>JAAGEH010002525.1:1889061-2087289 GCA_011751065.1 Lasiurus cinereus
CCCCCCCGCTACCCGTGCATCTCTTTCCTTCTAGTTGTAGAATTTCCATTCAGCCAGCTTTCCTGTGGTTCTGGATGATGTCTGTTCTGTCTTTTAGTTGTAGTTTTGAAATTGTGCGAGGCAGCAGTCTAGGGGTTAACCTATGCCACCATCTTAGTTTCCACACCTAGCTTCTTATTATTCTACTAGAGGCCCAGTGCATATGATTCTCACAGTCCGGGAGCCCTCAGGGGATGTCCAACTAAACTGTCAGTCAGACATCCTTAGCGCTGTCATGCAGGCGGGAGAGGGTCCCGCTACTGCTGCTGCCCTGGCCAGCTTTGAGCCCGACTCCCTTTGGGAGTGCACTGACCACCAGGGAGCAGCTCCTGCATTGAGCGTCTGCCCCCTGATGGTCAGCGCACATCATTGTGACAGGTCGGTCCACTGTTCAGATGATTTGCATATTAGCCTTTTATCATATGAGATAACAAGTTCAAAGGGGCTAACTTGTGATTTTTCTTTAGGTGCACTCTCATTCCCACGAGGCCTATGGGTAACATAGACACCCAGGTTCATAGACATCCTGAAGTTCTTGGCATAGCTTGGCTAGAGTCCCTTTTAGGATTTGGTTAGCTCTTTGTACCTTATCTGAGGATTAAGGTCTCCATAATTAGTGTAAGTGATACTTGATTCCTAAAGCTTGAGCCAGCCATTGTGTAGTCTTAGCTACAAAAGAGGGTCCATTGTCACTCTGTAAGCTTTTTGGTAGTCCAAACCTGGATAAGATTTCTATTAGTAGCTTTTTCTGTTCTGGTAGAAAAGTCTTCAATCCATCCAGTAAAGGTGTCTACAAATACTAGCAAATATTTAAATCTAGCCTTGAGGGACATATGAATGAAATAAGTTTGCCAGTCCTCCCAGGGCATGTGCCCCAGTATTGTATTGGGGTCAGGAGGTGACTTGGGGTGATTTTTGGAGTAGAGCACACGCTCTTGGGTCACTTCCTTTATAGTTTTATGAAGCCCTTCTATCACAAACAATTGGGAGACAAGGGTGGTGTTAACGTAAAAACATTCAAACCTGTAAAGAATTTTTGTGAGTTTATTTGAGCCAAACTGTTGATAATTGCTGGGGAGCAGGATCTCAACAGATTAGGATAATGTTCCAGAGAATATCGGGTTTTCATCAATTTTTTTTACATTACAGTTAAAGAAGGAGACAAAGGTGGGTTGCATAAAATTCATCAGTGGTAGATTAGAGAGGTGGAAAAAAAAGCAGGGAGACACCTGGGATTGGATAAAAACTAGAATGACAGACACATACTTAGGTGGGTACAGGACAGTCAACAGTCAACAATTAACATGAAGGAGTTTGTGGTGTCTGTTCTGGCACATTAGATTGTGCCCTAGGGGGTCTGGAAAAAAGGGAAGTTACAAGTTACCCAGACACTTCAAGGATATGTTATCATAGATGCAGAGACAGATAGGCTCAGTTAAGGTAAAGATTGACTTTGTCAGGGAAGATATGGGCCTAGGAGGTGACTACCCACTATAACTGCTTTTAGTCAAAGTTCAGATCATCCTTTGTGGTTACTTTAGGTCTCTGAGTTGTTTTTTGTTTGTTTGTTTGTTTTGTCTCTACGTTTGCAAGACTGCCATGCAGGCCTCCTTTGAGCTTGTTAGGTCAATCTTTACCTTAACTGAGCTTACTGACTTTTTGCATCTATCATTGAAATGTCAGGGTAACTTGTAACTTCACCCTTTTTTCTAGACCCCTCAGGGTACAACCAAATGTCCCAGGCACCAGGACAGATAACCACAGATTTCTTCATTGTTATTATTATCATGTTAATTGTTGACTGTTAACTATCCTGTACCCACCTAAGTAAAAGAAGTATGTCTATCATTTTATTCTTTATTCAATCCCAGAGGTTTCCATGCTTTGCTTTCTCCTGCCTCTCTAATCTAATACCAATGGATTTCATGTAACCCACCTACATCTCCTCCTTTGATAGTAATGTATAAAAATAGGTGAAAAACCGCCATTCTCCCAAGCATTATCCTAATCCATTGAGATTCTGCTTCCTGGCAATTCGCTCAAATAAACTCACAAAAATTCTTCACAGGTTTGAATGTTTTCACATTAACAGAGATTTAGCTATTAGCCCAAAATCTGGTGTCTAGGGGCAGCAGAAGCCAGCTATTCCTAAATATTCCTGAAGCTGTCATTCACTGTATGGGACCCGGAAAGCCACTATGGCCTGTTCTGTTTGGGGTGACAGGGTCTGGACTCCTGGGGTAAGTAAATACCCTAAGGTATTGGACCTGCTGAGAGGTTATTTGGGCCTTGTTTTGGAGAAATTGGAAATATATATATATATATATATATATTTATTAATATATTTTATATATATATTTACTTATTTATTTATTAATATATTTTTGTTGAGTTCAGAGAGGAAGGGAGAGGGAGAGAGATAGAAATATCAATGATGAGAGAGAATCATTGATTGGCTGCCTCCTGTACCTCCTGCTACTGGGGATCAAGCCTGCAACCCTGGCATGTGCCCTTGACCAGAATCAAATCAAATCCGGACCCTTCACTCCACAGCCCAACGCTCTATCCACTGAGCCAAACCAGCTAGGACCTTTAAAAAAAAATAATATATATATATATATATATATATATGTATGTATTTTAATTGAAGAAACTTTATATCCTCTATTTTGGAGGAAGTTTTATATCAGAATGGAATTTTTATCTGAGTCATATTAGTACTGGAAATTAATAAGGCATCAACATTGTAGGAAGGTACCATTGGTCAATTACAGTGCTCTTAATTCTTTGGCCAAAGCATTTCCAAACAAATGGGGCCTGCCCCTTAAGCCTGAGGGCACACAGTCCATGATATTAGCAAATTTTCCTAGTTTGGGGGTTAGTCCATTCACATGCAAACAAGTACTGGAGGGCAGGATGATGACAAAGGCAGAAAAAGGCATTCTTTAAATCTTATAGGTAAAATATTTGGCTCTTCCTGGGATTTGAGTTAAGATAGTGTAGGGAGGCCAGGCCAGCATGACTCAGTGGTTGAGCATCAACCTATGAACCAGGAGGTCACGGTTTGATTCCTGGTCAAAGCACCTGCCCAGGTTGTGGGCTAGATACCCAGTGAGGGGTGTACAGGAGGCAGCAGATCAATGTATCCTCTCATCATTGATGTTTCTATCTCTCTCTCCTTCTCCCTCTATATGAAATCAATATTAAAAAATATTTTTTAAAAAGATAGCATAGCCCTGACTGGTTTGGCTCAGTGGATAGAGCGTCAGCCTGTGCACTGTAAGGGTCCCAGGTTCAATTCCGGTCAAGGGCATGTACTTGGTTGTGGGCACATCCCCAGTGGAGGGTGTGCAGGAGGCAGCTGATCTATGTTTCTAACTCTCCATCCCTCTCCCTTTATCTCTGTAAAAAATGAATAAAACATATTAAAAAAAAAAGCATAGAGGTTTGAGTCTATAGGATTTACCAGAATTACAGCCTCATTTACTGCGCATATGTCTTGTACAAACCAGTATTCTCCATTTGGCTTTTGTACTAGAATGGGATATTGCTTCGGAGACGCCATGCTTTAAGGATTTTTCAATGAGAGTTTTGATCCCATTTTGCGGCCTCAGGTTTTAGGGGTATTGTCTTTGGTTAGGGTAGGGTATCCTGGTTTCAGAGATATCTTGACTGGGGAGGAGGGGGGGAAATAAGTTTGTTGCCCTGCCCAGTATTCTAGTTTCCATACCTTGGGGTTGATTTGGATGAGGACAGATCCTGGAATTTATTAATTTCTGGTTCAGGGTGAGAAGTTAGATTGGCCATCAGGCATAACAATGAAGGTCCATTGTCTTCCATGGCTAATGCTCCTAGGGTACATGAGTTCCTAGACTAGACAAGATGTCCTTTCCTAATAAGGGAATGCGGGGCACCCTGAAACCACAAGAAAGGCATGACTAAAAGTGAGATTCCTGAGGTGGCAGCCAAAGGGTTAAGTAAAATGGTAGCGTTGAGAATGCCCATTTACCCCGTGATGAAACAGGTTTTGGGAGAAAGAGGCCCGGTGAATGAGTCAGAGCAGAGTAAGCAGCTCCATGGCTAATAAAAATGTAATGGGCTGACGCTTACCTGTTACAGCAAGGGTTACCCAAGGCTCCCCTGGCATGACGGTCAGGTGTCTGGTGGGAGCCGTAGGAGGCCTCAGACACCGGTCAGTTCTCAGGTGCTTCAGCCGTCATTGGTTTGGAGGCACTGGGTTCCCTTTGGAGCCCAGGACACTGGCTTTTCCAATGGCCTCCCCTCTGGCAAAGGGCACATCCTAGAGGCAGGAGAGCCAGAGTCAATTGTGGGCACTTCTTTTTATGTTCTTCTTCTTCTCCTTTTTAAAAAATATATATTTTTAATTGATTTCAGAGAGAAAGGGAGAGGGAGAGAGAGGAAGAAACATCAATGATGAGAGAGAATCATTGATCGGCAGCCTCCTGCACTCCCTCTATTGGGAATTGAGCCCTCAACCTAGGCATGTGCCCTGACAGGAATGGAGCCTGGGATCCTTCAGTCCACAGGCCGATGCTCTACCACGGAGCCAAACCTTGATCCTTTGCTGTCCCTTGCAGTCTGGGGGCTGGGTGACCCTGAGGGGGCATAGGACTTAAAGCTGAGCCTAATAAGGGAGCCTCTGTTTCCATCAGGTGGCTTTTTGCTCTTCCTCTGCGCTGTCTCCATTGTTAACACACTGAAAGCTGTGCTTCCAGTTGCTTTTGGGGTTGGGGCCCCGAGGTGAGTGTTTGTAATTTTTTCCTGGTAGCTGGGACCGCCTGTTGGATAAAATGCACCCCCAGAAGTTCTCAGCCCTCAGGGTTAATGTTTGTGTTCTTTTGACTAAGAAAATTAATTAATTTGTTTCCCATTGTCAGTTGTACTTGGTGTTTCTGTGGGGAAATAACAATTGGTTTTGAAAAATTAAAGGAAGCTTCCCAACCTTTTAATTTATTAAAATTATCACTCTGTTTTATCATCTATGTGCCTTTTTTTCTTTCTTATTTCCCATTTCCATTTCCCTTCTTGAGTATTCCTTCTCCAATGTCTGTTATATGCTTTTTAAAAAATCTTTTCTCACTCCTTTTCACTTCTCTTTTTGCTTCTTCCCTCTACACAATCCCTTTGCAATTTACACAGTCCCTCTGCAAATTACACAGACCTTCTGCGACTTTCCTAGTCTCTTTTAGCTTGTCTTTTCTTTAAAAAAACCAACTTTAGAACAACTTACTTTTTTCCCATTTTCTTAAAAATATATTACTATAACTTATATCTTTTATTACCAAAATCATATTTCCTCCCCCCTTTAATTAGAATTCTTAATTCTTAGAAATTGTAATTTTTAATGACAACTAAAAAGTAAGTCGAATTTTTTAGATTGGCAAATATATTCACATATTTCATAATTTTTAAATATATATATTTTAATCCTTACCTGAGGATATGTTTTATTGATTTGAGAGAGAGAGAGAGAGAGAGAGAGAGAGAGAGAGAGAGAAAGAGAGAGAGACAGCAATGTGGACAAAAACATTGATCAGTTGCTTCCTGTATGTGCCCTGACCTGGGATTGAATCTGCAACCCAGCCATGTGCCCTGACTGGCAATTGAACCTGAAACCCTGTGGTATATAGGACAATGCTCCAACTAACTGAGCCACCTGGCCAGAGCACATTTTTAAGAGATATAATAGAAATAATATGAACTTTTTGTAAAGCCAAGCAAAAATAAACTTGTATTTTATGTCCATCATTTTATTATTTTTAAAATACATTTTTATTGTTTTGTTTTTTAATTACAGAGAGGAAGGGAGAAGGATAGAGAGTCAGAAACATTGATAAGAGAGAAACATCGACCAGCCACCTCCTGCAAGCCCCCAAAGTACATGCCCTTGACCAGAATGGAACCTGGGACCTCTCAGTCCACAGGCCAACACTCCATCCACTGAGCCAAACCGGTTTTGGCTTTTATTGTTTTTTTTTAAAATTATTATTTTATTGATTTTTTACAGAGAGGAAGGGAGAAGGATAGAGAGCTAGAAACATCGTTGAGAGAGGTCGATCAGCCGCCTCCTGCACGCCCCCTACTGGGGATGTGCCCGCAACAAAGGTACATGCCCTTGACCGGAATTGAACCCAGGACCTTCCGGTCCTCAGGCCAACGCTCTATCCACTGAGCCAAACCGGTTTTGGCTATTGTTTTTTTTTATAGAGAGGAAAGGAGAGGGATAGAGAAGTTAGAAACCATGAGAGAGAAACATCTATCAGCTGCCTCCTGCACTACCCCTGCTGGGAATCAGCTGAGGTATGTGCCCTTGACTAGAATCGAACCCAGGACCCTTCAGTCTGCAGCCCAATGCTCTATCCACTGGGCCAAACCAGCAGGGCTTTATGTTAATCATTTAAAAAGATATTACCCAAATTTAAACTAACCATTTGGATTCTTGGTGATCATTGCATTCCTTTAGTGTATTCAAAGGTGAGCTGTTTCATTATCCAGTGTCCCTGACAACTTTCAGGGGGCTGGAGAAGAGGCGAGGGTGATAATCAGGCTTGGGTGGCCTAGCAGCTAGAGGGGTTTTTGCTTGTTTGTTTTAATGTCAGTTTCCCATCTTCACATTGAGGTGAGGCAGTTGCTACTGCTGTTCCCACAACCTGCACAGGACTTGGGGAAGTATTAATTCCCCTACTGTTCTGAGGACTGAAGCCACGCAACACTCTCCAGCGTCCAGGAGGAAGATTTAGGTGTTTAAGGGTTCATTATGTTCCTTCAATTCCCTTAGTCTTGTTTACATTTCTTTTTTTCCTTTTAATCCTCACCCAAGGAGGGAGGATTTTTAATTTTTTTAGGGAGTGTGGAAAGGAGCAGGGAGGGGAGGGGAGAGAGAGAGAGAGAGAAAGGAGAGAAGAGAGAGAGAAGCAGCTCTATGAGAGAGACACATCAATTGGTTGCCTCCTGCTTGTGCCCCAGTGGAACTGGCGATTGAACCTGCAAGTATGTGACCTTGACTGGAAACTGAACCCTCCTCCCCACCCACATACACACTTTAACCACTGAGCAAACCTGCCAGGTCTTGTTTACATTTCTAATTACCCAGTAAGAAGACTTGTTGAGACTCTCAGTGAAATCTGTGAGTGAGCAATCAAAACAAAGCCTTGACCCCAAGATAAGGAATTACATATGTAGTGTCCCAAAGAGTGGTTTAAACAGGAGAAAGAGAAACCAGGTGATAGAGGATAACGTGTGGCATGACACCAATGAAGTTGTTAAAATTGCTGTAATAAATGACCAGGACTTATATAATACTAGAGGACCAGTGCACGAATTCGGGGTCCCTTGGCCTGGGCTGTGCGATCAGGCTGAAACTGGCTTGCTGATATCCCCCAAGGTGTCTCAGATTGCAAGAGGGCGCAGGCCAGATCGAGGGACCCCACAGGCACTTATCGGGCCAGGCAGGGATGCGGGGGGTTGGCCACCCTGGGAGAGACCTTGGGAGAGCTCCATCGTGTGTCTGGCCCATCTTGCCAGACCCCAGCAGCAAGCTAACCTTGCTGTGTCTGCCCCTGGTAGTTGATGCACATCATAGCGAGTGGTTGAGTGGCCTTAGCATATCACTAGCATATTATGCTTTGATTGGTTGAATGAAAGACCAGATGATGGGACACTTAGCATATTAGGCTTTTATTATGTAGTATGAGCAGGGAAAAGTGCAGAAAGGGAAATACAAAGAGAAAGCATGTTTACCTCTGTCCTGAGGGTGGCTTTACCAACCACCTATACCAGTGGTTGGCAAACTGCAGCTTGCAAGCCACATGCAGCTCTTTGGCCCCCTGAATGTGGCTCTTCCACAAAATGCCACGTGCCAGCACGCACATACAGTTCGATTGCAACTTCGTGGCCCACGCACAGAAGTCGGTTTTTGGCTCTCAAAATAAATTTCAATTGTTGTACTGTTGATATTTGGCTCTGTTGACTAATGAGCTTACCGACCACTGACATATACATTTGCCAGATGCCTCTTGGAATGGATTTACCCCACTCAGCCAGGAGACTCAACTCCATGCCAGCCAAACGTGGGGCAGAAAAGAGTCTTTTTGAACATCAGGGGTGATCCAGTCCTGATTCACCAGACTCAGTCACACAGGTACCACCTGGGGATGGTTGTAGGGGTGGGTGGTTCTGTGTCCAGAGGGCAGGCTTACCTTCCATTTCAGCATCGATGAGGCAAGTTTTTTAAAAAAATATATTGTTATTGATTTCAGAGAGGAAGGGAGAGCGAGAGAGAAACATAAATGATGGGAGAATCATTGATTGGCTGTCTCCTGCACACCCCCTACTGGGGATTGAGCCCAAAACCCAGGTATGTACCCCTGACCAGAATCAAACCTGGGACCCTTCAGTCGACAGGCAATGGTCTATACACTGAGCCAAACTGGCTACAACTGCCGAAACCGGTTTGGCTCAGTGGATAGAGCATCAGCCTGTGGACTGAAAGGTCCCAGGTTTGATTCCGGTCAAGGGCATGTACCTTGGTTGCGGGCACATCCCCAGTGGGGGGATGTGCAAGAGGCAGCTGATCGATGTCTCTCTCTCTCATTGAAGTTTCTGACTTTCTATCCCTCTCCCTTCCTCTCTGTAAAATATCAATAATATATATATTTATATAAAACAAAAACAACAAAACTGGCTACAGCTGATGAGGCAAGTTTTGATGAAAGATATACTCCACAGCTGGTAGGTAGGTTTCCCCCACACCAATGAGGAGAAGTGACAAAAAAGATGAATTAGACCCTGGCCAATGGCTCAGTGGTTGAGTATTGACCCACGAATCAAGAGGTTGCTAGTTTGATTCCCAGTCAGGATACATGCCCGGGTTTCAGACTTGATCCCTAGTAGGGGGTGTGCAGGAGGCAGCTGATGGATGCTCTTATCTATCTATCTATCTATCTATCTATCTATTATTGACTTCAGAGAGGAAGGGAGAGTGAGAGAGAGCTAGAAATGTCAATGATTGGAGAGAATCACTGATCGGCTGCCTCCTGCATGCCCCAACTGGGAATTAAACCTGGACCTCCTGGTTCATAGGTCGATGCTCAACTACTGAACCATGCTGGCAGGTCTCTCATCGATGTTACTATCTCTTTATCCCTCTCCCTTTCTCTCTCTAAAAAAATTAAAAAAAAACAATTTTTTATTTTTTTAAATCTTTTAAAAAATTATATTTTATTGATTTTTTACAGAGAGGAAGGGAGAGGGATAGAGAGTTAGAAACATCGATGAGAGAGAGACATCGATCAGCTGCCTCCTGCACACCTCCTACTGGGGATGTGCCCACAACCAAGGTACGTGTTCTTGACCGGAATCAAACCTGGGACCCTTCAGTCCGCAGGCCGACACTCTATCCACTGAGCCAAACCGGTTTTGGCTATTTTATTTATTTTTTAAATCTTTTTAAAAATATATATTTTATTGCCGAAATCGGTTTGGCTCAGTGTATGGAGCGTCGGTCTGTGGGCTGAGGGGCCCCAGGTTTGGTTCCGGTTGGGGCATGTGCCTTGGTTGCGGGCACATCCCCAGTAGGGGGTGTGCAGGAGGCAGCTGATGGATGTCTCTCTCTCATCGATGTTTTTAGCTCTCTATCCCTCTCCCTTCCTCTCTGTAAAAAAATCATTAAACTATATTAAAAAAATATATTTTTATATTTTTTAATTGATTTTTTACAGAGAGGAGAGGGATAGTTAGAAATATCTATGAGACATCTATCAGCTGCCTCTTGCACGCCCCCTACTGGGGATGTGCCCGCAACCAAGGTACATGTCCTTGACTGGAATCGAACCTGGGACCTTTCAGTCCACAGGCTGATGCTCTATCCACTTAAGCCAAACCAGTTTCAGCAATAAAAACATATTTTTTAAAAAAAGAAGAAAACAACTTTGTTCCCCCTATTGGGCAACAGAATGTACCAGATGGGGTCTGGGCCTGGAGTGGGTGTGTCTAGGGCCCCCAGGTAGTGTATGGGTCTTTGACTTTAGGTAGGAAAGATTTCACAATTTGAGGTGATTTTGAAAGTATGTTTATTAAAGTTGGGGACAGTGAAACAAAGGCTTAAGATAGAGGAAGCAACAGAGAAAGTCAGAGAAAAAGGGGCCCTTGGAGACAGGTAAGGGAGTGAACCTAGGACAAGCTGCTGCTGGCCACTGCTCCCCTTCTTGCAAATCTCATGGGTCCCTTAGAGTTTAGGAAAAAAACAGCAAAGATACAAAGTGTGGGTTTGCTCTAGCAGAGGGCCTTGTATACTTTGTTTTGTGTCTTTTTTTTTTTCTTTTTTTATCTTTCTTGGAATCCTGGGGGAGGTCTCAGGGAAGGGTCTCAATAGAATATTCATTAGCTTTGTGTCCTTCAATATATTGACTTACCAAAATGTATGTATATAGAGGCCAGGGTAATTTTCTGATTAGTTTTATTTTTATTGACTTTTAGGGAGGAAGGAAGGGATACAGATTGAAACATTGATGAGAGAAACATCATTGATCTGCTGCCTCCTGCATGCCCCCTACTGGGGATCCATCCAGCAACCTGGGCATGTGCCCTGACTGGGAGTGGAACCAGTGACCTCTTGGTTCATAAGTCAGTGAGCCACACCAGCTGGGCTGGGCTGGTTAATTTTAATTTTTAAAGAACATTCTTGCAAAGAGGGACAGGGACCCAGGCCGTTCTGTCCTGAGATGATCTGGACTGTGCAAACCATTTGCTCCTAAGTTGTCCTTGGTTAGGAAAAACAAAACCCTGTGATTCATTAGCTGATTATAAATTGTTCAAATCTTTGGCCTTGTTTAATTATTTTGTCTGTTTCCCTTATTCCACTTATCAAGGAATTACCCTAACTTCGTATTGACCTGCTTCAAGATAACATAGGCAAGCTGGGCCATCTCGTCGACCTCTTCTCTCTCTCCTCTCTTCGTCTCTGTCCCTCCCTCCCTCCCTCCTTCCCTCCTCCCATCCCCTAACCCATTCCCCGCAGGTCTCTGGGATTGTTAAGTGCTCGCTCCTTGCCCTGTGCGCATAGGTAAGGGAGGCTGAGACAAGGAGCAGAATGTGGCTCCTGTCTCCTGGGGTGGAAGAAGACCCCCAGGGTGTCTGTCAATTACCCAAATCCTGGGGATCTACCCATGCCCTCAGTCCAATACCCAGGCCGAGAGGGTCGGACCCCTCACACTGTCCTAGCCCATCGACAAGAGTAGGAGCGCTTTCTTTTCCAGGGTGCACACAGAGCACCCCAGCGCCTTCTGGGACATCACTGCTGACCCAGCAAAGGTCCTGGGCGAGAGCCTCGCGCATGGTGTGGCTACCCCTTGGCTCACCTGGCCTCCGGGCAGCGCGAGGGACTGGCGTCTCAGGGCCCAACACAATACCTCGGCCTTGGCTTGGAGCCGCGCGGGGCGGGACGCTCTTCTCGCCCGCCCGCCCCGCCAGAGCGGGTTAATTTCCCCCGGAGCCTGAGCACCGCCTCCGCCTCGTGCCCCTGGGCCCGTCCGTGTAGCGCGAGCCCTTTAAGAGCCGGGGGCGTGTAGCGGGCCCGCCCCCCTCCCCGCCGCCCGTTAAAGGCGCCGTGCCCACGGCACCAGCCTAGCGCTAGCTCGGGTGGAGGGCACGGGACCTGCCCGCGGGCCGGGGAGGCGAGGGCGTGCGTCCGAGCACTGCGCGGAGCGGCCCTCCGCACCATGTACACCATCACCAAGGGGCCCAGCAAGCTGGTCGCGCAGCGCCGCACAGGTGCGCAGAAGTGGGCGGCGGGCAGGGCTGGATAGGGGTCCGCGCGCCTGGCCCGCCCCAGGACCTGGCGCAGCGGCGGCTGACGCGCCCTCCCTGTACCCGCAGGGCCCACACAGCAGCAAGTGGAGAGCAGGCTGGGCGAGCTCCTGAAATGCCGGCAGCCCGCGCCGCCCACTCCGCCGTCCCCGCGGACGCAGCCACCCGGACCCTGGCCCTTGTTGAGGTAAGGCGCGCGCGGCCCCGGCTGGAGCCCGGGCCTCCCATCCCCCGCCGGCCGCCTCGGGGCCCGGAGAGTGACCTTGGGGAAAGGTTAGCGGAGACTGGGCCACGTGCTCGAGATGGGCGGGCGAGGAGGGGCGGGGCGCGTCTACCCCACCCGCCTTGCCCTGCCCGCGCGGGAGGCTCCGGTTCCCATACAGCGCTTCTGCCTCCCCTGGCACCTAGCTGGATCGGAGGGGCTAGGCCCGAAGTGCTAGACACCCCCATTACGAGCCCTGTGGGAACCCCGAAAGAAAGCCGACTAGCTCCAAGGTCAGAGGGGCTCCAGGCATCTGAGTCAAAAGTCCAGGCGACCTTGGGCTTCAGAGGCTAAGGTTTAAGGCCAGCTGCTCTGGACTCCCGCGGGCGCATGATGGCCCAGGGCGCTGGACCTCAAGGATCCTGTCTGGCTGCCAACTCCTTGCTTGCAGAGCTAGCTGGGGGAGAGGGGCACGTGGTTCACTCTGGTGTTGCCATGTCACTGCCCTCCTCTGCCCTTCACCCCAAACACCCTGGCTGGGCTCTGGAGGCCTCCAGAGATGCCCAGGGCTCTCTGGAGCCTGCAGTTTTCACCTTTTCTGACCAGCAGTTTTGCTGGTGCCAAGAGCCTGAGACCAGCCACAGTAGGCTCAGTCCTGGACACTTTGGCCTCACACTATCATGAACTGAAGGTCAGATTCCCTTTCCCCAGAGATCAAGCCCTGGCCTTGGCTTTGGTCTAAGGGCTCCTGGACTAGGCTGTGGGTGAGGGCAGCAGACTCAGGGCCCTCAGAGGCGGTACTGAGGAGGGCCTGAGGAGGAGGGTGCTGGCAAGGGGGACTCCCTAAGTTGAGGGCACACAGCCTCTAAAGTTGGTCAGGAGGTCAGGGATATATGTGTAGGGGGAATTATCCCTCAGCCTGCCCCTCTCCCTCAGTAACAGGCCTCACATGTCACACGTGGAAGCATCCTTTGGGGACCCTTCTGAGCTGAGTTGACACTTTGGGGCTCTATCTTAGTGAGGAAAATGTTCTAGGCCTGTCACAGGGGCCTCCTGGGGAGGGAAGTGAGCAGGCTTTCAGGGCTGCTCTCTGGGACCAAGGCTGTGCTCACATTGCCTTGTCACCTGGACCTTGGTCTTCACAGCACCTCTACCTCCCAGGGGAAGAAAGATATAGGTGTGTAGCTACCACTGGTCACCCAGTCAGGTAGCTTGGGGCTGGAATGACCCACGGTTCTCCCCAGCCTCTTACCTAAAGAAACGTATCACCTTCCTCTCCCATGTCCCGCCTGCTAGGGAAGAATGTGGGAAAGATAGTACAGAGGCCTTAAAACTCCCAGGAGGCCTTACCTCTGTCTTCAGCATGCCCTGAGCCAGTGGGCACAGGCAGCCTGCCAAGTCCCGGGTCAGAAGGGTGCTGACAAGCTGGACCTGAGAAAGCTGGGCTGCCCACACGGTGTGCAGAGGAGTGATGAGCAGGAAGAGAGTGTACTGGCTGTGCTGGTTGCCCTTCTCTCCTAGGTCACTCCCCGTCCCCTGAACTTCCCGCTGTAGTCCCTGTGATCTTAAAGAGCCTCCACTGGGAGGTCAGACAGACAGCCGTCCTATACATGGAGAAGCCCTGACCTCTACTGCACCTTCTCAGGGGGCCATTCTCTAAAATGGCTCTAGCCTGACTTCCTGCCCATCTTCTCTGCTTTTTTCCTCTGCAGAGCCTTTTCACTACTCCCATCCTTGCCCCAACTTGCCCAGGATAGAGGGGGTGTTGCATCCATCCTGCAGGCCTGGTTCTGCAGATGTTCACAGTGTCTGACCCACTAAATGGACAGGCTTGGATTCTAGCTGGTCATGGGTCAGGGTGGTGAACAGGCCACATGGGTCTGTACCTCTGACAAGCTCTCCCTCCCAGCCAGAGACAGACAGGAGAGAGGCTGTATCAACTGTTGGGAAGAAGATAAAATGGGGGCATGTGACCACCAGAGGTCTAGGGGCAGACAATCAGGCAGGTGGGGAGGGGGCTTGGGACCTGAACTGTAGGCTATGGGATTAGATAGATGTGCAGTTAAGGCTTGATGCTGCTACCCATCACGGCAGGTGACCTTGGACAGGTCACTTCCTTTGAGCCAGATTCTGGGCTGAAAACCGGTGGGAGGTCTGCGTTGGGAGCCTTGGAAGGGAGTAGGTGAGAGATGCCCCTGTTGGTGCTAAGCAGAGACTTGGGTGCTGTGGGCTGGTGCTGTGGGCTGTTGACACTGTCAACAGGTGTCCCCGGGAGCAGGCACAGGGTGGCCTTCATCCACAGGAGCACATGGGAGCCCGTGCCCTTTCCCCCAGAAGGCCTGTGTATTGGCTTTATGTAACCATACTGGTGCCAGCCACCACCTTGGTCCTGTGATTTGAAGTCCAGGGCTGCAATTCCCTTTATTCCTTGTTCAGTATCCAGCCTGCAAACTTTCCTGAAGTCTGCAGTCATGTGTATGTGTGCCTGCTATGTGTGTGTGCGTGTGTGCATGTGTGTGTGCATGTATGGAGCAGGTCAGGGGCTGTCCAAGTCACACTCTCTGGTTTTGCAGCTCAGACTGGGAGAAGCCCCATCCCTGTAGATTCCTTGTAGCCCAGAGCTGGTGGGCCCGGTGCCCCTCAAGACGCTCCTCTTTATTTTAGTGCTCCTCTCGGCTGAGGAGGAAGTCCGAGCAGCGGTGGGGCACCTGAGCCCAGGATGGCGAGCAGGAGAGTGCCTGGCGGAGTGGCACGTGCAGTCCAGGACTCCCGGCTCCCACTTCCTGCTTTAGGTGCGGCCCTGCTCCCTCCATGGCCCATCATAGCCCTGGGTCCAGCTAGCCAAGGATGGGCCCAGCGGCCCCCTGGACATAGTATGTCCACTGGGCCGGACTCCAGCACCCAGAGGCCATCTCCTCATTCAGCATTCCCACCTCTGTGAGCAAGAGCCTTGCCCCTGTCTGGGGCTGGCAGGGGTTGGCCAGGGATACAGTCACACCTTCACAAGAAGAACAGCCCACTCCATACTGCGTGCCATTCCTTGGGTCTCATCCCTATGGGGCCTGGAGCAGAGGCCATTGGGCTCTTGTTGGGGTTCTTCTTCCCACCCTGGGGCATTGATGAGATGGAGAAGCTTCTATGGAGAGAAATGGCCAAGAGCTGTACCTGGTGGGTGGGGTTGGGACAGAGTGACCTGGTCACAACTAGTCAGAACCCGGGCAGTTGAAGGCCTGGCCAGTTCATGGGAGGTGGGAGGCAGATGGGAGGCAGGGTACCTGAGAGATCCTTGGAGGGGGCCTGTGTGCCTTGAGCATGGAGCCCTGCTGGGGAACTGGGACAAAGGTATGCCTCAGGGCCAGGGTTTGCAGGTGTGCACTGAGCTGCTGGGCCTGCAGGAAAGAGGCCTTGGCCACTGGCTATAGGAAGGCTGTGGTTCAGGGAAGGGCTGAGGCTGGGCTTGGCTTGAGGGTGGTGGGTGTGGCCTGAGCCTGAGCCTGGAACTTCACCAGGAAGCCCCTAGGCTTGGGACAGTCACCAATCACCTCCTCCCTCTTCCCACAGTCCAGGGCCAAGGCTTGTGTTCAATCGAGTGAATGGCCGGAGGCCCCCTACCACATCCCCATCCATCGAGGCGACCCAGGAGACCTATACACTGGCCCACGAAGAAAATGTCCGCTTTGTGTCCGAAGGTAGTTTGGAGGCTCAAGGGGATGGCCTGGGCCATTGGTCCTCTTCCCCACTGTAAACTGACTTGCAGCTGCGAGAGCGTTGGGTTCTTCCTGGGCTCTCAACTTGTTTGTCCTGTGACAAGTCCAGAAGGCTACCTACTTCCACTTCTGGGCTGTGGTCCAGAGTGGCCCTGGGGTGGAGGTGTGGAGACAGGGAGGCCTGGTTCAGCCTGACTGTCCTCTCCCTACAGCCTGGCAGCAAGTGGAGCAGCAGCTGGGTGGTGGCCCAGCCGGTGAGAACAGTCCGAGGCCTGTGCAGTATGTCGAGAGGACCCCCAACCCCAGACTGCAAAGTGAGCCCTCCCCCACCCTCAGGGAGACCCCTCCACTCCTCCACTCCTTGTCATAGTGACCTGGGCCCTGCCAAGTTCTAGTCCCAGGGCATAGCAGAGGGGACTTGAACCTGACCACATCTTCACAGTTTGGGGTCTGGGTTAGGCCTGCCACATTTGGGGTCTGAGTGAGGGGCTTGTGGTTGGCTTGAGGGGGGAGAGATGCTGAAAGACTGGGAGGCGACATCACTGCCCAGCCTTTTGCTCTGCCCACAGACTTTGTGCCCATCGACCTGGATGAGTGGTGGGCACAGCAGTTCCTGGCCAGAATCACTAACTGCTCCTAGCCGCTTCTTTGGAAGGAACGTTGCCTGCACGGGCCTGGCCCTGCCACATGCAGACCCTCTGCTAGGAGAGGACCATGGCATCCTGTATACCCACTGCAGCAGGTCGTGTTTCTCTCTGGGCCAGGCTGAATGCCAGCCACACCTGAAGTGCCAGCATTTGGACTTTTGTACCTTCTGATCCCTTGGCCCAGCTGTGCCAGGCTGCCAGGGGCTGAACCTGTCTGACCTCAATCCTGCTCACTGTGCCTGGGCACCAGCCCCTGGGGCTGGTATGGCAGAACTCCAGGTTAATAAAGTCAAGAAACTGCCTTTTCAGAGTGGCCTTTATTTGGTGTGTGGGGGATAGAAGAGGTACTCTCAGCTCTGCGTAGCTGCTCTCCTGTGTCCTGACAGAGGTGGTGGGGCCAGCTCATCTTCCTTGGAAGTCTGTAAACCTCACCCTGCCCCCCCTGACACCCACTCCTGCTTTCTCTCCCTGTTGGTGTTGGCAGGTGCCTGAACCCAGCTTGGAGGCCCATAAATGTTCTGTAACTGGATTTGGATGGGGTCCCAGAGCCCCAGGATTGGGGCCGGGTCTCCGGATGCCTGGTCCTCTCTCCCAGACATGGCGTGGAACAGTGGAGGAAGTTGTCCCATAGGTTTTGGGGGAACCCCGGCAGATGACTATGGGAGCTGGAGTTGCTCAGCCCTAGGCTCTTGCGGGACACTGTTAACTTGTTGGGCAGGTGACCTCACGGCAGACAGGATGAAGTGGGAGTCCCTGGGTGTGCACCCTCTCTCCGGAGGGCTGGGCTGTCGGTAGGTGTGGCCCGCTCCTGGGGGTGCCTGTCATTCTGGAAATGGAGATGGACTCAGAACGAGTCAGGAGTCTCCCTGGATCCCACAGCTGGTGGTGCTAGAGCCCTCCCTATTGGGTCCTGGCTTGAGAGCGCCCAACAGACTACTATACCGCGAACTCAGCGCCGCTAAGGCGGTGGCTGCGGCCCTAGGTCACGTGGTCCACGAGGCGGAAGTGACGCCGTTGCCAGGCGGCCGTTGCTAGGCGCGCGCTGCGTGCCCTGCGTGGGGCGCGCGGCGGCGGAGGCGGGAAGTGCAAGCGGCTGCGCCATGGCGCGAGGTAGGCTCGCGGCCCGCAGTCCCGGGGGGCAGGCGGTCCGGGGTCCTGAGCGGGGGCGGGCAGGGTCCGGTGGCCGGTGCGCACCGAGCCTGCGGCCTGGCGTCGTCAGCGCCAATCGCAGGCCCTTGGGCGGGTCGGTGCGGATTTGGGGCCGAACCCATTACTCGCGCTTTGATCGCTGTCGCTACCGGGGAGCGTGCAGACTCAGACTCCGGCCCCTCCCTGGGTCTGGCACCTGGGGCGGGTCCCCCACACCTCCTTGTCCCCCCAGTGTGGCAGCACCCATTCCTCAACGTCTTCAGACAATTCAAGGTGGACGAGTGGAAGCGGTCCACCAAGGAGGGTGACGTGGCCACGGTGATGGTGAGTGAGCCTGAAGACCTGGCAGCAGGGGGTGGGCTCCGCTTCTCTGCCTGGGACTCAGGCGGGCAGCGCCTCTCCGGGTGCTCCCTGACCCCGTGAGGCCCACGCCCATCTCTTTCTCCAGGACAAAACCCTAAAGTGCACTGTGTATCGTATTAGAGGTACTGTCTCCGCCAGCAATTACATCCAGCTCCCCAAAACCAGCACGCAGTCCCTGGGGCTGACAGGACGATACCTGTACTTGCTCTTCCGACCCCTGTCCACCAAGCACTTCGTCATCCACCTGGACTTGTCCACTGAGGTGCTGAGCTTGGGAGCAGGGTCTGTGGTGGGAGCTCTGCACCCCTGGTGCTACTTCTTGTCTCCTTACAGCCAGCCATCCTTTGTCCCTGCAGGAGAGCCAGGTCATCCGTGTATCCCTTTCCAACCTCTTCAAGGAATTCAAGTCTACAGCCACGTGGCTTCAATTCCCCTTTATCTGTGAAGGGACATCCAGGAAAGGTGACACAGAGATGGGACATGAATGGGATAGGGATAGTCCAGGAGAAGCAGCCTGAGGGCAGACTGGGAAGTAGAGCAGGCCCAGGGGCAGGTGGGGCAGGCCCAGTCAGGCTCCTTTGTGGCCTGGAGTGGGGCAGCCTGAGTGGGGGCACATGGTTTTGGTCATGGAATGGGGTCAGGCCAAGGACAGAAGGCACTGTGGACTGGCTGGTGAGAGGATGGGCACTGCTGACCCTGGCTTACCTCCTGCAGACCTGGCAGGTGTGGCTCCCCCTAGTGCCCGCTGGACCTGCCTGCAGCTTGACCTGCACGACATCCTCCTTGTGTACCTGAACCGTCGCTACAACCATCTCAAGAGTGTCCGGCTGTGTGCCAGCCTGCTGGTCCGAAGCCTCTACACCAGCGATCTGTGCTTCGACCCAGGTGAGGGCTGTGCCCCGTGCCCTGCACTTAGCCTACAAGTGGGCTGCTCCAAACCCATCCCTCCCCCCAGATTCTCTGCCTAGGAGCGGCCTTGGCACCTGATGAAGGTGCCCTTGTTGCCTTAGCTCCCAAGACACTGATAGGAGGAGGTGGTGGCTGGGCAGATGTTCAGGTGATACTCGGCAAGCACCTGGTGTGCGGAGTCTCGCCTGGGCTGGGAGAGGTTGCTGGACGGGCTTCCTTAGACCTGGAGCAACTCTATTCTTTGTAGCTGTCACTGTCGCTGAGGCCCGGCGGGCAAAGCTGCCTGTTACCCCCATGCCTCGAGAAATGGCATTTCCAGTGCCGAAGGGGGAGAACTGGCATGACCACTACATTCACATCCGGTGAGCAGTTCTGCCTGTCCCAGGGTAGCTGGCAGGGGAGGGCAGGTGATCACTATGCTGATTCTCCCTCTCCTCCCACTGAGGTTTCCAAGTGACAGCCCAGCAGCGCCCTCTAAGCTGATTCAGAGGAACTGTTCCCCTCCTGAGGCAGGTGGGCCTGTGGGGCGTGCACAGCTTGGTGGGAAACGGGGTCCTGGCATTGTGTCTGGGTGGTGAACTCTGGTGTGGTGCCTGCAGAGGCTTGGGCTAGCCTGGAGGTCATCCTGAGGTCCCAGATTCATTTGGGAAGCTGCTTGTAGGGTGCCTGGGGGCCTCAAGCTCTCCAGCTGGGAGGGGTGCTGGAACCTGGGTGCAATGGTGGGCTGCAGCTGACGAGGTGGCTTCTCTGCTGCCCTGCCTGGTGCCTTCTGCCACATCCTTCTCACGCCTCTTCACTCTGCTCATGGGTTCTACCCTTTGCTTCATTGCAGACTTCCCGAGACATGTGCCGCAGCTTCTCCCTCGCCCAGTGCCCTTCAGCAAGTCCAGACAGGATAGCGTGTCCCCTGTGGCTCAGATGCTTGGCCCCACAGCTGTGAGTGCCTGTGCCATTAGAGAGGGGGCTAAGGAAGGTAGCCCCAGGGTCTGACAGACACTGTCTTTCCACAGTCTGGGCAGGCCTCCGTGGGGCTCCATCCAGAGGATGGCCTGTCTTCTGAATGCTCAGAACTCTCCATCGGGGGTGGCTCCAGGGTCCATAGACGAGAGCTGTTGGTCAGCATGAAGGCCACTGACAAGCATGCTGCTGGCAGTGGCCTTCCGGTGTCTGTCTGTAACTTGGCTGTAGTGCCCAAGGCTCCAGATGATGTGACCAAGCATGAGGTGAGTGCATGTCTTGAGGAAGGCAGGGGAGTCTCAGCTATAGAGGTGGATGGGGCATTGGTGAGGTGTGGGTAGAGGGATCTTGGGCCTTTGCTCACCACAAGCCATGCTTGGGGCAGTTGGGACTCTGAGGGTCCCTTCTCATCAGCCCCCTGGCAGAAAGCAAAGTAGGCAGGAAGCAGCTTTGGGCAAAAATCCCTTTCAACAAAGAGTAAGGAGGGTCTGGTGCCCGGCTCCCAACTCCCAGCCCCAGGTTCCTCGGGGGCAGCACCTGGAGGATCTGGCAGTGGCAGGAATCCTGACTTCCTGCCACAGAGCAGTCAGAAGCCACTCAGTCCTAAACAGCTTGTGGGGAGGAAGGAACCAGTCCAGTTGGGCAACCCTGGCTGGACCATGTCTTGCTTTCTGGGGTCTCACAGTGAGTTTGTCTGTTTCAGAGCTTCCTGCCAGATCCTCTCCTGAGGCTCAAGAGAGTCATTGGCCTCGGGGGCCACAGCACTAAATGGGTGAGGAGTCCCATGCTCTCTTTGGGTTGGACAAATGTCAGAGGAAAGGCCTTATATCCCCTGAGGTTGCTGTGTGCATTCCCATTCTTGCTCACGTATGCACTGTGGCTTGGCGCTTCCTCAGTGACTGTCACTCAGAGGCTCCCTTTGTTCTCATGAGTGCTGATTGGTTAGTGTTAGTTTAAGTGTTTGAGCTTCCAGAGACCAGTGAGCTCTTACCCTTTAAAGCTTTGATGAAGCCATGTGAGGCTGGTGTGGGCATGACTGGTGGGTCCCTATGGGGTGCAGTTGGGGAAGTGGGAGAAGAGGTCCTGGCTTGTGAGGCTCTCCTGGACACAAGCTCCAAGTTTTTGTGGGCTCTCTGGTTTTTCATGGCCTGAACTCCAAAGCTTCTTGCATTGCCAACAGGGCTTAGAGAAAACTGTGTGTGTGTGAGTGTGCATGCATGTGTATTCATGTGTCTGTCAGTTTTCTACTTTTTTGGTGTATGCATCCCGTTGACTCCTGTGCACATTAAGTGCGGAAAGTTATACGAGGGTCGGGAGACGAGGCCCACCAACCTGCGACCTCAGCCTCTGACCCCCGTGCACAGGCCCTGTGGACCAAGGATGGGGCTGCTGTCGTGTACCCTTGCCATGCGATCATTGTGGTTCTGTGCATTGACACCCGGGAACAGTGCTTCTTCCTCGGCCACACAGACAAGGTGGGTACTGCCTGGCCCAGGGATGGCTTGCACCCAAAGGCTGCACAACTTCCCTCAACCTGCCACTTCCTCAGGTCTCTGCCCTGGCATTGGATGAGAGCAACTCTCTGCTGGCCTCAGCCCAGGCACGCCCCCACAGCATGCTGCGACTGTGGGACTTCCAGACCAGGAGTTGCCTGTCCCTATTCCGGAGCCCTGTCCACACTATCTGCTCCCTCAGGTGGGTGAGCGGCCTCTGAGGTGGGTGGGGGCAGCGCTGGTGACACTGACTGTCTCTTCCACGTCCACAGCTTCTCCGGCAGTGGGGCACTACTCTGCTGCATTGGCAAGGACCACCACGGGAAGATGGTAACAGGGAGGGATGAGGAAGTGGGGCAGTGTCCAAGTTACCTTCCCCTGGCCCCACTGGGAGGACCCCACCTCCCACACACTACAGAGTATCTTCTGTTTTACACCCCTTGTTTGTGGAGTCAATTGATTTCAGAGAAGAAGGAAGAGGGAGAGAAATAGAAACATCAATGATGAAAGAGAATCATTGATCAGCTGCCTCCTGCACAGGAGATCAAGCCTGCAACTCAGGCATATGCCCTGACTGGGAATCAAACTGTGATCTCCTGGTTCATAGTTTGATGCTCAACCACTGAGTCACGCCGGCTGGGCTAGAATCAACATTTAAATAGCTTGCCTCACTCTCTTTGGTGTCATTTTCTGGAGTCATAGGGCAGCTGGGTTTTACGTCTGAGGCCAGGTTGGGCAAGTGGAGGTCCCTCCGGGTAGTGGGGCTGCCCTCCCCACACTCTCACCAGCTGAGGGCTCAGGCTGGCTCCCATAGGAGAGAAGAGCCTAGTGGAGGCCCAGCAGGGCAGGCTGGTGCAACAGGGGCTCAGCAGGGACTTGTTGCAGATGGTGGTGGCGTGGGGCACTGACCAGGTGGGGCAAGGCGGTGAGGCTGTCATTCTCGCAAAGGCAAACACCGACGTTGACATCCAGGCTTTTGAGATTGCCTTTTTTAATGAAACCAGGTAACTGGGCCTCCTGCCTACCTGCATTGTTGGGATGAGGGTCTGGCAGCCCATGGGCCTGGGTGGGGCTGAACCACTGAGCCTGTCTCCCCTTCCTCACTCAGAGCCCTTGTCCACAGCAGCTTCATCTCCCTGTGGGGATTGGATAACTCACCCTCATACCCTTTTGCAGGATGGCGTCGTGCGGGCGGGGCAATGTGCGGCTGTGGCGGCTTCGAGGTGGGGGCCTGTGCTCCTGTCCTGTGGACCTGGGGGAGCATCATGCACTGGAGTTCACTGACCTGGCCTTTGGGAAGGCCCAGGATGGCTGTATGCTGTGAGTACTGCCCTTGTCCTCTACTAGCCCAGTCCATTCTGTCTGGCCCTTCGGCCCTCACCTGTTGCCTTTCTGGGCAGCTACGTTTGCAGCCGTAGTGGTCACATCCTGGAGATCGATCACCAGCGCATGGCTGTGCGGCGTGCTCGCTATCTCCTGCCCACGCAGACTCCCAGTAGCCCCCTTCCACAGAAGCAGGCCTTCAGCTTGGGTAGGTAGTCCCTGCTGTGTGGGTGGAGCAGCCCTGATACTTCTGCTGATGCTGCTTGCCCCCCAGGCCCTGGCATCGCCATCAGCAGCCTCAGCGTCTCCCAGGCTGAGTGTGTGGTAGGCTCAGAGGACGGCTATCTGCGCCTCTGGCCCCTGGACTTCTCCTTTGTGCTCCTGGAGGCAGGTAGGCCAAGACAGCAGCTTGCCATCAAGGTCCATCCCTGGGCTAGATGACCATCAGGACTCTGAGAAGCTTCATCCTGACCCTGGGACCCACCATTGCTGAGCCAGGAGTGGGTGGCCATGGGGGAGCTGCCTGATCTGTCCACAGGAAGGCGGAAAGGAAATGAGTTTGTGTCTTGGGGGGCTGGGAGAGAGGTGCATTCTGGATGTGGCCAGCCTGTCCTGGTGCCAGCGCACCCTGCCTGGGAGGTCACCCAGCCACCCTTCCTGCAGAGCATGAGGGCCCCATCAGCTCAGTACGACTCAGCCCCGATGGCTTTCGTGTGCTGTCCACCACCTCCTTGGGCCATCTGGGCTTCCTGGACATTCCCTCCCGGGAGTATAATGTGCTGGTGCGCTCCCACACTGCCCTGGTGCTGGCCCTCGCCACCGAGTGCAACCGAGGACAGCTGGCCACTGTGTCCCAGGACCACACTGTCCGAGTCTGGGATCTGGCAACCCTGCAGCAGGTAGAGTACGGCCGAGAGGGAAAGACTAGAGAGCCACAGGCCATGCTGAGGCTTGGGGGGCAGGGCCCAGGCAAGTGGGGGCTGGAGAGGACCTTTGGTGCACTCTGTCCTGTAGCCTGTGTTGAGGATCCTCTGGTTCAGGTCACCCGAAGAGAGACTAGCTCTCAGGTTCTGGCCAGCTGGTGCAACCATGCTGCCAGCCCTCACATGGCCCCACCCTCCAGCTCTATGACTTCACGTCGCCTGAGGAAGCGCCATGTGCCATTGCCTTCCATCCCTCGCAGCCAGTCTTCTTCTGTGGCTTCAGCAGTGGGGCCATCCGCTCCTTCAGCCTGGAGGCCACCAGGGTCCTGGTAGAACACAGGTGGGTGCCCAGCTGGCCCCTGGCTGCACAGATGCCTATGGTGAATACTTGTGGGGCTCCCCTGGGGTATGGGGTGGCTGGGAAGAGCAGGGGAGGGCTATCTACAGGAACCTTCTGATCTGCTGCCCCTTGGGGACTTGGTCAGGGATGGTACAACTCAGGGCCAAGGCAGCAGGCATCCCTGTGTGGGCAGGTGTCACCAAGGAGCTATCACCAGCCTGGTTACCAGCCCCGATGGCAGCCTCTTGTTCAGTGCCTGCTCTCAGGGCACCCTGGCCCAGTACCACTGCGCTGCCACTTGCTGCCGCGTCCTGCGTGTTGCAGGTTAGACACCACTCCCACCACCTCCCGCCGCACCTGCACAGCTCCACCGCAGCCTCCCAGCCTTCCCCTCACCTGTGGGGGTGGGGCTTGCCTAGTATCCACTGCCAGCAGAAAACTGCCTTCTGTGGCCTCACTACCTAGACTCCCAAGGCAAGTGTGGTTTTAGGACACACCAAGCCCTCAAAACAGAAGGTCTATGAGGGTCTGTTTCTGCCCCACCTCAGAAGGGGGTAAACAGCCTGAGCACCAGGCTGGCAGAGGGTAGACCCAACCAAGGGCATCTGTCCCTCCCATGGCCAGTCAGGTGGTCACATGGCCCAAGAGAACCCCAGCTATATTCTGGCAGACCTGGGCCTTGGGTGTTTGGGCGCTCTGATACTCAGGCTCTGGGCTGGTTTCTGCACTTGTAGGCAGGTTTTGTGCCTGCTCTGGGCCCCCTTCCCACCTAGCTGACCACCTGCCCCTGTGATTCTGGCAGCTAACGTGGTGTGCCGGGATGCCCTCCCACGTCCCAATGCCTTGGCAATCAGTGGGGACAACCGCTTGCTGGCCTTCATGGGTCCCTTTAAGTACATGGTGACCATCATGGACGCAGCCTCACTGGATGATGTGAGTCAGCCAGAACCTTCCGTGTGCCCAATGTGGGTGGGCCTGCACCAGCCTGGCCGGCAGACCCCATTGGTGTTTCAGTTATCTGCCACATGGCTCCCTGGGGTTCCGTCAGGACCGGGGGTCAGGGGGAGACAGGCCTTCTCCATGGCCCTGTGTGAAGTGTGACACATCAAGGGGGCAGGTGGGAGGCCACACTCACTTCAGAGGACCCGGCCCTGCTGCCCTCACTCACAAGCACAGAGGACATGATGGGCCCAAGGCGGGCCAGCCAGGGAAGGGGTGGGGCTTGCTCCAGGCTGCCTGCCTCCTGTGCCCTGGCTCTGGGAGCATAGCATGCCCAGAGGCCATGGCTGATGACTAGTTTCTGCTCTCTCCCAGCTGCTACGGATTGATGTCAGTGCCCTGGATCTGGCCAGCAGTGGCCTGGACTCAGCTGTGGCTGTCTGCTTTAGCCCCGCCCCCTGTAACCACCTGCTGGTGTCCTTGTCATCCAACAAGGTGGTGGTGCTAGACGCCATATCGGGCCGCATGGTTCGAGAGGTGAGTCCAGGGTTGTGGCCGGTGGCTCCCCTGGGCTCCCATCTTGGGGACCCCGTGCCTGAGGAGGGAGGTGCTGGGCTGCCTTCCACTCCTGAGAGGTACATTTTTTGAGAAGGGAGGTTTCCTGGGTTCAGGGGACTCCTGTGCTCTGATCTTCTCCCCATGAGAATGTTCTCTTGCAGTTTTGTGATGTGCACCCCGTGGCCTGCTCCGCCTTAGCTCTCAGCAGGGATGCCCGCTTGCTGCTGACAGCTGCCGATCGTGCCATCAAGGTGTGGGACTACTTAACGCAGTCCAACCCCAGCTGCCAGGTGTGTGCTGCAGAGGCCATGGGTGGGGGTAGGCAGGCGGGTGAGTAGGAGGATGAACGATGAACTGTAGGGTCTGACACCATGAGGACCTCTTGCCCGGCCACCATTCTGGTCAGGCCTGGCTGTGGGAGAACAGCGGGGTCCCTGGCCAGGCCTCAGGAGTCTCTGTATGTGAAATGTGCTGCCCCTAGGTGTACATTGGCCACTCAGAGCCCGTGCAGGCTGTGGCCTTCACCCCTGACCAGCAGCATCTCCTCAGCGTGGGAGATGCCATCTTCCTCTGGGACATCCTGGCCTCCCCTGAGAGGTCGCCCCCTGAAAGGCAAGTGCCCTTGACCTGTATCTGCCTGACCTCCTGCCTCATCCTTCCTGACTGACACCCTCTCTTGTTGCCTCTGCAGCGTCCGAGGCTCCCTCGGGTCCCCCCCACCCAATGAGGCTATGAGTGGTCGCACCACAGTGGAAGGTCTGTGGTGACATCTCATGTTGGCACTGTAGCCACTGGGAGGGGCATGGTGCTGCTTCGGTCCTGAGGGTCCCAGTGCATGAAGGGTGGGGGACTAGGCACCCCTCCCCCTCGGCGCTCTGTCCTCCTCATTCCCTAAGCACAGCCTCTTCTATCCCAGGCCCAAATGCAAGACAACAGGAGGATGTGTTGTCCAGGACCAATGGGCTCCCTCGGTGTCAGGTGCCCGTGCCATCCCAGGCGGCCCCACCCCAGCTGAGCATCTGTGCTGGATCCTTAGAGGGCGGTGATGGTAAGGCCAGCAGCCCTGAAGCACCTGTTTGTCGGCATGTTTGAGACCTGCTCCAGGTCTGTGGGGAGAGGAAAGGGTGTATGGGGCCCTGTGCTCTCCTTTCACTGCCCCCCAACTCCCTTAGGCACTTTCTCTGTGTCAGATGAAGGACCCTCTGAGGAGAGCCACAGCCCTGAGGGGCTCTGCCAGGTCCCAGGCCCACCCATGCCGGTGCAGAAAGAGGCCTGTGGGGCTGGAGACAGGGCCGCAGGGGGCCCTTGGGACCTCAGCATGCTGCCCCACCCCCATGGCCAGCCTAGTAAGCAAGGTAGGACAGGGATACTTATGACTGGCTTGGGTTATATGTAGGTGCCCATGGTCCCCAGAGTGGGGTTCACCCCATGAGGTGAGGCCTGCACTTACAGGGCAAGTGGATCAGCCTGAGACTGCTGTGAGGCTGGGTGCTAGGATGTGGCTCATATGCATCCTCTGACCCTGCGTGTTTCCTGGGTTGGGTGCTCTTGTCCAGCTGGGGCCAGGTGACTGTGAGGGAGGGGTCTCTGAATGGCTGTGGCTTGTTTGCCTTCCTGTGGCCTCTTCCTCCTCTCTGCCAGGTTCCTGGAGTATCAGGAGAGCCAGGACTCAACCTACTACCCGCCCGGACGCCTACAAACACTTCACAGCACGCTACAAAGCCTCCCTGATGGCCAAGGTTGGACGGGGGTGGGATCCTCTGCCACACGTGGACACCCCCCCGAGGGTCAGGGGTGAGGTGCCATCCTGTGGTTTCTGGGAGTGTTCCTTCTTCCTAATACATGGGTTCCCCCGGGTCTCCCTGGGGCTGCTGCCGAAGTTGACGGCAGTCCAGGCCTTGACAGTAGCCACTTCACAGGTACCATTTTACTGCGCTCTTGTGCTTTCACTCTCACGCAGACACTCAGTGTCCTAAGCCCACTGCCTCCACTGGATTGTCCTACCTCTTTGTGTGTCCTATCTTTGAGAGCCCTGGGTCTTGCTATTCCTGTGTGCCCTCCCTGACTCCAGGGACCACCCACATCTCCCACTCCTGCCTCCCCATCTGCACCGCCAGCTTCTATCCCCAGTTGGCCTCTCCTGTGTAGGTTTTTATGCTCTTGCCATTTGTCCCATCCCAGCCATGTACCTCCCATAGCTTCGTCCCAGGCTCCAGCCTGATGGGACACAACCTGAGGTGGCGGGTGGTAAGTGGGGTAGCTGGGGGCTGTGCCATACGTAAGCATCCTGGACCACTTTCTCACAGAATGTTTCCTTGCCCACTGCGGGAAGCGAGTGGCTGCACCTGAAGACTGTTGTGGGCTACAACGGGAATGGGCGGGCCAACGTGATCTGGAGGCCAGACACAGGTAGGGACCATAGACACCCCCCAACCCCAGCCCAGAAGCTGCAGGGAGGATGGCAGGGCCATAGCAGACCAGCTCTGGGGCTCCCTCCCGGCTACAGGCTTCTTTGCCTACACCTGCGGCTGCCTGGTAGTAGTGGAGGACCTGCACTCCGGCTCCCAGCAGCACTGGCTCGGCCACTCCGAGGAGATCTCCACACTGGCTCTCAGCCACGACGCCAAGGTGCTCCTCCCATGCCCAGATCATGGTGCACATCAAAGTGGTCCTCCTGTAGGGCCTCCAGAGCAGCACAAGGGACGACCTTTTGGCCTCCCATCCACCCAGAGCCAGTATCCCCTTGGACTGCGCCTATCCTACTAACCATCTCCCTCTCCCCCACCCTGCCAGGTCCTGGCCTCTGCCTCTGGGAGTAATGGTGCCACCTCTGGCTGCCAGATCCGCATCTGGGATGTGCCTGGGGGTTCTTGCCAGCAGCTCCTTTCTCACCACTGCACTGCTGTGCAAGCCTTAGCTTTCTCACGGGATGATCGGCTCCTTGTCACACTAGGTTGGCTGGGGGGAGGGGGTGTGCAGAGGGCAGTGGTCTCTGGACTCCCCTGCCTGCCCTGGGACCCCTGGGCAGCTGGTGTGACCACCACGCATCTCCTTAGGGAACTATGGTGACCGAACCCTGGCCCTGTGGAGCATGGCCACCTATGAGCTCATTTCGTCTACCCACCTCCCTGAGCCAGTACACGACATGGCCTTCAACCCCTGGGGTGCTGGTGAGCTCGCCTGCGTGGGCCAGGGCGCCCTCACCTTGTGGCTCCTGCAACAGCGAGGGCCTGACATCAGCCTCCAGGTGCCAGGGTTCAGAGGCAGTTTTGGAAGATGGGGTCTAGCGGGGCCCTGAGACGTTACTGACCCACACTGCCCTTGTGTCCCTCCAGGTGCACCGAGAGCCCATCCCCGAGACGGTGGGGGCGGGCGAGCTGACGTCCCTGTGCTATGGGGCTGAGTCCCTGCTGTACTGCGGCTCCAATGCCGGCCAGGTCTGTGTCTGGGACACGAGTGCCAGCCGGTGCTTCCTGGCTTGGGAGGCTGACGACGGTGAGATCGGTGGGTGCCTGAGGAGTCCCTGTGGCCCCCCCAAGCTAGGGGCTTGGTCTCTTCCTGGGAACCCCAATGCTGGGGCAGTAGGGCCCTGTCAAGTCCTGAGCAGCTAGGGAAGCAGCTCCTGCCACATCCTGCCCCCTAGGAGTGCTGCTGTGCTCGGGAACGCGGCTGGTCAGTGGCAGCAACACCAGGCGACTGCGCCTGTGGGCCGTGGGAGCTGTGCCAGAGCTGCGGCACAAGGGCTCCGGAGCAAGGTGAGCATTGGCCAGGGCTGTAAGCCTGCACTCTCACCAGCTGGGCCTACCCTCTGGGGGGACATGCTTGGGTGAGGCCAGAGCTCAAGAACATGGATGTACCCCAGAAGCACCAGGCTCCCTAGGTTCTCATTACCACCACTCGGGACCCTCTGCTTCCCCCCAGGTCCAGCTCTGTGTTCCTGGAGCGCGAGCTGACTCTGGACGGAGCCATTGTGAGCGCTGTCTTCCACGATAGCATGGACATGGGTGTGGTGGGCACCACAGCGGGCACGCTCTGGTATGTCAGCTGGGCCGAGGGTACCAGTACCCGCCTCATCAGCGGCCACAGAAGCAAGGTGAGGCTGCTGGGCCACCAGCTTGTCTGTCAGAGATATCTGAGATGGTTTCCACCTTGGACTCAGGCAGGGCTGTGAGCCCCACATTCACTCTCCCTTGTCTGTGTTATGTCCCCAACCCCCAGTTGTTGTTCTGAGTCAAGTCCAGCTGTGGGATTGGTTTATGCATGAATATTTCAGGGTAAGGATTCCATACACTTGTTTTGACACAGTCCATGTAGTGTCCACTCGTGCCAGCACCACAGGCCTGGCTCTTCTCCTTCCTCTTCCCTCTGTTGCTTTTCCCCCTTGTAATTTACTTGGCAAAGAAACCAGGTCATCTATCTCTGGGCCTCCCACCGACCAGGGTTTGACCTGCCGTTCTGCTCCCATGTGCCTGGGTTCCGAAAACCTGGAGGCTAGGCCAAAACCGGGTCAGGCCAGTCAGTCCCACCGTTCCTCCTGGGAGAGCTGTGTCCCACCAGGCAGCACCTGGGGCCGCTTGCCTTCAGTGCTGCCCTTGTCCAGAGTGACCGTCACCTTGGTGCAGTTGGGTTTCCTGAGGCAGAGCTGGGAGAGAAGCAGCAGGATTGCTGGTTCTCTCCCTTATGAACCAGGTTTCCAAGCCTTGGGTTGATTCTACCATCAACAGCCAATGTATTTCCTTTCCAAGTCCGTAAGAGCTGGTGGGTGTACCTGGAGGCTGGGCTCCCTGTGGTCACTGCTCATGGAGCCCTGGTTTCGGCCAGTGACAGGTTCTTTGAGTTGGCTGCTGAGTTCTTTTTTAAATCTGTATTTATTGGTTCAGAAGTAATGATATACATAGAAGAAATTAAGTCTGAGAGGAGTAAGGATTATATGCCTTTTCTAATTTTTGGTAACAGTTCTATCCTGAGGTAGGATTTACACGCCATGCGCTTCAGCCACTCAAACTCAGTGGTTTCCGTCTATTCATAGACTTGTACAACTATCACAGCAGTCCATATTTGAGCAATTTCATTGCCCCAAAAGGAGACCCATGCCCATCAAGCACGCGCCTCCCATCCCCTAACAACCACTAACCGTGGATTTACCTGTTCGGAACTTTCCACAAAATGAATCACACGCTGTGTGGTGCTTTCCGTCTGGCTTCTCTCTCTGAGCATCACAGCCTCAAGGTTCATCTGCGCAAGTGTGTGTCAGGGCTCCTCTCCTTATTGCCAGGTACTGTCCATTGGTGCAGGCAGAACACACTTATCCACCCACCGGGGAGGAGCACTGGGGTCCTGAGGCTTTTCCTAAGCCGAAGGTCCCTCTCATGTGGAGTGACAAAGTGCCCCGGCTCTCCCCCTGCAGCTCCCTCCAGAAGGCCTGTCATTTCTCAGCTAGACAGAGCTAAATTATTATTTTTAAAGATAAAATATATCATGAGTTCATACTTCATTTGAGATTTAAATGCAGGACTAGACCATTTTATTTTACTTTATTGGTGTATGGCATCTGTATCCCTTTTTTCCCCACACCGAAAGTCCTGATTCGCAGTAATCACATGCTTGCTTTCTCCCTTGGTGCACACGTGACAGTCTCAGGAAAAGCCACGCCACCAGCCCCAGCGCTGAGGCCCCTGCAGTGGCCAGGAGTGTGTCTCACACTTCCTTTACCTCTAGTCTGCAGTCCTCTATGGATGTGCTGTCCCATCACCACATTTTATTTATTTTTGTTTATTTTTGTTAATCCTCACTGGAGGATATTTTTCCGTTGGTTTTTAGAGAGATTGGAAAGGAGGGGGAGAGACGGAGAGAGAGAAACCTCAATGTGAGAGAAATCAATTGGTTGCCTCTTGCCCGAGCCCTGACCCTGGCTGGAGATTGAGCCTGCAACCAAGGTATGTGCCCTTGACCTGAATTGAGCCCAGGATCCTTCTGACTGTGGGCTGAAGCTCTATCCACTGAGCCAAAATGGCTAGGGCCCTTCACCCCATTTTAGGTTCTTCCAGAACACTTTTCTGGTGTTCTAGACAGGTTCAATGGCAGATGGGCCCTTACAATTTGAATTCCACCTAGGTCTTGTGTGGGGCACTCATAAGGGAGGTCAGGACAGTTTCTTTACTCCACGTGGAGCTGACCATGGCCAGGTGGGCTTGGGAAGGAGATACATGCTGTCATAGGAATGACCTGCCCCATTGTGTCCTCTGCCCGAGGGCCAAATGGCCTCAGGGCTGGCTGGCTACCTGCAGGTGAACGAGGTGGTCTTCAGCCCCAGCGAGTCCCACTGTGCCACATGTGGAGACGATGGGAGTGTGAGGGTGTGGTCCTTGTCCAGCATGGAGCTGGTAATCCAGTTCCAGGTGCTGAACCAGGTATTCAGGGCACCAGGGGCTGGGTGTGTGTGTGTGTGTGTGTATGCGCGTGTGCACGCGCTCACGGGCGCTTCCGCTTGCGCTTGGGGTGGGACCCTGCCTCTCCACTGAAGGGATCTGGGAGCTCCACCTTCCCTTCAGCCTCCGTGTCTGTTGTCGGCCTTGGGGTTGGGCCCCATCTTGCTCCCCAGGGGAGTGCTGATGTTTCCCCACTGGGGTCCCCAGAGTTGCCTCTGCTTGGTTTGGAGCCCCCCATCCTGTGGCCGCCCAGAACAGCAGCATGTGGCGGCAGGTTATAGTGATGGCACATTGCGTCTGTTCAACATCTCCCGAATCTCCATGGAGCTCAAGATGCATCCACACCTGGCTGCATTGACGGCCATCGCCTTCTCTGCTGATGGTGAGAGGCTGGGGGCTCACAGGGTAATCCCATGGCCCGTGCCTGGCTCAAGTCACACCTTTGGGCTGGGAGCTCACAAGGTAACAGAGTGGCTTCTGCCTGGCCCAGGTCAGACTATCATCTCTGGAGACAAGGATGGGCTTGTGGCTGTGAGCCAGCCACGCACAGGTCTGACCTTCCGTATACTGAGTGACCACCGGGGCGCTCCCATCTCTACCATCCAGAGCACGAGCAAGGAGGTGAAGTGGCCAGCAGGGCCTCCTCTGGGGGGGTGCTGGCAGAGAAGGGGCTTGGGCAAAGTGGAGCAGGAGGTACTCACCTCCCCTTACTCGCCCAGAATGGAGCCTTTGGGGTGGAGGGGACAGACTTGTGGTTGGCTGCCAGCGAGGACCAGCGGGTCAGCATCTGGGCCTCCAACTGGCTGCGGGACTGCTGTGAGCTTGTGGACTGGCTGAGCTTCCCGGCACCAATCCTCATGGAGGTGAGGGTCCTGGTGGTACCTCAGGTGGAGATGGTGCCTACCCATCCTGCCACATCATGTTGTGCCTTTCCTCAGGCTTCAGACTGCTCTCCACCCTCCCTTGCTGCCTTCTGCCCCTGGGATAGGACGCTGCTGGTGTGTGCAGGCCTCGGCCCACATCCAGAGGTGGTCTTTTACAGCCTCTGTCAGAAGCAGGCATGTGCATGCCCCCTGTGACCCTAGGAAGGGAGGGTCCTGGGCATGTGAACTCCTGCTAACTGCCTTATGCTCGATGCCCACAGGTGGTGAAGAAGATCCCGCTGCCTTTCTTTGCTGTGTCCCTGAGTCTGTCCCCCAGGGCCCACTTCATGGCCATTGGCTTTGCTGGTGAGTACTGGTGGGTATGGACTCGGCCTATCTTAGTGGGACTTACTGGACTTACCTGTACCCCTACATGCCTCTCAATCTGCACCCTCATCTCTGAAGTAGGATACTGAGTCCAGCACCAAATAGAGGGCCTCAGGGCCCAGTTTGGGGCCTTAGAAGCCCCATGTTGTTAGACAATGACAGGCTCGCTCTTGGATGTGGGTGTGGAAGACAGGCCATTTAGCCCAGATTCTCTGTGGTGTTTCATCATCCAGCTGGAGGCAGCCAGGGTGGGTTGGGGAACCCCTGGGCTCTGGAGTTGCAGACATGGGCACAGGGACCACTGCATACCATTTGCCCACAGAGCGTGTGCTGAGGCTGGTGGACTGTGTGTCAGGGGCCGCACAAGACTTTGCTGGCCACGACGATTGGGTACAGCTCTGTAGGTTTGCCCCATCTGCCAGCCTGCTCTTCACGGCGGCCCACAACGAGATCTTGGTGTGGGAGGTCACAGACTGCAGAGCTGCACTGGGGACCTTGGGATCGGCTGTGCTGTCCCAGTCACACTGGCCTGGGCAGAGGCTCTCCTGAGAGGCAGGCCGGGTTAGTGGAGAACCTCGTGCTAGGCAGGATGGCTGGGTAGGAAAGCTCAGTCCCTTCACACTGGATGGACTCAGGACTCTCTGTATGTAAATTACCAAGACCCCAAGCATGTGTAAAGTGCTTGTTGGCACATGAGTGCTTTTCTATGTTTCTACCTGTACACTTGAAATAAACGTGGGTGTTGCATTGTCGCATTGTCTGCTGGTCTCTCCAGGCTCCTCCTGCCCTGGGCCTGGCTCTCCTGCCTGGCCTGAAATCAGCTTCTGCCCAAATCCCAGACCGCCTGTACCCTGTCCAGAACTGAGGCCCTAGCAGGGCCATCCTGCCCAGGGTGGGCTGGTCCTGGCCCAGCGGGAAACTGCTGGGGAAACTGCTGGGGCTGAGCAACACCCGAGGCCGTGGTCCCGCCCCCTGGCCGGTGCAGCGCCAGCAATGCCGGGTGCGTCCACGCGGCGGCACTGCCGCACAGCCCGGCCTCTCTGGCCCGCCGGGCTCGCTGGTGCGGCCGTGTGAGCGGGGCCGGAAGTGCGGGCGAGGTGGGCGGGCAGTGAGGGCAGAGGACTGGGAAAGTGCTCCGGCTGGAGTTGGGTCGGCTGCTATGAAGCGGGACGTCCGCATCCTGCTGCTGGGCGAGGGTAGGCGCCCAGGCAGGGGTCGGGCTGGGCGAGGGTAGGCGCGGGGCCGGGGCCGGGCCGGGCCAGTCCTGTGGGAGGGGGGCGCCACGACCTTGGCCGCCGCGCTGACCGCGCCGTCCCGCGCAGCCCAGGTGGGGAAGACGTCTCTGATCTTGTCGCTGGTGGGCGAGGAGTTCCCTGAGGAGGTGAGGATGGCGCGCTGAGCGCCCTGCCGTGGTCGCGCAGAGGAAGGGACTGAGGCCCCAGGGCGGGCCTCCCGCCGCCCGGACCACCCTCACGGCCCGTGTGCTTCAGGTCCCGCCCCGGGCGGAGGAGATCACCATTCCCGCGGACGTCACCCCGGAGAAGGTGCCCACTCACATCGTGGACTCCTCAGGTAGAGCCGCCCCCCCCCCACGTCCCGCCCGGGAGCCGCATTTCGGGCAGGAGGCCTGCAGTGCCGTCTCTTCTTCCATCCAGAAGCTGAGCAGACGGTGGAGGAGCTCCAGGACGAGATCAACAAGGTGCAGTGTGTTCTGAGGTTCAGGGAGGGTCGCCCACTTCCTGGGGGGGCGAGGGGGAGCGGGGCGGGGAGAGGGATGGGTTCAGGGCTCAGGCTGGGGGTGGGCTGCTGCCTAGTTCTGATGGGCTTCTTTCTCTGGATTAAAGTGCTCAGAGCGTCTTCAGCCTCGCTAATTCTTCCATGACCTCTTAGTATTAAGTTGTTGGGGTTACTGTGATGCACCCTGCTGGGAGTTGGGGAGACAAGGGATCATCCCTTCCTCCTTCTACCCACATGGCTGGCCAACCCCATGGCTCTCTCCACCCAGCATTCACTCTTCCAGTGGATACTGGGGGACAGATCTCATTATCTTTCAAAATGACCCCTGAAACAGCTCTGTGCCCCGGCCACCTATCCTCTCCTAACCCCGCACCCCCACCCCCACCCCCGCCCTGTAGTGCAACCCACTACTCTGGGCCTTTGAGCCGGGGCGCAGTGACCAGGGCTGCAGGCTGCACAGCCCTCTGTTCTCCTGTTATCAGGAGGACATGTGTCTGGGCCAAGCTCCTAGGAGGAAGCTGCCCCCTGCAGCCTTGCCCTGTCCCTCTGCGGCTTCTTCTGTGTCCTGGGGTGCTGTTCTCGGCACCTTTTTTTGCCCAGAGTGACAAAGAGTGAAGGACCATGGCCAGATCTGGGGTAGCAAGTTTCTGGGGTGGCTGTGTCTGCCCTGAGCCCTTCAGGGGACTCACTGACCAGAGTTGCAGTGCTGGGACCTGGAAGTGCGCAGGGAAGGGCTCTCTGAAATTTGCACAGCAGACGACCATCCCAGTGACACCACCTAGGAGCACCAGCTGAAGAGAACCAGTGAAGGATGGCTTCCTGGTCTCTGAGCCATGCCTTGCCCTGCCTTTGAGTGCTGGGGTGGTGTGGACAGGAAGCCCTGGTAATGTTGTGCCACTCCCCCACAGGCAAATGTGGTATGTGTGGTGTACGACGTGTCCGAGGAGGCCACCATTGAGAAGGTGAGTGAGAGAGTGAGTGTTCATCCTGGGTCCCTGCCGCTGGCACCCAGCTTGTTGTTCTGTTCTCTGTTCTGACCCCAGGGGATGTCCAGTTGATGCAGGCACTGGGGGTGACTCACACCTGTGGCCAACCCCATCTCTAATCGGTGCTTCAGGGAACTTCTTGGTCATAAACCCCCACAAATTCCCCAGGGAGCTCCCTGTGATCCCTTCATCCTGCAGAAAGCATGAACAGCCATGAGTGTAGACCATTTAGCCTTGCAGAAGGGGCTTTCCTGAGCTATTGATCCCAGGTCCCTTGGGGGTGTTTGGAAACTGCTAGGATCAGATAAGGTCACACCTGCAAGGTGCGTTCTCTACTTGTTTCCAGTGACCGTGACTCTGGCCCTCAACTTCCCCCATCTCTCTTGGCTGGGCGGCTCCCTCACCTCATGCCAGACCTTGCCTTTCAGATCCGAACCAAATGGATCCCACTGGTAAATGGAGGGACAGAGAAGGAGCCCAGGTAATGGGCAGTGCCCAAGGGGTTGGTTGGTCTCCTCCAGCTCCCTCATCCCTGATGACCGTGGGCCTCTCTCCAGGGTCCCCATCATCCTGGTGGGCAACAAGTCGGACTTGCGGCCAGGGAGCTCCATGGAGGCTGTGCTGCCCATCATGAGTCAGTTCCCTGAGATTGAGACCTGTGTGGAGGTAAGCAGGCATGCACAGTATGACCAGGCCAGGGCCCTGCAGCAAGCACTCAGGTGCTGGTGGCCTGGAAACTTAGACAGGCAAGCTTTGTTATTGAGGACTTCCTTGGGATGGGGGCTGCCGACCACCTGGGCCTGCATCTTCGAGTCTCCCAGCATCGGGCACCTCTCTGAGTCTGTCCTGGTGGTTCCCAGTGTTCGGCCAAGAACCTGAGGAACATCTCAGAACTGTTCTACTATGCACAGAAGGCCGTGCTTCACCCCACAGCTCCGCTCTATGACCCTGAGACCAAGCAGGTGAGCAGCTGGCATGGTGGGGGTGGCTAGCAGGTGGAGTTGGGGAACATGCTGAGCTGGCTGTCCCCACAGCTGAAGCCTGCGTGCACCCAGGCTCTCACACGCATCTTCAGGCTCTCGGACCAGGATCTGGACCAGGCGCTCAGTGATGAGGAGCTCAATGCTTTCCAGGTGGGACCCCTTCACCTCTTGGGAGCGCCCACCCTGTTTGGGCTCCATGCCATTAGTGATCAGGCCAGCTGTCAATAGAACAGCCGCTTACTAGCAGCAACTTTCTCTTGGAGGCAGAAATCCTGTTTTGGGCATCCCCTGGCCCCACAAGCCCTGGAGGATGTAAAGATGGTGGTGCGCAAGAATGTGACAGGAGGGGTGCGGGATGACCGGCTGACCCTGGACGGTGAGCCCTGGCACCCTGCCTATCCTGGTGTGGGGAGAGGCTCAGGTAATACCCAGTGTCACCTTCTCTGCTTCTTTCTGAATAGGCTTCCTCTTCCTGAACACACTCTTCATCCAGCGTGGCCGCCATGAGACCACGTGGACCATCCTGCGGCGCTTCGGCTATGGGGACACACTTGACCTGACCACCGACTACCTCTTCCCTCCGTGAGTGGTGGATGGGTTCTCCGTGTTAGATGGTGCCAGGGTGGTGTTGGAACCCTTGGTCAGGCGGAGGATGGCCTGTGTAGGAGGCACCTTGCTGTGGGGCAGGCAGACTGGGACTTAATGCTGAGCAAGTGGCCCCTAGCCCCAGCCACATCCCTGACTGCTTCTCTGCTGTGGTGCTCAGTCAAGGGAGAGAGATGGAGGAACTCTGGGGTTCAGTCAGACTCACAGGGAGGGTCGGACTGCACCCTCTGAACATGGTGGAAACAGATGGCAACCCCACAGGCTTCATGTGCCCCCTGGCTGCAGCACAGAGCTCAACCACTTTGGCTACCAGTTTGTGCAGAGGGTGTTTGAGAAGCATGACCAGGTGAGGGCGCTGTCACCCTGCTGTGCTGCCTGTCTTGGTTTCCAGTCCAAGCCCCCGGCCAGAGTCACTACAGCCCCTTTGCCTGCAGGACCATGATGGAGCCCTTTCACTGGCAGAGCTACAGGACCTATTCAGTGTGTCCCCAGCACCCCCTTGGGGCCCTCAGTTCCTGCAAGAAGTCCAAACCGAAGCAGGTCGGCTGCCCCTGCATGGGTACCTCTGCCAGTGGACGTAAGTGCAGCCCCCACCTGGCCCACTTAGCAAACAGTGTTGCCTTGTCATGATGCTGACTGTCCCCTTACACCCCAGTCTGGTGACTTACCTGGATGTCCGGCGCTGTCTGGAGCATCTTGGCTACCTGGGCTACCCCACCCTCTGCAATCAGGACTCCCAGATCCATGCCATCACAGGTGGGTGCCTACCCTCACAGGAGTCTGGCCAGCTCCTCCCTGGCAGCTGCTTACTCTTGTTTGTCTTTTCCATCCTCTCACAGTCACCCGTGAGAAGAGGCTGGACCAAGAGAAGGGACAAACGCACAGGAATGTCCTTCTGTGCAAGGTGGTGGGAGCGTGTGGCGTGGGCAAGTCTGCCTTCCTGCAGGCCTTCCTTGGCCGTGGCCTAGGGGTGAGCATCACTGTGTGCCGGGTGAGGGGACCCTGCTCCTATCTAGGGCCTTGGGTGGGGTAGGAGCTTTGGGGAGCATCAGGGCCAGTGAGTTTCAGGTACCTCCCTCCTCAACATTAGGATACCAGGGAGCTCCACAAGACACCTGCCATCTATGCCATCAACACGGTGCAGGTCAACGGGCAGGAAAAGTACCTGATAGTGAGTGTTGGGGTAGGGGGTCCCTGCAGTAGATCCCAGGTGGGATGCTGGGCAGTGCTATCCCAATATGGCCTGGGGAATTGAGTTCCCTGCGTCTCCCTGAGGCCATCCTCTGTCCAGCTATGTGAGGTGGATGCAGACAGCCTGCTGTCCACTGCGTCTGATGCTGCCTGTGATGTCGCCTGCTTGATGTTTGATGGCAGTGACCCTCAGTCCTTTGCACTCTGCACCAGCGTCTACAAGGCAAGCCTTCACCTACCCCACCATCCCGTGGGCAGCGTGGCTGTGAGTGGTAGTCCCCCACACCCTCACCTTGCCTGCTCCGGGACTGCATCATGTGGCCCCTCCTCCTGCAGCGCCATTACATGGATGGGCAGACCCCCTGCCTCTTCGTCTCCTCCAAGGCCGACCTGCCTGAAGGCGTTTCACTGCCTGGGCTGTCTCCAGCTGAGTTCTGCCGCAGGCACCGGCTGCCTGCCCCTGTCCCGTTCTCCTGCGCTGGCCCAGGAGAGCCAAGCACAGCTGTCTTCACCCAGCTTGCCACCATGGCCACCTTCCCGTGGGTACCAGCACCACAGACCCTGTGGTGGGAGGCCTGTCCCTGTCCTGGGGTACTGATGGTCCCTGTCACAGGAGAGCGGAACAGCTGTGGTGTCAGACTGGAGTCATTCAGGGCTGCAGGGTGGGCCTTGGTCAGGTGCTGATGTCCTGGCAGGGCCCTCTGGTGTGGGGAAGAGTAGCCTGTGGTCTGGGAGTTCTGTGCTAGACACCGACAGGTAGCAGCTCTGTGACTTTCCAGGAGATTGGGGTGGTAGTGGTGAGGGGGGTACAGCAGCAGGCATCTGGACAGCACCCTGAGGGTGTCTCCAACCAGCCTCTCTCTCCTGCAGGTACCTGGTCCATGGGGAGCTGCACACCACCTCCTTCTGGCTCCGGGTGACACTGGGGGCTTTTGGGGCTGCTGTTGCTGCCATCCTCAGCTTCTCGCTCTACAGGGTCCTGGTGAAGAGCCGATGAGGCTCTGGTGCCCTGCAGTCTGATCTCAGGGCCCCAGGGTGCCGTTGTTGGGCCACCCATTTGGTGGAGCTTTCTTCTATCTAAACTTTGCTTCTGAGGACAGCCTACTCACTGCCCAATCCCAAAGATGGGCCCCTAGGTCCTGCCAGCCTGTGTCCTGCCCAGCATCACCTGCCTGTGTGGGCAGCACGTTGGAGAGACTGTGGGGTTTAGGTGAAAAGCCAGTGATCCTAGATCTGAATTCTCAGGATTCTACCCGTTCCTGGTCCCAGACAGCCAGTGGGTATGAGGGGAGTCAGGGCAGAGCTTTGGGCCACAGGAAGAGGGTGGGGCAGACAATGCTGCTCCCCCGCTCCATCAATGGGAGACTGGTCCAGGGCTGCACCCCTCATGGAAGATGGGAGGTTGGGTTTCCTGATTAAACTTCAGTGTCTTTTCCATCTTGGACCCTACTTTCTGACAGTGGCTTTTCTTAATCATGTCCTTTGTCTCTGTGGCCTGGAAACTTCACTCCTGACCCCGCACACCTCCCCTCCAGGCCTGAGGCTGCAAACAGGCCCACATGAGGTTCCAGTTGTGGTTCAGCTGCAGCATGGGAGCTTCCTCATTGAGGTCCATGCTTTCCTGAGGTGGCCTGCCTTCTCCCCAGACCTCAGCATCCACCCCGGCAGCCTGCTTGAGCTGTGGGGAGGAGCTGGGATTCTGAGGTGGAACTGGGGCGCAGGGTGGCTGCTGGTGTGGGGCAGCTGCCCTGTATTCACACCCTAACCAGAGGCCTGACACTCACTGGGTAGGGGACAGGAAGAGATGCCAGCCTAAAGGTAGGGGGTTCTTGGGAGGCTCTACTTGGGATTATGTTTCAACACCTGCCCGAGTGCTTACTTGGCCAGTGTTCTGGGACCTGGAGCAGAGGCAGCCCATGGTGGGACTGGGTGGAAGACCCTGGTTACCCAGGCAGGTGCCCCTCGTGCCATCAGTCATTCCATGCAAGACACAGCTTCCACACCAAGTTTTCTCTCAGAGCATCGAAGTGCTGTTCCTAGGAGATGTGGGGAATTACCTGCCCTGCTCAGGCCTGGGGTCAGACTAATGCATATTTTTTATTGACTTCAGAAAGAAAGGGAGCAGGGGGAGTGAGATAGAAACATCAATTATTGATGAATCATTGATCGGGTATCTCCTGCACTCCCCACACTGGGGATCAAGCCCCCAACCCTGGGCATGTGTCCTGACTGGGAATCAAACTGGTACCTCCTGGTTCATAGATCATGCTCAACCACTGAGTCACACCAGCCAGGAGAGGGAGTAAGACTTTTGAAGTCTTACCGCCACCTATGGCCAGGACGTGCTATCCTCCCAGCTGCAGCTGCTGAGGTGTGGTTCTCACTTGGGCTCTATCCTGAGGCCTGGTTGCTAGGATTGATGGCTCTATGACATTGGGGTTCTGAGTGGTTCCCTAAGGGCTTGCTTTAGTAACACATTCCTAGTCTGTAACCTCTGTGGGAGGACTCTACCTACACTCCCCAGGAAATAGGGCCCTTTCTATCTCAGCTGCAACCTTGTTCCTTGCGGGCTCTGCCCCAATAGCTTCGACTCTGCTGGGCTCCCCAGTGCCCTACTAGGATTGTAGTCTCCACTGTCACTATCCAGCATGTGGCTGCAGGAGCCTCCAGTCGAAGATGTGTGCTGGGGTTGGTCTGCAGAAAGCATGCTGGGGCCTCCCTACCCTTCACTAATAGCCGTTCGTCTTGGCACCCATCTGTGGGGCCTGGGGCCTTTTTGCTGCCCGACTGCAGATGGACCAGCACTCTGCAGACAGAGCTTTCAGGGAGCCCCGGCCTGAGGAATCACAGGTAGTGAGGTGGTCCAGGGAGGCTTCCCCAAGTGGTGTGGGTACTGAGGCCCCATCTCGGGAGAAGGGATGTGCCAGGGGCTTGGTTGCCCCCAGTGGCTGTTTTTCACTATAGTCCTTAGGAGGAGCAGCTGGGGTTTGGTAATAGAGAGCTCTGCCAGGGTGCGGGGGCGAGGTTGGGGAAACCTGCATGTGGTGAGCGGGTGATAGGAAGGAGCACTGGTCGGGCCATCACCACCCTGGAGCGCGTCCGCGTGCAGGGCACGCGCGTGTTCCAGCCACGCGTGCGGCGGGGGCGGGCAGCTCGGTGACGCGGCGCCAGGCAGAGTGGGCGGAGCGCACGGGCCGGGGCGGAGCGGAGTCATCCGCAGAGCAGCCCCTCCCGGCCGTGGCCGTCGACCCCGGACCGGCCCGGCTCTATGGACAGGAGCTCGCTGCTGCAGCTTATCCAGGAGCAGGTGCGTTGGGAAAAAGGGGTGCCAGCACCGCTCCTGCCGTTGGGTTGGGCTGGGGTAAATGGAACTCGCAGAGCCTCAGCCCAGCCCCCGCTCATGTCCATTCCCCAAACCCTCTCATGCACGACCTTGGCCCACTGCCTGAGACCCCAGGAGAGGGTGAGCCAGACCAGGGCATCTGAGGAGGGGCAAGGGGCGGGGGTGACTGTCCTCAGACTTTAGCCCTACCCTTCCAGGATGGACAGAGCTAAAATGAGGTGAGGAGACCCCTAGAGGCTTGGGACTCAGGAACCGATTCCCTGGCAGCTCCTGAGACCACGTGGGCGCAGGGATCTAGCACAAGGGTGTTGGGAGACTGCCTTTTCCAGCTGGCTTGGAGCAGCCCTTTGGTCTGTGGGTCTGGTCCATCCTCAGGCCTTGGCCAGCATCATCTCCTCCACCCCCACCCCAGCAGCTGGACCCTGAGAACACGGGCTTCATCGGTGCAGACACCTTCACTGGCTTGGTGCACAGCCATGAGCTACCCCTGGATCCAGCCAAGCTGGACATGTTGGTGGCCCTGGCCCAAAGCAATGAGCGGGGCCAGGTCTGCTACCAGGAGCTGGTGGACCTGGTCAGTGCTAAAGTGGGTGGGCAACAGGGGTGGGGGGGCCCCAGGCCTCGGACCCCATAGTGCCTGGCTGGAGTTGGGTGGGCAGGTGGCTCCTCCTTCCTTACCTTCCCCCTGGACCAAGGGCTTCAAACCCTGTGAGGAGCTGGGCAGACTAGGTGGTCATGGAGGTCGTGGGGGTAGTACAATGTCCCATGCTTAGGCCCTGCTCCCCCAGATCAGCAGCAAGCGCTCAAGCAGCTTTAAGCGGGCCATCGCCAATGGACAGCGGGCACTGCCCCGGGATGGGCTGCTAGACGAGCCAGGCCTGGGTGTCTATAAGCGGTTTGTGCGCTATGTGGCCTACGAGATCTTGCCCCGAGAGGTGGACCGCCACTGGTACTTCTACCGGCACCGAAGCTGCCCACCCCCTGTGTTTATGGCCTCGGTCACTCTGGCCCAGGTGAGCTACCCTCCATCTGCTCCCCACATCCCTGGCCTGGTCCAGTCCTAACGCCCGTCTCTCCTAGATTATTGTGTTCCTGTGCTATGGGGCCCGCCTCAACAAGTGGGTGCTGCAGACTTACCACCCCGAGTACATGAAGAGCCCTCTTGTATACCACCCCGGGCACCGAGCACGGGCCTGGCGCTTTCTCACCTACATGTTCATGCACGTTGGGTGAGTGGGGGCCCACTTCTGGCACCCCTGAGTTCAGAGTGGCTGGGGCTAGGAGCCTGATGACTGATCACACCCCTCATACCCATTTGCCTCTATGTGACCAGGCTGGAGCAGCTGGGGTTCAACGCACTCCTACAGCTGATGATTGGGGTGCCCCTGGAAATGGTGCACGGCCTGCTCCGCATCAGCCTGCTCTACCTGGCTGGCGTGCTGGCAGGTGAGGCAGGCGCATAGCCCCTGGCCACCTCACTGAAATGCCTCACCCTCACAGCCGTCCCCTTGCTTCACACAGGCTCCCTGACTGTCTCCATTACTGACATGCGGGCCCCTGTGGTGGGGGGCTCTGGCGGAGTCTACGCCCTGTGCTCTGCACACCTGGCCAATGTCGTCATGGTAATGAAACAATCTGGGTGGGTTTGGGAGGGGCCCACAAGGCTTGCCTCACTGCCTGTCTCATGTCCCATCAGAACTGGGCTGGGATGAGGTGTCCCTACAAGCTGCTGAGAATGGTGCTGGCCCTGGTGTGCAGTAAGTAGGGATGAAAGATGCCGGAGGCGGGCGGGGAACTGAGCCCAGGGCCATGGTGACTCCCATGTGTCAACTCCCTCTGCAGTGAGCTCGGAGGTGGGCCGGGCTGTGTGGCTGCGCTTCTCTCCGCCACTGCCTGCCTCGGGCCCACAGCCCAGCTTCATGGCGCACTTGGCTGGAGCGGTGGTGGGGGTCAGCATGGGCCTGACCATCCTGCGCAGTTATGAGGAACGCCTTCGGGACCAGTGCGGCTGGTGGGTGGTGCTGCTTGCCTACGGCACCTTCCTGCTCTTCGCCATCTTCTGGAACATCTTCGCCTATGACCTGCTGGGTGCCCACATTCCTCCACCACCTTGAGGGTCTCCTGGGGGGCCACATGGGCCAGGGCATGGCCCGCATGTCCAACTTCTGTGAAAGTCTGTCTTAAGGCTGCTTCTCCTGTGAGGGCAGGTGGCCCCTGTGGCCTACTGAGTCCAAGCCGAGCTTTACACCAGCCCTCGCCCCCCTCCGAGGCCTGGGGGGGTTAGGACTGCTGGGCCAGGCTGGGTGGTGGAGGTCCCAAGGGTGATCCCAGAGGAGACCCTATCCTGGTCTCCCTCCAAGACTTGCGGTCTGAGCCTTTTTGGAGAATAAATAAATATTTTACACAACACCAGGTAGCTGTAATGGGGCTTTGGGGGCTGGTCTGGCCTCCCCCCCTCTCACTGAGCCAACTATGAGGGCTCATCCTTCCATGTGGGCAACCTGGATTCCACCTTGCTCCTCTGTAGGTGTATGAGGTATGTCTGTGTGGGAAGTGGGAGCCCCTGGAGAGGGGCTGGAATGAGTTCAGCAAGCATTTATTGAGCTCCTACAGTCACCTGGCAGCCGGTGAGGAGGCCATAGTCAAGTTCAGTTGGACTGGGTCCTATACTTCCTGGCTGGTCTGGTATCCTCAGGGATGGCTAGGCTACGGCTGAGGTCAGGGAGCAGGTTGGGCACAGCTTCTACCCCACAGCTCAGGTCCATAGTGCTCTCTCCACAACCCTAAGGCACTACCTGGGAAGTACACAGGGAGTCTGGGGCCCAGGGCACCACGTCCTGCGGAACATCTCTGTACACTCTATCCTGACCAGAGTCCTGGATGTCCTAGCCTGCCCACAGTCCCCTCCCCTCGCTCAGGGCTGCGGCATGCTTCCACACCTGGTCCAGGTACGGCTGGTAGTACCTTAAGTATACTGCAGGGCTGGCAGGCCACGTACTGGGTCCACTGCCTCATTGGACACGAAGGCTGCCCCCTCAGGAGCTGCAACAGCTAAGACTGCCGGGGGAAGTGAAAAGGCCAGCATTCAGACGCCGTCAATGTCAGAACAACTTCGGTGGGGTCGGCCATTATCAATGACCGTCCATGTCATGGATGTGACCATCGGTTCAACCTGTGATCCGCCCATATAACCAGCTCTCCCTACTAACCTTGGGCCGTGGAGGGAGGCGGCGGCCCAGCGCTGCCACCAGCTCGGGGGTCACCAGCCGCTGCGGGCGCAGGAGGCAGCGCCCTGTGCAGCAGCGTGGGGGAGGCGGAATGGTCACCGGTGGAGGATCTCACAGGAGGGCATGCCCCACAACAAGAAGACTCGCTCCCAGGAGGGAGCCCGGCCAAGGGCCGACCACCAAAAGGAAGCCCCAACACCGGGAGGCGGGCTCGCCCGCCGAGGTTCTGCCACCCACGTGGAAGCCCTTAACCGCCAGCTTCCACGCCAGCAGCAGCGCCAGCTCGTCTCGTGCTCCGCTCCGCCCTCGATGCCCACGGACAAATCCTTTGGGTACCTGGGGAAGGGCGGTGACGGGAGTCTGGGCAACAAGGCCGCCGGCCCTGCCTTAGGTCCCGGACTTCCGCCACCCGCGCGAGGCCGCAGCACCGCTCCGCGGGGCGCCAGGATGGCTGCTCAGCAGCCCGGGTCCTCTCGGTCCCACCGCCCGCGGGCGGCCGCCGGTTTCTCGCGCCAGGCTGGGCCTCAGTGGGCGTGGGCGGCCGTGGGGAACGGGCGGGGCGGCCTCCTGGAAGGACGACCCCCGAACGTGAGGGGCGGAGCTGCCTGCTGCCAACCGTGGCGCTTCTCCAGCCTTGAGACGGCGCGGCTCACGTTGCCCCGCCCCACGAACTCGTCACCCCCGCCCGCCCCCAGACCGACGCGCGCAGGCGCGGCCCCGCCCACCAGCTTGCACGGTTCCGTCTGGCTCACTCCGCCCCACGCGGCCGGAAGTTCCGGTGGCGAATCGCTGGACCGGGCCCGAGCGGACCTCGGGCTCGGGCTGCGGGCTTGGGCGACCCGGGCGCTGAGTCTGGGAGCGGGTCCCAGGCCGTGCCGCGCGGCGCCATGAAGGGCAAGGAGGAGAAGGAGGGCGGCGCGCGGCTGGGCGCAGCCGGCGGGAGCCCGGAGAAGAGCCCGAGCGCGCAGGAGCTCAAGGAGCAGGGCAACCGGCTCTTCGTGGGCCGCAAGTACCCGGAGGCGGCGGCCTGCTACGGCCGCGCCATCGTGAGTGCACCGGAGCCGGGGGAGGGGACCGGCGTCCGGGCCAGAGGAGGGGGTGGGGCCGAGCCTGCCCGGCCGCCCTTTTCTTTTCGGACCTTAGGAGGGCAGGCTCTGAGGACTCGATGATCTCGATGCAAAGGTGTCAAGGCCGAGATTTTGAACCCAGTGCTGGTTGCCGGAGACCTATGTCGGGTGGGAGCTTCAGGGCACTTGAGGCCAGCAGGGCCAGGGATCCCAGTCCAAAGCTGGGGATCTCCAGAGTCTGGTAAACTTGCCTTTACAAAACCTACTGGAGTTGAGAGGGCTCAGGCAGGCCTTACCCTCCACCCATCCTCAGGCCTCAAAAGGCTTTGAAGCTGTAAAACCTCTAGTGTCTTGATTTCAACCATGGACCCCAAGGAGGAACAAGGCCTGGGACAGGGGGCAGGCTGAGTTCACGCCCTCCTGCTGACAGGCCTGCCTTGGTCCCCAGACCCGGAATCCCCTGGTGGCAGTGTATTACACAAACCGGGCATTGTGCTACCTGAAGATGCAGCAGCATGAGCAGGCCCTGGCTGACTGCAGGCGTGCCTTGGAGCTGGATGGGCAGTCTGTGAAGGCACACTTTTTCCTGGGGCAATGCCAGTTGGAGATGGAGAGCTATGATGAGGCGATTGCCAACTTGCAGCGAGGTGGGTCTACAGGATGTCTGGTTAAGTGGGTACTTGGGACCAGGTGGGTGGACTGGCCAAAGGGTGACCTGAAGCCTCTGTTCCCCCAGCCTACAACTTGGCTAAGGAGCAGCGACTCAACTTTGGGGATGACATCCCCAGTGCTCTGCGCATTGCCAAGAAGAAGCGCTGGAATAGCATTGAGGAGCGGCGCATCCACCAGGAGAATGAGCTGCACTCTTATCTCACAAGACTCATTGTGGCTGAGCGTGAGAGGTGGGCTGTGATGACAGAATCTGGGACCCCCCCTCCCCCGCCCCCAACAAGTCACTACTTTGTTATGAACACAAGTGTTTATTGAAGGCTAACCCTGGTGAACAGAAGACAGAGGGGGACAAGGCTTGAACAAGCTTGAGGTTGGGGTGGAGTCTGACCTTTCCTGGCCAGATCTGTCTGACCAGCTCCTGGTCAAACCCCCAGGGAGCTGGAAGAGTGTCAGCGGAACCATGAGGGTGATGAGGATGATGGCCACGTCCGGGCCCAGCAGGCCTGCATCGAGGCCAAGCACGTGAGGGTGCCCCGGCCCACGTGTGGGTCTTGTGTTTGTGTGCACATTTTGTGAGGGTGCCCCTGGCTCCTGTGTGTGTCTGTGTTGGGAAGGGAGAAGGGAAGTCTGGCCCATGCATGGCTGCTTGGTTATTTGCAGGACAAGTACTTAGCAGACATGGATGACCTCTTCTCCCAGGTGGATGAGAAGAGAAAGGTGAGTTGGCTGTTCTCTAGGGCCTATAGGTAGCAAGGAACTCTAGTAGTGTCCCTTTCCTGATCCCTGACCCTTGTGATGCAGAAGCGAGACATCCCTGACTATCTGTGTGGCAAAATCAGCTTCGAGCTGATGCGGGAGCCGTGCATCACACCCAGTGGCATCACCTATGACCGTAAGGACATTGAGGAGCACCTGCAGGTGAGGGCCCATGGGTGCTGGGGGCAGGGCCCCAGCCCACCAAGCACTTTCTGACTCTGTTGTCGCTGCAGCGTGTGGGCCACTTTGACCCTGTGACCCGGAGCCCTCTGACCCAGGAACAGCTCATCCCCAACCTGGCCATGAAAGAGGTCATCGATGCATTCATCTCTGAGAATGGCTGGGTGGAGGACTACTGAGGCACAGCAAGTGGGAGAGAACCTTGTCCCACCTTGCCTGGCACCCAGGCCCAGGAGGGCCTTGGGGCAATCCCCCCCTCTGCTCCTGTATATAGTTTGTGTCCCTGGTTCCCTACTCTGGTGTCCCCATCCCATTTTCTATCAGTTCTGCTGGTAGGCCTTGAGCCCTCCCACTCCCTATACCCCTTTCCCTTCTGGGCCTGAAACAGCAGGCTATGGTGGTTTGGGCAGAGGCTGCTGCCACTACCACTATCCTTGTAATAAAACCTGTGAGCAGTATAGGGATGTGTGCTGGTGTGAGACTGGGCTCGCCAGCTGCTCGCTCTGGCTAGCTGAGGAAGGTAGAGATGAAAACACTGGTGTCCAGGTTGAGTGTGGCATGCCACCATCGGTCAGGGAAATACAGAATCTGGATTGGGTGGGGCACAGATTAGCAGGGGTGCAGGTGGGAGGGGCCTCAGTCCAGCCCAACCTGACCCCCTCCTACCAACCACTGACCTCACCAGCCTGGATGGTGCACTCCAAGGGCCGTGCAGATGGTGTCAGGGCTGGGTAGATGTCCTGGAGCCAGGCCAGAGTGGTCTTATTGGGGTGGAACTCAGGTGTCTTCTCAGGGGGATATAGGAACCAGCGCTGAGGGTGGGAGCAGCAAGGTCACACTTTGTATTTTGGCCAATGAACCAGAAGTCTCAGTCATAACCCTATGCTGACCTTTCGTCCATAGATCACTTCTGAGAACCCAGGCCCGTGCCAGTGGAAGGGCACCCCAGAGCCAGTTCCTGTGGGGTTAGTTAGGAGCAGCAAGTGACCAAACCCAATTTGCACTCCCCATCCCCCAAATCCCCTGGTTCTGTAAGGCACCCACCTGCGATCCCAAAGCTGTAAGCAGGAGTGGTACCTAGGAGACCAAATGGGGGTGGGATGTAATGCTGAAAAAGGGATGCCCATTCAGTGAAGTTGTTGTCCCCAAAGAAGTACAGAGTGTCTGTCAGCAAAGAACACAGGAGTAAACAGGGATCCTGGCACCTGGGCACTTCCAAGTGCCACCTCCCCAACCCACTGCCTCTAGCCCAAGTGCTCACCATTGCCTAAGGAGCTGGGGTCCTGGGGGTGCAGCTGCTCCACATACTCTTGGAAGAGTAGATCCACTGTGGGGAAACGGCCGATCAGGACAGGTTGATGCTACCTCCAGGATGCTGTCAAGCAGGCTGGGCTGCGAGGTGGGGCAACTAACCTTTCTGGTAGGAGTAGGTGTTGGCAGTGCTCAGCCGAATCACGTTGTCCCCAAATGATGCCAGCAGCCTTTTGCGGGAGCACAGAGCCCGGAACCTCTGGGGGTTGGGGTTGAGAGAGTATTTAAAGGGCCTGGTCCCACATGGGGCAGAAGTGGCCAGGAGAGGAACCAGTACTCACTGAATTGTTTGTGAGCCCCTGCAGAATGACAGGTCTGGAGAAGGCGTAGCTAGAAGGAATGGCAGAGTCAAAGTTAGGCCTGATACATCCCTGTTCCCGTTCCCACACACTCGCTCAAGGAGGAGTTAAAGGGGAGGCAGTCTTGGGGGTCCCAGTGCGCAGCAGGCAAGTAAGGGCGCGGCAGCGCTCCCGGACAGGTTTCGGGCGTGGGAGGTGGGCGGTATTGGGAGGGCGCACGTACTGCCGAATGAACTCTGCGTAGCTGAGGTCGGCCCTCCGCTCCACGGTGCAGTGCTCCTCTTCCGCCACGGCCGCCCGGGCGGCTCCGCGCCGCTGCCTGTGGGCACAGCCGGTCAGCGACCCAGGCCGCCCTGCTGTGCGCCCCCTCCCCAATCGGCCAGCGCCGCTCACCACCCTCCATCGCCCTCTTCTTCGGGGCCGGGCCGGCCGGGAGCCGTCAGCGTCCAGAGCACCAGCAACAAGAGACTGTGCAGCCTCCGCGCCATGAGCCCGTCGCTGCCGCCGCCGCCGCCGCCGCCGCCGCCGCGAGGCACGACGGGAACTCCGTAGCTGTGGCAACAGCCTCGGCTGGGCGGGCTCCCGGAAGCGGCCTGCTGCGGCCCGCCCAGAAGGGGCGTTATCTCCGGAAAGCAGGGGGAAGACACGACTGCTAGCGGCTTCCACCAATTCCCAGGGGGACACTGCCCTCTTGCCCCACACAGTTGCCCAACAAAAGGACAGGGCAGCCTCAGACCGTGGTTTCACTTCCTTTATTTGGTTCACAAGCTCCAGGCTCGTCTCCTCCCTCCCCGCACCAGATCAGGAATACTCGCACAGGTGGCCGCAGCCAGCAGGACAGTGGGAGCTGCCCTCCAGCCACTTCATGATGTGCTGCAGGTGGCCCCCGTGACTGCAGCCCTGGCACCACACGAACAAACCCTTGACCACGTGGTGGCAGACTGCGCACATGCTGGCGCAGCGGTGGCACCTGTCGCAGACCCAGCCTCTGCTGCTCATGGGCCGCTTGCAGTGGCTGCAGTTGACATGCAGAGTGGTGGAGGCCTGGTTGAGGCAGCTGATAGCGCGGCTGGTGCTGAGCTTGACCACCTGGTTGGACACGTTCCAGAGGCAGAAGCGCTGCAGTAGGTCGATGTAGGATGCATACCAGTGCTCCTAGTGGTGCGGGGAAGGCAAAAGGAGGCGAGAGACCAGGGTCGTGGGCACGGGTTTCACCCCAGGCAGGTGTGCAAGGAGGCCCTCCTTCCGGCCCGCTCACCAACCTGCGTCTGCTCATCAATGTCCTTCCGCACGCGTTCACCCAGCACGATGAGTACGGATACAGCCATCTGCACATCACCCTGCTCAGCATAAAAGCGTAGCATGTCGCACACGAGGCCGCTGAAGAAGTCGGGTGGCAGGCGGCTGTCATAGAGTGCGTGTGAAACAGAGACCAGCGAGAAGGAGGAGTCCATGGGCGCCAGGGAGGCCACATCTGCCTCACTGCCGCTCACATGCGGTGAGTCTGCCTTGTCCTGTAGGTTCTCGGGGCCCGGTGGCGTATCCACAATCTCATGGCGCAGAGGGAAGGCCTCCTGGGGCAGCACGTACTCAGGCTCCTCAGCTGTGAGGCAGGGGCCGGGAAGGCAAGGTCTGAGCCTCTGGCCCTGACTCCCAGCTATGCCCCTCCCAGCACCCACTCACTGTGGGCATGATCTGGATCCAGCAGGTATAACTCATCTTCCTCGCCCTCTACATCACCCAGCAGGTAGTCAGCAGGCACATCACTACCCTCGGTCTCCTCGTTATCTATCCATGAGGAAGGGAGGGATTTACACAGCTGGCTTGCTTTGGGATGCCCCAGCCCTACTCCCAACAATACCTTTTGTTGCCCTCTGGCCTACCCTCATTGGTGATGAGTGTAGCCGAAGAGTCAAGCAGCGCTGTGTCGCTCCGTGTGTCCCCTTTGCTGCGGTCCAGCCGGGTCTCACTGCCTAGTCCTTGGGCCATATCCTTCAGGTTGAAACTGGGGGCAGGGAGGGCTAATAGGTGGGTAGGCTCCAGCAGTCCCACCCTCTGAGAGAGCCGCCACCAGGGATCTACCTGTTCATGAGTGGCAGGCCACAGGAACTGCCCTTGCCCACACTGTGATTGAGATTGGTAGTGGGCACCAGGCCAGGGCTACAGTAGATGATCCGTAGCATGGTCCAAGTCTGTGCCACCTAGGAGTGGGCACTGGTCACTCACGGGTCCTGCGTCCCTGGTGTCCCATGCAGGCCCTCCCTTTGCCTGGATGGGACTATAAATTCTCTGTGTTCAGCTGTCCAGGGACCCAGTGTCCTGACCTTTCTCAGGTAGGGACACCAAGGCCCATGTGAAAAACAAAAAATCCCAGCCCCCATCCTGCAGGAAACAGCAGATGTGGGAGGTGGCTGATGAGGAAATAAGCCTCATCTCCCAGGGAGATGATCAGAGAGACAGTGTGAACTTCTATAGGGCCAGGCACCTTAGGAAGTCTGAAGCAAGAATTAGCCAGAATAGGGGGCTTAAGCCCCATGATGCCCCAAAATTGTACCCCCAGGATGGCACTAGTATTTTCTCTGATCTGGGAGTACCCTCAGTTATTGGGGCAGGTGAGGGTTGGTGAACTGAACTCTGGGCAGAGACTAGGTATAGCAGTTAAAGGAGTCCCCTGACCTTGCCCCAAGGTCATGGTCCCTCAGCCCCCCTCAGCCCCACCTACCTGGTTTCGGCCAAGCTCCCGAGCCACTTTTGAATTGTGGTCACAGAGCTCAGCCAGTGGCCGGCCAGCTAGGGCATAACGCTCAGCAGTGTCCACAAACCAGCTCATGCTGCCACTGCCAGGTTCCATTTCAAAGACACTGAGGGCACTGGAGGCCAGACCTGCGAAGGGCTCAGCAGGGTCCAGCTTGCGCTTGAAGAAAATGGGGTGGCGCCGATCACCAGCATAGGGCTTGCGCCCTGACTCAGCGGCCACTAGGCTCTCCTTAGCGGCAAAGGCCAGGTCCCCAAAGAGACCATAGCAGAGGCCCTCAGGATTGGCACGCTCTACAGGTTGGCTAGCATCACGGAACAGGTGCTGGCACAGTGTGCTGTCCTTGGAGCCAGAGAGCAGGAAAGAGGGGTCATGTGGATGGCGCCAGGCGATGCCTGTCGTGACATCGCGGTGTTCTTCAAACATGGCTGCTGGTACAAAGGGCCTGCGCACATCCCACACATAGATGTTGTGATCCACCATCATGGAGCATGTAGCCAGGTGGTGGCGGCACTCGGGTCGCCACTTAACTCTGGCCACTGAGGCAATGGTTTGCACGCAGTGCACCTCCTTGGCACGTTGGGTGGTCATGTCCCAGACCTTCACCATCTTGTCACGCCCACCTGTGGCCAGCCAGCCCCTATGGAAGGCCCATGAAGCCCTCAGTTTCTTTTGTTGGGGTGGGAGGATTCCCCACTCTCTGACTTACAGGACTTGAGGCAGTGAGAGAGAGAATCCTTCCATGAGTGCCACCCATCCCATCCTATTGCCCTTGCCCCAGACCGCACTGTACCTGTCCTCGGGGTGCCAGTCACAGCAGAAGACAGGCCCATTGTGGGCTGTGAACATCCTCTCACAACGGTCAGGCCGCCGAATGTCCCAGAGCTGCACATTGCCATTCTCAAAGGTGGAGGCGAAAGTGAAGTAGTCCCGGATGCTGAACTGGACATCCCGCACACTCTCAGATTGGCCTATAGGTAGGATGTGAATGGGAGAAGGTGAAGGAGTAAAGCCCATAGGGGGTTCCAGAGGAGAGAGTGGCCAAGAGGGGAATCCTTGGAGTGGTGGTGGACCCTTTGAGTCCTGCCTAGAATAGACAAGAGAAGAGACCTCACAGATACAACAGCCTGGGCTGGAGAGCAGGACACCAGACATCAGATGGTTTCTTTTGTTTTGTTGATCCTCACCTGAGGACATTTTTTCCATTGATTTCAGAACACCTGGGGCTTGGGATGGAAACTGCAATGTAGGTGTGTGCCCTTGACCAGGAATTGAACCCAAGACCCTTCAGTGTGCAGGCTGATGCTCTAACCACTGATTCACACCATCCAGGGTGGCATCAGGTGGTTTCTGATATAAACTCCTGGACCTTGCTTTCCCCTGGATTCTTCTCTGTTGTCAGTCCTTGTACAAAGCTGTGGTCTAGCTTCAGGACTTGGTGGCAGAACATTTGGTAAACAGGAGCCTCACTGCACCACCTGTCTACGCTCCCCAATGAGTTATAAAGTCCAGAAGGAGGCATGGATGAGGGTGCCTCAGCCTTTTCCCAGCCCTTCCACCTTGGGCTGAAGTTCTGGGTCAATTCCAGAGGACTGGAGGCTTTGAGGGTCCATGTCCACCACCATAAACCGCCACACCAAGAGCCTTTGAGTGCAGTGTCCAGCTTTTATCCCAGCACAGGTAGCTCAGGGTCTGTCTTAAGGAAACCCCATTCTCAATTCTCCAAAGACTCTGCCCTGTGCTTCACTTGGTTTCATTGTGATGGACAGGGGAGAACTGTCTCAAGACCACTGTCAGGAAGCTGGGCCTGCTAGGAAAAGAACCATAGTGGGACCAGGCAGTGCACCCCACCTCTGCATCCCTGGGCTGAGGACTCTGAAGGTCCCAGTGGATTTCCTGCAATGAGGCAGGCTGGGGCTCTGAGGCAAGGAAAGAGAAGGCAGTGAAACAACCGTCTCCTCAGCCACTGAGGTTGGCTGTAGGTCTGCTCAGGTTCTGCCCTTCCATCCAATACCCAGCTGTCCTTTCAGATGCATCAGAGCTGCAGCCACACTCCAGCTACTCCTCACACTTCAACCAGGCCTGCCTTGTCCCTCCCCTGCTGACCACCACCCACTCTTTCAGTCCAGATAAGCTGGCCTCTCCCCCAGGAAGCCCTCTTGGAGCATATATCTGAAGTTTTTTTTTTTTTTTTTAAATCCTCACCTGAGGATGTTTTTATCTATTATAGAAAGAGAGCCGAGACCGGTTTGGCTCAGTGGATAGAGCGTCAGCTTGCGGACTGAAAGGTCCCAGGTTCGATTCCGGTTGGGGCATGGACCTTGCTTGCAGGCACATCTCCACTGTGGGGCGTGCAGGAGGCGGCTGATCGATGTCTCTCTCTCATCGATGTTTCTGACTTTCTATTTCTCTCCCTTCCTCTCTGTAAAAAATCAATAAAATATATTTAAAAAATAGAAAGAGAGAAGGGAGGAGAGAGAAACACCAATCAATTATCTCCTTATGTGCCCCTATGGGGGATCAAACCCACAACTTAGGTCCATGCCCTGACTGGGAATCGAACTGCAACGTTTTGGTGTATGGGATGATGCTCCGATCAAATGAGCCACCAGGCCAGGGGTCCATGCAGCACATCTTAACCTGCCTGGATAGTACAGCCACCTGCAAAGATGCACGCCTGCCCAACCCACCTCCAAGGGCCTCACCTGAGAAGGTGCTAACAGAGTCCTTCTTGCGGAGGTCGAAGCACTTCATGAAGCCATCCTGGGAGCCACTGAGCAGTACATGGGCCTCAGAGGGGTGGAAGCAGACTTTATTCACTGTGCGCTTATGCTCTGTGAACAACTGGTCCTGCTTGTTGCGCGATGGACGGCCCAAGTTCCATGTGACTACCACACCATTGGTGGCTGCTGTGGCCAGCAGGTTCTCATCCATCTGGTGCCAGACAACATCAGCACAACTCAGGTTGAGTGAAGGTTTGCGACCCACACGCAGATTCAGCTTCTCCACAAACTGCTCCTCCTCAATGGCATAGATCTTGAAGATGCTACGACCTGCCACAACCACTTGGGCTGCGTCACGACACACACTGATGGCATTGGCTGGAGCATCCAGGTGGCAATGCATAGTATGGCCTGTTAGTGCACTGCTACTCAGGGCTGTGGTCACACGGGACATCTTCTCCATGGCTGTACAGGCAGTGGAGACAGGAGGTCAGTGAAGTTGGTTGGCTGAGTCACCATAAGGGAAGGAGATCTGTCATTTCAAGCCCTTCACCCTAGTTGGATCCCCCAAATCTGCTTAGATCTGAGCTAGTCAGTCTTGATGAGCCAGTCCAGAGCAGTCCATCATTGGTCAGTCAATCTGATTGACAAGTTCCATCACCCTGGTGGGGTGGTCAGAAGGTGCCACAGCTGTCCTGAAACTGGTCGGTCTCATGTCTGACTTGTGGGCAAGATCCTACCTGGTCAGTCCCAGCCCAAACCACCTTTCCATCCCCTTAACAGTCAGATCTAGGCAGTCACTGGCGCTTTAGTCAGTCAATCCCAACAGAAAAGTGAGGTCGTTACCACCATCCACACAGTCGGCTCCCGGGCTTCCGGGGGACGGAGCAGAGGGCTAGAGGGGGCCTTGGAAGGACAGAGGCGCGGGGCGCACAGGAACTTCAAGCTGAGATGTTGAAGGAGCCTGAAGGGTTTGGCGGGACGGGAAGCAGGAGACGCCGGCAGCTCGGAGGTTGCGGTGGCGTGGGGGAGCGAAGGCAGCGAGAACAGAGCCAGAGGAACTGCTGAAACCTCTTCCTCCGGGAGTACCCGAACCATTTAGTAAAGCGGCCCGGCTGGGCCGGAAGTGACGCACAGGAAATAGCCCGTCTCTTTCCTGCCCCTTGTCGGAAACGAGCTCCCACACCACAAAAGTTCCGGGTTAGGAATAGGCGCTGATAGAGGCGGAGGTTTGGTCCAGGACTGAGATAGAGGGGTTCCCCCGGTTTCGCCTCAGTGGTTGTCTTTTTTCCCCTTCCCTTTCCTTTTCTCTTCTCTTCTCTTTCCTTTTCTTTTTTAATTCAATATTTGTCACCAGTGCTCATCTTTCCCTCATGGTCAGTCAACAAGTCCATGCACCATCCCTAAAGGAGTCCCGAATTTCTACAACTGTTTCCACCTCCTTCCTCATTTCCCCGGAACCCCAGGAGTAGATTTTCTTAAAGGCTTCCGGGGCCGTTGTTTCCCATGATCTGAACTCCGTACAGCAGCTGCATACCATTCTTCGGACTAAGGCGCCCCATAGTTCCCCATCACGTAGTGAATAAATCCCAAATCCCTGACCTCTTTTTCTCCCGGTGTATCTCTATCCACAGTGACTTCCATTCTTTATTCCAACCAGCCAAGTTCCTGCCTCTCAGCCACCCGTGCTAGGCTCTCCTCTCCAGTGTAACGGAGCGAGTCCCCACAAGACAGACCACAAAGACCAACCGAATTCAAACAGCCTAAGTTTATTACAGACTCGAATCCGGGCTCAGACCTGAGCTGACGCCGCAGCCTGGCTCCTTTCCCCATCGAGTGCCTGAGTGAGGGCATCAGCTCGGCCTTTTGGGCAGAGGTCCCATGTCCTAGGCCTTGCGCCCAGATGACAGAGTCTAGGGTGACTACGGCAGACAAGTACTGTGGGTGCAGGGGGGGCATCACTGCACCCTCCAAGCAAGAGAGGTCCCTGAGTAGCTGGCTTCCCTGGACCACAGCTGGAATGGCAATACACCGGATTGCTCAGGGGTGTCGACGTCAGCAGGAAGGCGTATCATCAGGGCTGGCCAGCAAGACTCGAACTTTGGATCGCCACCACAGTCCCATCCTTTATCACTTCCAGAACCTGGTTTGTGATGTGTGATTAACAGACACTGAGTATAACAAAACAGGAATACCACATCTCGATTTAAGCAGGCCCTTTGGCACCGATCCCATAGTCATACAACCCCGTAGTAGGAGGAACCTGTGGCCAGCAAGTGGTTCCTGACGCTGGCTCGGAGGTCCCAGTATCGCTCATAGATATCATAGCCACAGGACAGGAGCATGGAAGGGGACATGAGGTCCAGCACCCCAGCCCCTGGGGGAAAGTCACTGCCCAAGTGCATCATCAGCTGCCCACTGTTGGGGTCCTAAGGCCAAAGACCATACCTTGGCCATTCTGTCCCTGGAGCCGCTCACAATGATGCCCTCTTTGCAATCCACACAGTTCACCAGCTGTTGGCAATCGTCCCAGCTGGGTTGATGGGTACTTCCAGCACAGCAAACCCAGCTCACCAGAATTAGCCAACATCACTAACTCACTGGCCCGGCCCAGGGCAGCCTCTCCTGGGCCCACAGAGCAGAGAACCAGCATCAGCTGGTGTTTTTCAAACCAACTGAGAACCCTCATCCTCAGAGTGACAATTCAATAGAAGCGATGACTTCATGTTCCAAAGTTCACACATACAGTATCACATGTTGGCTCCTCTGGTAGAACTTACTTCTCTGGATGAAGCGAGCGAGAAACGAGGGTTCTGGTTCTTCCAGTTGTTGACCTGTCTTCCCTGGGCATCATGGCGGTGCGTCAGGGATTGCCATGCAGGGTTTAAAGACGATGTCATGTCAGGCAGGGCCTGGCCGCCGGCTGCCCCAGGGCTCGCCTGGTAAGAGCACTGACAAAGGGGCAGTCCCTCTTTTATACCCATTCTGCCTTCCCCTATTGGCTAATTGGTTCTCAGGCAGCAAGGAACCAGCTAACCCAGGAGGTTTCTAGTAAGGCTGATTGACCTAGTTAACCCAATGGACCCAGGAACACATGGTTCAGGTATTGTGGTCTGGCTGAAGATAGTTAATCAGAGGCAAGTTCACACTTTTAACCCTGATTCTGAACCTTTCCCTCCCCCTTCTTTCCTGGCTTTAGGGGAGGAAGTGTCAAGCCTAGCCGTGAAGGAATTCCTCAGTAGTTCCCAATTTCAATCACTACATCCAGAACGCGCCTTTTTCCCACCCTTGAGTGTTCAGCTTAAGGTACCATTCTCAGAGGCCTTCTCTGACCACCTTATCTAACACCAGGAAGCTACAGTTCCCCGTGAGGCTATATGCTCCGGTTGCACACATGCTTGGGTTGCGGGCTTGATTCCCTGTGTGGAGTATGTAGAAGGTAGCCGGATCCTGTCACCTCCATTTACCACAACTCGTTTCTCTGTTTACTGATTATTGTCTGTTGCATGCGAATGTGACTCCATCAGACAGGGATCACGTCTATCTTGGTCTCCACAAACTCCAGTGCGTGAGCGCTTGTTCACACAACCCTGTTAAGTGACCCTCTATGAGCCTCCCTTTCTCTCCTGGATGGGAGTTCTGGTCTGTCCTTGCTGCATTGTGTGACCTTTTAGGATATCCTGCTCTTTTTAAAAAATACATTTCTATTGATTCAGAGAGGAAGGGAGAGAGATACAGAAGCATCAATGAGAGAGAATCATAGATCGGCTACCTTCTACACACCCTACATGGGGAATCAAGCCCACAACCCGAACATGTGTGCAAGCTGAGCATGTGCCCTTGTGCCCTCCTCACTGGGAACCATGGCTTCCTGGTTCATAGGTCAACACTCAACCACTGAGCCACGCCAGCTGGGCCTGGCCCTCTCTTAACCTCATTTACTTTGTGCATAAAAGGTTCATTTTTGCCCTTCTGAAATGATGGACTAGATCCTAGATATTTTGGAGGGAATATTAGGTGTAATGACTTTAGTGCCTGTCTCTTCCCCCTGAACCAAAGATAGCTTAGGATTCTTCCCTGGGTTTTCTTAGGATCCTTCCCTGGCACCATGGCACCCAGCCTCTATATTTATTGAAAGAACCAACAAGTTTGATAAGTTGAGTGGTGCATAAGAATCCAGAGACATAGGCCCCTCAGGCAAATATACTTCCCCATCATAGCATGATTACCAAAAAATAACTCAGACACATGTTTTTACAACCTTTTTAATATATATTTTTATAAACAGGTCACGTGATAAAATAGCACAAGAAACACTTACCAAATATAAGGTTATATCTTCCGCATATACAGGAGAATGAGGTCATTATGTACAATAAGAAAATGATTTTAGGGGTTGGTTGGTTTTGTTTTTCTCTCTCCCCTTAATCTTTCCTTCTACAGTCGTTGGAAATATCACAGCTTCAGTTGCATTAATACTTTGGACAAAAGGACAGCTGCCACCTCCCACTAAGGAGTGTGAGAGGGGCTGAAGAAACTGGCTCCTCACCACTTCAGCCCAGGAGCCTCCTGTGAGCACTCCAGGGGCAGAAAGATCTTTGGGCTGTTGAACTGTTTCTATGCTTCAATAGTATCTCTTGTTCTCTCTCTCTCTCTTTCAAACTGGTTACTCTCTTCCAACCAGATGGGGGGCAGGATGTCCCAAGATTAGTGTGGGCACTGTATCTCCTGGGGTTCAAGGTTGGGATAGAAAGGGGTCCCAGCTCCCTCCTCAGCAATTGCCACAATGTGGCAGCATCCCCTAGGACTTCCAAGTCTTGAGATCATGGTCAGAGCCCAATAGGGCAAGCAAAAGTTTGAGCAGCTGGGGAGGGGTGGGAGTGGCTAGAAATGAGCCCTCCCTCTTCTGGATGCTAAGGGTGTGCTGGCCACTGGAAGCTGGCTGCTGCTGACCCTGAGCCTTGACTGGGGCCCACTTTTCCAGTTTCTAATGTATAGAGACCTGCTCAAGGTGAAATGTGTCACTGAGAGGCTTGGGCCCAGCTAGCTACAGGGCTGCAATGAAGAGTCCACCCAGGACTGCTCGCAAGGCCTGTGGGCCCTGAAGCTTGCTCCAGCTTGGGATCTCTCAAGGTAGCTGTACCACCTCTGGGTTGAGATTGACAGAGCTGGCTGGGCTAATGTTGATTGTGCCAAGGTCATTGTCACCCATTCTGCACCATTCCCAACCTAATTCAGCCCCAGTCTGGCCAGGACCTAGGGACTTGTAGTCCCCGGGGGTAGGGATGGGCAAGCAGGGGACTGTCTCACACAGTGCCAAAGAAGAGGGGAGGTGGCTTAGGTCAGGCTGGAATGAAGTGGGGGAAGGGCGGCTGGGACTTGGGCTCCGCGGAGGGCCATGGCTTTGATGGCAGCCTTTTCCCCTCGTACCCCCTGGAGGGCTCCAGGTGAGGTGCGGTGGAAGATGCAGGCAGCCCATGGGGCTCTTCCGGGCCCCTGAGTCCTGGGAGACCCAGCCCCCTTCAATCCCACTGGACCCTTCCCGAGACGGGGAGGACAGCCCGGGGAGACAGAGGGGAGTGAGGAGGGGAAGGCTGTCTGAGAGCTTAAAACTCTTCCCAGGCCCAGGCCCCGCCCTCACCCCCAGTGGGCGTGCGATTTAAGGGAAGTGGCTGCGGAGGGTGGGCGTGCAGGGCGGGCACCAGGGGCATGCACAAATCCCCGAGTGTGCGTGCGTGCGTGGGGTGGACACACCCCCCTTCTCCCTGCCTGGGCGGGTCCAGAAGAGGAGTGGAGGGGCCGCGGGGCAGGGCTTTCCCTTGCTTCGCTGGACCTCCCGAGCTGGACAAGGAAGTGCGGGGAAAGGGGTCTGAATAGCGCCCTCAGGTGGGTCCCTGCCCAGAGCCAGGCGGGTTCCAGCGACGGGGCGAGGAGACCCCACGTTATTCGATGACGAGGCAGCGGGGCAGGTGCTGCGAGAAGTACTTGAAGAGTTCGGGGGTGGCCCCGGGGCAGTTAGTCAGCTCCAGTTCCTCCAGCTCCTGCAGCTGCACTAGGCCGGACAGCCCAGTGGTGGTCAGCAGTGGGCATCCTGCGGGGGACCGGGCGGTGGCTAAGTGGGCGGGGCCGGGGAAGGGCGTTCGTGGAAGGCGGGGCCAGCCTGAGCTGTGTGGGCGGGACTGGGTCTGGAGCCTGCCCGGTATCTCCCTCTTAGGACCTGGACCTAAATCCGCACAAGGGACCCCACAGGTTTGGTGGAGGGGGACAAAGTGTGAGAGTGTGTGTGTGTGTGATCACTGTCCAGGAGAGCGGCCAGGGTGTGTGTGTGTGTGTGTGTGTGTGTGAGTGTGATCACTGTCCAGGAGGGCTGCCGGGGGTAGTCTCACCTGCCAGAGACAGGAGACGCAAACTCCTCATGGCCAGGAGGTGCTTCAGCCCGAAGTCCTGCACCTGGGCGGGAGGGCGGAGCGAGTTAACTATTTCCGCTCGCGCCCTGTAGAAGCCCCACTCCTGGGGTCAGGCCGCTAGCCTGGAGCTGCTGGAGGGGCAGGGAGCGGGGTTCAAAACGGGAGTTTCTCAGCTCCTCACGGAGCCAGGAAGCAGCTGGGGAATGTCGTTGAGGGCCCTGGGGACTCCGCACATTCCGCTTACGTCGGCCGCTGGGTGTGGAGGGATCCCAGACTTCCTTACAGGATCTGAGTGGGCCGGGAGCAGATCAGAGGACTGTCTGGGCGGGGGCATTCCCCGCGCCCCCCACCTCCCCTGCCTGTTTCCCAGTATCCAGAGGCCTAGAGGGCCGGTACCTGGCAGCACCATCGCAGGTAGAGGCTGCGGAGGGACGACATGGTAGATAAATAGCTGAGGCCAGTGTCCGTGATGCGTACACACCTGTAGTTGCAACAGAGCGGGGCTCGGGGCTGTCCACCTTCAGAACACCTGTCCTTCCTAGTGTGAACTCACTCCCTACCCCACTCAGAATAGCCCCTTCCTTCCCATAGCCCCCACCTCACCCACACGAGGCCCCGAGTTTTGAGGACCTCCCCCTCATCCCCTCTCCCAACCCTGCTGCAGCCCCATTCATTAATCTAGGCTGCCGGCTCAAAGAGTTCTGCTGACCTGGCCCGACCCCGCCCTCCATGGCCTGGGGGTGGGGGAGGATGCACACACCTGTCCAGCACCAGCTCCTCCAGCCGGTGCAGGTCGCAGGCCACGTACTCCAGCGCCATGTCAGTGATGCGCGGGCACCACGAAAGATCGAGGCTGCGCAGCTTGCGCAGGTTCTCGGCCACGAGCTCTACACCGTCATCAGTGACCTTAGAACAGCCGGAGAGGCTGAGTGCTGTGAGGTTGGGCAGGCTGTGCACCACATTGACCACGCCGTGGTTGGTGATCTCCCAGCAGGAGAGCAGGCGCAGAGTGTGGGTGCTGTGGCCCTGGCGCGCTGTGAAATAGGCCAGTGCTGTGTCCGTCACGTGGTAGGCCTGCAAGCTCAGCTCGGCCAGGTTGGGCAGCAGCTGCGAGATAGCTGCGATGGCATCATCCGCCACGTTGATGCAGTCACTCACGCTCAGCGAGGTGATGCGGGCACTCAGGCTGGACCACAGCCCCGCCTCGGTGAAGTCGTTGCAGCCAGACAGCTCAAGGCGCACCACGCCCTGCATCTGCTCCAGCATCACCTGTGGGTGGGTCAGGAGGTATGACCTTCAAACTCACCTAGGTTCCCCTGGGTGTACCCCTCCCCACAGGGCATGGTGAGGAGAATAGGAGATAGGGCAGAAGGAACCTGGCCCTTCGTGTAAACATACATGGAGCTGTACTCTTAGGCAAGTGCATTTTATCATGGTTCTAGTGCATCTCAACCACACTAAAAGAGGAGGCAGGGAACTGGGAGCCCATGGCCTGGCTAGAGCATGTGCCCAGAGCAGTTGGTGTTAATGATTTGATGATTCAGAGTTCAGATTCAAAGGAAGGCACCACCTACACCTCTGCCCTGCTCCCCCATTACCTCTAAAATCCTCCCCACTAGTATGCAGGGCCCGTGTTCAGAAGGACCTTACACTTAATGAACTGCTTTTCTGTCATTATCTTGAAATTCTAAGTCATCTATGAATAAGGCACTTGCATTTCCATTTTGAACTGGGTTGCTCAAATTATGTAACTAGTCCTGCTTTCACCTATCCCAGAGCCAGGCTCTCCCTCAGGGCATTGGCTCAGCCCTCAGCAACATTGCTCCTGTGTGCCTGAGCTTCCACTTCCCACCTCTCCTCACCCTCACACCTGCTCCATTGCTGCTGCCCAGCCCTGCCCCCTCCCTGACCCTTCTGAGCCAGCAGCAGGACACACCTCCAAGCCAGCATCAGTGATGGTGGAGCGCTTGAGGCTCATGGCCTTGACGCCCTTCTTGGACAGGGCATAGTTATCGATGAACTCACAGATATCCAGGTCAGAGACTCCCACTAGGCAGAAGCCTTCAAAGCCGCGTGCCGCAAAGCCCTGCAGGTTCACGAACTCCTTTTCACCACCAGGCAGCATGTTGTAAAGCTCCTTGGCATGCAGCACAGGTGTGAGGCCTGCCCAGAACTTTGGCTGGTAGAGCACGCGTCGCCAGGTCTTGCACACCTGGGCCAGCACACACTTCTCGCAGGCCGAGAAGTACCAGAAGAGGCCATTGAGGATCTTTTCATCTGTGGCCAGTGGTGGCCGCTCCATGGGGGGCCCAGGTGCAGGGGCTGAGGCTGGTCCACTAAGGGGGATCCCTGCTGGGGGGCATAGGCCCCCAGCCAGGGCAGCCCGGGGCAGTGGGGCAGCCAGGCTGGGTGGTGGGAGAGTGGGTGGGGGCAGTGGTTGGCAGGGGCGGTTCCTGGCAGCGGGTGTACCCTTGGTGATACTGGCTGCACCCAGACCATTGGGCTGGCCTGGCAACTTCACCAGGCCATTTCGAGGCAAGCATGGGGGCTTGGGGTCGCCGTCGACTCCGGGGCTGGACATCTTCCTCCGTCACTCTGCAGATAGGGCCAGGAGTGAGGAGTGAATTTCATGCTCTCTCTGGGAGGGCAGAAAGAGCTGGGCCCCTTCCTGTCCCCTCCTAGAACCACCCAACAAAGAGGATCTAAGTGCAAGCCTCCCTCCCAGACAGAGCAGCAACAGGACAGGGTCAGTCTCTGAGCGCCTAGTGTGTGCACTAAGCTCAACCTGCACCCACTCACAGAGCTTTCCACATCTAGGCACAATGGTTCTCATTTTACAGAGGAGAGAACAGAGGTGGAGAGAGACAAGTCGCTCACCCATTACTGTCCTCTTCACCTTTGCTATTCTGATGTCCACCCTCAGTGCCTGCCTGGCCTACTTCCACTGCACAGGGGCTGCATAACTAAGGGAGAGTCTTAAGGCAGTCTCTGGCCTCTCCACATGGGGTGCTGGCATGGCTCTCTGGAGTAGTTCCAGGACTCTGAGATTCATACACCAGCCCCTGAGAATCTCAGTGGCTACAGGAGGTTCTGTAGCTCAGAATCTACCCTAAGAACGGGCAGGTGGCTTCCCAGAGATTATTGTGATGCCAGCACAGTGAGCCCTGGACCATACTATATCCTCACCTGAGGGTATTTTTCCATTGATCTTTTAGAGAGAGAGAGAGAGTGGAAGAGAGAGGGAAAAACAGAGAGAAACATTGATATGAGAGAAACACACCAATTGGTTGCCTCCTGCACACACCCGGGGAGGAGCCTGAAACCAACATATGTGCTCTTGACCGTAAGCAAACGTAGGACCCTTCGGTCCAAAGGCCAACACTATTCACTGACCCAAACCAGCCAGGGCACATACTATCTCTTTAATCTCCCACATAGTTCATTGAGGATGATGCTGTGGTGACGATAACCATCGACCAGATGAGGAAGCCAAGCTGAGGCAGTGTGGATTGCTTGCACAAGGTCATAGTGGTGGAGCAGAGCTGGATATGGAAGGCTATGTGAAGGGGGCTCTCCCCAGAGTGGGACTGAGACCACCCTGGCTCCCCTTCATAGGCCTCCAAGTCACAGATGGCCCTTGAGAGATGGGGACTCTCACAATGCTCTCTTTGCTCCACATTCCAAATATCTTGCCCACCAGACAGTGAGGAGGTGGTACACTGTGTTCATCCAAATGGTCACACACACTGGATTCAAAACAGGCCCCACCTTGGCTGTGTGGTCTGGGCAAGGCCTTCTCTTGTTTACACCTCTCTTTGCTCACTCAGAAGCCAGAGGGGTGACTACCTCCTCTATTGAACAGCATGTGCATGGCTTACAATGCGCACTTAGAAAACGACACAGAAATTGCTTCTGAACCCCACTGCCTGCTCTAGTGGAAGGGGACAGGAGCCACTAGGATTGAGGAAGATAAGTGGGCAGTCCTACCCTGCTCTTTCCAGCACCACACCCTCTACTGTTTCAAGCCCTGGACAGGACAACCCTTACTAGCATTCCATGTCTGAAGAGGGTGCACAGACCTGGGACACATGGCCCTTATAACTGCCAACCCAGCTTTGGGCCCCAAAGCCTTCCTGACCTGGCAGCCATGAGCCCCTAGGCTAGAGTCCACCTTGGGCCCTCCCTCCCCAGAAGAGGCTCCCACACCTTGGCTAGTCCCTCACTGGCTCATGACCAGGTAGCTCATGACTTCACACAAGTTGATACATGACACCTATAATTTCTGCCAATTACCCACTGGAATAATCATGGATTTCAGCCTTAGAGCAGCTTGGGGGGGAGGAGGCTTAGATTAGGCTCCAAGGAATTACAGTTTGCCCACCGTGGCGGGGGTGGTGTGACATGAGGGCTGCCCTTAATGCCAGTATAAGAGGAGGGGATCATCGTGGCCAGCAGTGTTTCATGGAGTTACAGAATGAAGGCTGAGTGGGGTTCAGGGGAGAGGATATCCCGGTAAATCCCACCTTTGGGCTGCTGGGTGCAGAGAAGCAGCCCCAGCCTGAATACCTTCTGTGTTCCCGGAGCAGGTCTCCGTTATTGCATCCCTCAGGGCGCGCAGCCCACCCGGCCTTGGCAGCTTCCCTCAGTCGAGGCGGGACTAGCTTGGCCCTCGGCGTGCAGCACCATGGACAGCGCCCCAAACAGCCGCTGTGCGCGTGCTCGAAGGCGAAGCCCGGCCGCCTCCACCGCGGACAGCGGCTGGTTGTGTGGTGATGTGTGGGAGATGGATCCGACAAACCCAGCTTAGCAGGGAGGGGCCCCGGAGGCGGAGCGGGGTGCAGGGGAGAGGAAAGAAGCCGCCAGTTCGTCTAAGATCCCAAGGAGGCAGCGGAGGCGGCACTAGGGGAGAAATAACTCAGGAGCAGATTTAGACCAAAAATGCTTCCAGCCATGGGTGTGCACGTGGAGTGCTTGAGTTGGGGGATGCATGTAGATGCCCCCCACAACTGAGGCTCCCTTTCTGTCCCCCACTGGAGCTCACATTTGCACACGTCCATAGTCCTATCTCCACCTTTGGGGCCCCACAGCCAAGCTGGTGAAACAAACTTGCCTCTGGGAGAGAGCCTTCAGAAGGAATAGCCAGGCCCAGGTTGACACTCAGCAGCCTGTGGGGTGGAGGGTGGGAGGGTGGGGGTGGGGGAGAGTGAAAGTGTGGGGGGAGGAAGGATGGATAGGTATCTGAGGTCTGGCTGCCCCTCATCCCCACCCCTCAACTCCTGGCCAGAGGTACTGCCTTGCCTGTCAGTCAGCCCTCCCAATCCCTATCCCCATGCCCCGATCAGAACTGCCTCCCTAACAGAGGCAGTCCTGCTGCTCCTCAACTTTGTCCATGGTCCTGCTGTGTTCCAGCTGTTCCTCACACTCCAGCCTCATTGACCCAGCCTGAGAACCCCCCATTCTGTAGCTCAAAACTGGAAACAGCCACACTTTGGCCCAGGAGTCAGGGTTTTGGAAAAAGGTGAGCTCAGGGTCAGAGGTCTTCCTGCCAATTAGGTCCATGCAGGGCTAGCACAAGGGCCACTTTGCCTGGCCCAAGCCCCATCCACCTAGCCAGATGGGTTGCAGTGTCCCTACCTTCCTGGTATCTGTAGCTGCACCCAGTGGGGCTTGAAGGTCCTGCTTGGAGTTTCCTGCCAGGAGGCGGTAGGGACAGCTGCCAGTCTCCCGGGGACTGCCTCCCCATTTAGGGATAAATACCAGGAGCTAATGCTGGGAAAAGAGGCTTTTCAAAAAGATGGCCAGACTTGCACTGGTGGGTTGTTCCTCAGTGTGTAGTAGAATTACAGGGGAGGTTCCCAGAGCTTGAGGCTCCTGGGGTCACCCCAGGGGAAGGAGGAAGATAGTGGCCATTATTTTAGTTGTCTTGTCCCCCTCAACCTCAACCAGAGCTGGACCAGGTTGCACTTGGGAGAGCCTCTGTGTTTCCCCAGTAGACTTATAGTGAAGTATGGTAGCCAGGGTGGACTTAGGAAACATAGTGAGGTCCCGGGGACTCCTGAGAGTACTCCAGAACTTTGTGACTTCCAGGCCGACAGTCTGCAGATAGCCATGCTGGGCGTCATAAGAAGCTGCCTCTTTTGCAGATCATCACTAGGCTCTGAGACACACAGGTCAACACTAGGCCCGAAGGACCCCCTGTACTGAGGAAGCATCTCCAGGGTCTCAGTCATCAGCGGGGCTATCATCACTGTCTACCTACTGGCCTCCCCCCTTGGCTGGGGGCTCCTTGAGGAAAGATGGCACCAGGGCTTAGGGACCTCTCAGTGCTTGCTTGCTTGCTTGCTGAATGAATGAATGAATGAAGGAACGAACGAGGATGGGCAATCAGTTGGCAGGGTCATGCAGAAAGGGGTGTGGCTACCTAAAGCCCATAAGGCTTGATGGAGGACAGGTTAGATTAAGAGAAGGGCAGTTAGAGGGGGAGCTGCAACTCAATTCATTAAACCCAGTTGTGATAGAGGCCAGTGTCCACAGAGGAGGGAGGCCACTGGTTGGGTTGGTACCAGAATTTCTGAGAAGGCCCCCAAGACGCTGGGGCTTGAGGTGGGCCTTGCAGTTATTCAGACCCTTGGGAAGAGGATGACTCATGGCTCCTTTTTGGCTGAGACTCCCCTTGGGAACTGCAGGGTTAGGGAAACTGGCTGCCTCTCCCCCATAATCTGGCCAGACCTAAGGAGAAGAGGACAGGCACGATCAGGAGGGAGGGAGGCTAGTGGTCCTGCTCTTCCCAGCACCACACCCCTCACTGCTGCTCTGAGTCCTTCACACATTGCCTAACCATCTGACATAGTGGGGGAAGCAGAGCTCAGAGAGTAAACTTTCAGAAGTTGTACAAATCTGGGATTTGACTCCAAGATCCCATCTGTCTGACTTCCTAAGCCCAGGCTAGGCACAGTGGTCCAGAGGGCAACCCAGGGCCCCCAGCCAGCTTATCACTGGCCAGGCACATATCCTGTGGCCTCTATTCTCTGCCCTGTTCTGCTTACGTACCTGTGCCCTCCCAGTTCGGAACCCTGGGCTTCGGAACCCATTTTCCCTATCACATCCTAATCTCCTTCCAGAGGCTGCAAGCTGCATGTCCACCACTGGGACACTGTTCTTTTGGATTGTTCATTCCCAGGAAACTCTCCACCCCGCATGACCCCCACCTTGGAGGATTCTTCCTCCATCTGTGATACCCCCTCTGACAGAGCCTGCCCTGAATACTGGAGGGCCTGGCCCCAGTAAAACCTGCACTGACTAGCTCCCTCTGCCTGCTGAGAGCCACGAAGCTGGGCAGGGCATGGGTAGCCAGAAAAACTCACATAGACCGATCTGTGGTGGTAACCCCAAGGGCTGGGTGACAACCAGGGCAGTTTGGGATTGGGGGTGTGGTACAGGCTGACACATTTCATGACAAACCCCGTGACTCAGGCACACTCACATCCCTGTCACTTTGCTCATGTCCTAGCCTCCCCTCCCGCCCCCAGCTTAGAGATGCTTCTGTGGTGCAGGCTGCCCCACCCATGAGAAGGAAGCACATGGCCTCAAGAGGGATTGGAGTTCATGCTCCAACAGTCTTTCGGCCAAGCTCAGGGCAGCTCAGCCATGTGAGACTGGGTGCCTTGGGGAGTGGATGTAGGATTTCAGACCTCATCTAAGCCCCTGTACTCTGAAGCACCTGAGCACCGAGGGCCCAGGCCTGGGATGTTTAGTGTCTGCTTCTTTGGGTGGCTGCCTCTTTCCTACCAAGTAAACCCACCCTCTGTGACTGTTTTGGTTGAAGTTCCTCCAGTCCATGTGTAGAAATGCTTCTGAGCCACCCACTGACCCACAAACCTTCCTTCATTGCCACCTGCACTCCTCCCATACCAGCCTCTGAGACCCATGTCACAAAATGGGAGCTGTGGGAGAGAGGCGGCCAGCCAAGGAGCTCCTTCCCCTGCTTCTGGGGGAGATGTCTCCCTGGCTCTCAGCAGTGCAGGCCTTTCCGCCTGGGCCCAGCAGTCTGGAGGGCACCAGGTCCCCAACCTCAGGTTCACCTGTTTTCTTCTCATCAGTGGAAGGCAGGATTCGATCAAGTGCCCAGGAAGTGGGTGTGGGCTGGAGGGTGGCAAATGTCTCATGACCCTCTCCAACATTAGAGGTGCTCATAGGCTTGGCTCAAGGTGAGGGGTGGTTGAAGTGGGGAGGTGGCAAACACTGGGGGAGCTAGTCCTGGCGTCCTATGGGGCCCGAACAGCCCACCCTGCACTGCCCATGTTTATGACTGGGACATGCCCTTTTCTCCTCTTCAGACAGCTCTGGTCCAGCCCTGTGGCCACTTCCTGCTGAACCCATGGGTCTCCATCAGGCTTCTGACCTGGCCTGTGGGACCCCAGACCTCAGGCTTTCTGCACCCAGGCTGCTGTCCAGCAGCCTTCGCAGGAGTCTGGTGGAAGAAGGGGCCCAGTGCCTGCCTGGCACCAGGGAGGCCTGAACTGACTCTGGTCACTGGGCCCTAGGAGGTGGCAGTGTGGGGAGGGGCATGCTGGAGAGGGCAGGTGAGGTGGCATCCACCATCTGCTCTCTCCACTGGAGGGGAGGCTTCCTGTGCAGAGGAAGGGAGGGGCTGGAGGAGTGGCCACTGGGTCTTTGCCTCCTTGAGGTTCCAATAGCCAGGACTTCTCTCCTTCTGAGGTGACTGGTGCTCCATTCTCCCCACCTGCTCAAACTCCAGGAAGACAGGCCCTCTCCCCAGCATGTCTCAGGGTACCCTTTTCCCCTTCTGAGGCCCTCCAGCTTTGGCTAAGTCCTGACCTCTCCTCCAGAACCAGGCATGTGCTCAGTCCCCTCCTGTCCCCTCCTTCCCCCACTGTGCCAGCCCTATACAGGCCCAGGGCCAGAAGGTGTCCAGAGGCAGATAGGCCCTCAGGCTAGGCATCCACACGTGTAAGGTATCTAGCACCTCTCTCAGCCCAAGGAGCTGGTGGTGCTGCGACCTGGAACACAGAGCTCAGCAGTGGTCCAGGACCTCACCCAATCAGGCAAGGTGGGGGCCTACAATTCCGCTTCCAGGGGACACTGTCAGGAAGCACCGACCCACAGTCTTGGTCCAGTTGCCATGGGGAATGGGCCTCAAGCAGGGGTAAGGGGTTGTGGGAAGGTCTGACAGGGCCCGTCGCCCAGCAGCCAAGGCCAAGGAAGGGGATGCGGTTACATAAGCCTTCAAGGGTGGCAGAGGCACTGTCTCAAGCCCCCTCCCCACCCTCTCATTGTGGTCGCCTCCGCTGCGTAGCCTGCCCCCCATCCCACCCCGCAGCCAGTCCGGGAGCACACACCTTACCTCGGCCCGGGCTCCTGGCTCATGCCACGCTGTTCGCCGGGCTTCCTCCCGTCATTGGGAGCCCGGCACGAGAGCCGGGGAGCGGGAAGGCGGCGGAGGTGCTGGCCTGGCCGGCAGGGCCGGGCCGCACCCCGCGCCCAGTGCCCCGGCCTGGCTGGCCACTTCGGCCTCACCCCAGAGGAGCTCCCCGGTGGGAGAGGATCGGCTGCCCCAAGCCTCCCACCGGGGAGGCTGAGGCTGTGCCCAGATAAATAAGGCCGCTTTGCAGGGAGCCAGGCGGGCGCCTCTCCCTCCCCTCGCCCTCCTCCCCGCGCTCCTCCCCTCCCCTCCTCCCTACGCTCCTCCGCGGTCGCCGGCGGCGCCGCGCGCGCGACCCCCCTGCCCCCGCCCGGCCCTACGCGCCGCGCCTTCGCGCGCTCCCGGCTCCGGGAGCCAATCCGGGCTGGGGAGCCCGGCGGGAGGGCCGAGGAGGCCGAGCCCGCCCCGCCCGCCGCACACACAGCGCGCTCCCGCCGCGGCGCCCACGGGCACGCGCCGGTTCCGGCGGCACCCCGCCCCCACCTTCGCCGCGGGCGCCCTCACAATAACAAACAGGGGCGCGCGGCTGCGCGGGGACAGAAGGGAAGGGCAAGAGGAGGGCAAGGGAGGGAAGGAGGGGAAGAGAGGCCAGGGCACGAGGCTGGAAAGCGGTTCTGGAGCTAGCCATGCCTGCGCGGACCGGTGGGGACCCCAGATCCTGCGGTGCAAAGAAGACTCGAGCCCTTAGGTGCTGGCGGTTAGCCCAGAGGTGCGCGGTTGGTCCTATGGGATTCGGAGCCGGCCCTGTGTGTCCTAACCCTTGGCTGCCATCTGCGGGGCTAGGATGGTCCAACCCTTCCCCTTCCCTGCCCTGACCTCCCACCTCCTGCGGAGCGGTCAGCCAGTCCCCCTTTAAGGCCCTGATGTCTACGGCGCACCTGCTGAGGGTCAGGTTCAGGAGCCCTCCTCAGTGGGAGACATCCCCCAACCCCCTTCAGAGCTGAAGAACAACAGGTCATTTCAAAGAGTGACTATTTTAAGTGCAATGCACGTTGAACAGGGCCACGTGATGGTGACCCCTCCAGGGTGGTGGTGGTAGGGCTCCTGAGGACATGATGCTTGAGCTGAGACTCCAAGAGTGAGATGGTGAAGTGGTCCCGGAGCTGTGTGCAAAGGTCCTAAGGCCTACGGAGCCTGGCAAGTTCCCTTTGGAGCAGACTGGAGGCTACCTTTTAGGGACCAGGCTGGGAGAGATGTTGGAGGAGATGGAATGTGGCAGGTAGGTGTGGAGGGCTGTCTGTGCCGCTGGAGATGCCAGGGCTCCCTGCTGGCTCCGGGAGGAGGACGAAAGCGAAGAGTATCCAGCCTGAGGTTTCTGCTCCGGGAGGGACCAAAGAGGGTCTTTGCCTCAGGAAAAGAGCCCCAGGGCTGGGATTCGAAGCTGGCTGGTGTTTGGTGTTTGCAGGACCCAGTGAAGATGGGGGCGGCAGGAGGGGGAACCAGGCTGGCGGGACCCTGGCTGGTTTTGGGTGTGGGCGCTGTTCTTGCTGTGTGTGGGACATTGGCTTGGGTGAAGGCAGCTCTCTGGTGTGACAGGAACTGAAGAACCAGTCTTGCCCCTGTACCGACAATGAATCAAGGAGGAGGCTTGGTATGGGTATGCAGGATGCGATGTGTGAAGACATTTTGAGTGACTGAGAAAAGAGTTGTCCAGCCCATCCAGTCACCTCCGGTGTTCGAGTCTGGCAGGTTGGTCTTCCGGTTCAGCTTCCACCCAATACGCACAGGCACAAGCTGGTGTGGACCCCGATGTGGACGCTGTCCCGACTGGCAGCAGCATTTCATGTCAGGTTTGGTGGGGCGGAGCTCATGCCCCCCAGCAGGTGTGAGGGTCTCAGGTACAGAGCAAGCTGTGCCCTCTCAGGGACCTGAGAAGTCTGCCTGCCTTGAAAGAATCTGAATGGAGAACAAAAGGGAGATGAAATACACTGGGGAAGGCCTGCCTCCTGAACACCTGTGGAGACTTGCCTCTCTACCTTCATCACCTCTTCCTGTGCCAGGTGTCTCTCTCCTCCATGGCTGATGGTACCTACTGCCTCACTGGTCTAACCCTGCTGCTACTCACCTGTTCCCTCTGCTGCAGAGGGATCCCTTTATGGTGCAGGTATGTTCCCCACCCTACCAGAGCTCTGTCTTGCAGCCTGCGAGTGCCCTGACGCCAGAACTGTCAGCCCACAGCCTGGCCCGTTATTCTTGGAGCTTCTGCTACACTGGCCTTCTTCTAGGGCCAGGAGGGTACTAAGTCCATCACCTGGAACATCTCTCACCTGGAGTACCCCTCCCTTGTCTTCATGCCTGGGCACAAAAGAATCTTCCCAGTCCAGGCTGCTGGGGGATTCCAACTCCAGAGTTGGTATATCCACAGTGTTGGTACATCCTGGGGTTCAGAGAGAGGGGTTCAGAAGCCACTGTCACATCAGGGAATGAGCATGCCTATCATGGGGTCACTACTCGTGGCTCTCAAGGTCTGAGGCAGTGCTCTGAAATACCCTGATTCTCCTCACAGAACGTCATCAGGCCTTTCCTTGGGAGCTCTGGAGTGGTAAGTGTGCCCTGGAACCATTTGCCTAGGCCCAAATATTCCCTCCCTGTGTGGAGCCTTAGGCAAGTACTTCCTCTCCTTGGAAATGGGTCTGAGGTTCCAGCGGTGTTCTGAAGGTCCCAGCAGAGCACAGGTGGTAAGTGCCTCATGCCCGATAGTGATTATGCTAGCTCTGAAGCCTCCTTCTATGGAGCCATGATATGGACACAGTGCCCCTCATGGCCTCAGACCCCATCCAGAGGTAGGGGTTCTTGTGGGGGCAGGCCACAGATATATTTGGCTGTCCTCAACAATCCACAGCCAGAATAGATACCCACAGGAATGAGAACCGTGGTGGCCAACTGCAGGTGGTGAGTCTCTGCTGTCTTCCAACTTCTGCTCCCTGCTTTCCCTTCTCCTGGGACCCAGGCCCAACCTACCGGAAGCACTGGGTTGGGGGAGTGGAGTAGCTAGGACTGAGGATGACTCAGGACCTAGCTGTCTCCAAGGCAACCCTGTCGCCTAGCAATGGCAGTCTCCTGGTAACGGTTGTCTCCTAGCAATGGGATATTTTCCCAGTCCTGGCTGGAGTCTGGCAGTTATTTTTAGTTCAACTGCAAATCAGTCGCAACTGCATTTTTGGCTCCTGGAGAAGATGCAAGGTGTGTATGTGTGTATTTCTTGTCAAAGGGAGGAAAATATCCCGGCTACACGAAACTTGCCCCATGTCTCAAAGTGCAGGCTCATCATAGGTGGCAAGGCCTGATTCTGCCTGGGTGGGGGTGGGGATGGGAGAGTGGGATGCAGGTGAAGGGGAGCCAGGTATTGTACAGGCTTCCTGGAAGAGTTGGCAGATATGACCATCTCCTTGATGGGGTCTCTGGGAGGGCTGGTCACTTCAGCACCCTGGAGCTCCCTAGGTCATGCTGGGCAGCGGTGATCCAAGCCCGTTCTTGGCACCATCAGAGCATATCACTGGGTGACCCAGTTTCTGGAGAGTTCCTGGCACCCCCCGGTCCTCAGTTGTGGAAACTATCTGCTGTCCCTGGTTCCCAGGCCCACCCAGGAGTGCAGGTGGTCCTGGCTTCAGGGGTTTGGGTGACCATAGTCTCAGCTGGTGACATGGGTGGGGCTGGCCTCTGTTCTTCCCACATCTCTCCCTCTTCCCTGCTTTTGCTGAAGTGGAAGTCCAGGTGGGAGGTCTTGGGCAAGTGGGAGTCTTGACCTCTCTCCCTGGGCTTCCCCACCATTTCCACAGGGGCTCTGTTTGCTGTCCCCAAACTCCTCTAGCCAGAGGCTAATTTGGGTGGCAGAGCTGCAGGAGGCGGGCTGGGCGGGCGATTGGCAGATTAATCATCTTATGGTTGGCTAGTCACTGGGTCACTAGCCTCTTTCCACAAGGTCTGAAAGGTTGGCGATCGCTGCTCTAGCCAATGGGTTTGGGGCTGGCTCTGCCTGCCTCCCACTGGCCACCTTCCTGGCCTTAGGGCCCTTACCTTCTGTTCCCTGAACTTGGGGTACTCTTCTCCGGCTTTTGTGTTGCTCCGCCAGGCCCCTCTCCAGGCCAGACCCTGCCTTGTTCCTTGCCTGTGCCCCAGCACTGCAGGCTTTCTCCCCTGCTGGAGGTCAGTGCCATCTGTCCCAGGCACTGGGACCTGCTCTTTGTCCCAGCATCAGCTCCAGCCACTTACCAAGACCTAGGTTTTATGTGGGAATGGAGAGAAGTCCTTTTTGAAGAGTCAGGGCACTGAGGGTCTAGAACTGAGAGATGCAAAGAAGCTCCCAAACTGAGCATAGATATCAGGGGATTTGCCTGAGGTCTGGAATATTCATCCATTCATTCATTCATTCATTCATTCACTCACTCATTCGTTTACTCATTGGCACACACACTCATTCTCCAGATATTTACTGGGCAACTGCAGTAAGTCTGGTCCTGCACACACAACAATCAAGGCCACACATGGCCGTCTGGGCTCCCAGTCCCACAGGCAGCAGAACTCCCATGGCTAACAACATCAAAATGAGGATAGGTAGCTCCTGTCTGAGTCTTCGGTAGACTACATCATCGCCTGGCCCCTCAAAGAAGAGGCTGGGGTAGGAGAAGGGGAAGCCTGGGGAAGGAAGATAGAGCTCATGGTATGCATGTGCCCCTTCTGGAACAGGTTGCCTACCAGGAACCCCTCCCTTGCACCCACCGACTGACCCATTATAGGGGGGAGAGAGGATTGAGGTGGGGAGCCAGGAGCCCGAGGCAGGCTGAGGGCGGGTCTGAGGCTGTTTCTTCATACTACCACTGGAGGGCGCCTGGAGCCCACTTCTGCCTCAGAGGCCAGGGGGACAGGCCGATGCCCCACTAGTCAGCCATAAGCAGACCTTGGCAAGGGCAGCTCTAGCAGCTAATCTGGTGCTCTCTCCCTTCCATCTACAGCACCTCTTTTGCCTTATAGTGTCCAGTCCCAGGACTTGACTACCCTTTTTTATTTTTATTTGGGTAAAATATACATAACATAAAACTTAACCATCTTAACTACTTTTAGGTGTACAGTTCAGTAGTGTTTAAGTACCATCACCACTGTCCATCTCCAAAATGTTTCATCTTTCCGAACTGAAACTCTGGCCCCATCAAGCAGTTAAGTACTAACTCCCCATCCATATTGTAGTGTATGTCATAATTGTCTTCCTTTTTAAGGCTAAATCAAATTCTACTGTGTGGATGGGTCACATTTTGTTTATCTGTTCATCCTTGATGGATACTGTGTTGTGTCCACCTTTTGGCTATTGTGTAGTGATAGATGGTGGTTCTCATCCCACCAGCTGAGCCCTGTAGGTGTCTGGCCCTTCTTTGGCCTGGAGGGCCCTGGGACCAGGGGAAAGGGCAGTGGTATGTTCATTTTGGTAGTTGCTCCAACTTCCCCCTTCCCCTTGGGCCATTTGCCCTCATCTGTCAGGCCCAGGGGTAGCAGGAGGGCTGAAGTTGGGGGACAATGGGAGTGGAGAGCTCACACCACAGATGACAGAGTCTATGCTGGTTCCCAAAGATCCTGCTAAAGCTCTCATGACCCCAAGGGTTTGGGCATGAGGTTTGAGTTCTGGCTTTGTGGCTAAGGCCTCTCTGAGCTGACTCTGAGGGATTCCAGAGCTTTTGAAGGCCCTGTCCGTTTGGCCCCCACATCAGGGTCTTTGCCAGGTCTGGAATCTCTTCAATCCCCATTGGCCAGCAACTCCCCAGACCTCCCATAAGAGGAAATCCTCGTTGTGGAAATCTGTATCCTGCCCCCACTCCTCTGGTTGCATTTTAAGAGTGGTCCCCATTTCAAGGTCCCATGTCAGGACCTCCTGGGCCTGATACTGTGGCTCAGGACTGCCCCTCGGCTCCGGGTGCCAGCAGCCCAAGCACCTGTCTACACCTCCCTTGGATATCTGTCGCCTCCTGGGGTTGGTTGGGTCCAGATCGGGGTGGGATGGGGGCTGAGAGCCCAGGTCCCAATCTTGAAAAGGGCCACCCGTGATGAAACGACCCCACCCCACCGTTCCAGTGGGCATCAAACCCACCCCCACCCTGGCTAAGGGCTCAGAGGACAGCAGGCTAACCGGGACGGTGCACGGCGGCGGGGCACCTCGAGGGGGCGACTCAGCAAGCAGAGCTAGGAGACCCTTTCCCGACGGGGTCTCTGAGATCCCTGGATTGTCGTCTCCGCTCCCGCGGCCGCCGCTGCGATTGGCGGGAAGTTCCGGGGCCGCTGCAATTGGCCGCCCGCCCAGCCCGCCTCCTGCAGCTCGGCCGCCCCGCACGGCCCTAGCAGCCCGCGGCACCGGCAGCGCGCGGCGGGGGCCGGGGGTCCCGGCGGCTCCCGCCGCTCTGTCCCGGCATCAGGCCGCCCTCTGCGCTGCTCTGGGCGCTCCTCTGCGCCGGCTTCTCGGAGGACCGCTGCGGCTGGAGGGGCAGGCACTGCCCCCGCGTCAGCCCTGGCGCTGCGCTCTTCTCCGGCCGGGGCCTGCGGGGTGGGATAGCCCGCGCTGTGGGCTTGGGGCGGGGCGCTCCTTCCGAATCCCGGCCCCCGCTTCGGAGTGCCGAGGACACAGGCCGCAGCTTCCTTCACAGACGCACGCAGCTGGGTGGCTGCGGGTAGCGGCCGCCGGCGAGGGGCTGCGCGGGGCGTGGACGCCGGACCTGGGCTCAGTCCGGTGCATCCGTCCCCAGCGGCTGCTCAGGAGCCGGGCAGCGTGGGGCAGCTGGCCGGGCTGTGGGGAGGGCGGGGTCGAGGGCTCTGTCCGCCCGGCGCGCGGCCCCGCATCGCCTGCCTGCAGCCTGCGAGGCCCCGCGGGCGTGCAGGTCTTCGCTGAGCGGGCGGGCGGGCGGGCGGGCGGCGCCTGGAGCTGCTGCTGACCGAGGGCCCGGCCCGGGTCGCTGCGTGCGCTGGGGTCCTCGGAGCGTGGGGCCCTCTTCCTGCAGGCCACCCCGCGCCGCGACTCAGCCGCGCGTGGCCTCCTTCCGCTTCGAGCTGCGCGAGGACTGGTGTCCAGAGCTGCCTCCGTGGGCCCACAGTGTGGGCGGGATGGTGACGGACTGGGTGGGAGCCCGGGCCATGCGGGAAATGCCTGTCCTCCCGCCCACACAGGGAGGAACTGAGGCGCTTTTCAGAGGCCACGCTGCTAGAGCAGCGCCGGGACAGGTCAGCGCGGGAGGGCCAACGACTCATCTTAGGGAAAGAGCCCGCAGGAGACAGAAAGGGGGAAGGGGAGGCCAGTCTGGACAACCCAGGACCCCAGCCCTAGCCCCTAAGGCAGTGGTTCTCAACCTTCCTCATGTCGCGACCCTTTCATACAGCTCCTCACGGTGTGGTGACCCCCAACCATAAAATTATTTTTGTTGCTACTTCATCACTGTAAATTTGCTGCTGTTAGAAATCGTAATGTAAATGTCTGATATGCAGGATGTCTTAGGCGACCCCGTAAGAGGGTCGTTTGACCCACAGGTTGAGAACCACTGCCCTAAGGGGTTGGGGTTGAAGGTTGGGCGGGGGGCGGGGGGTAGGAGACGGGGAATCAAAACTTTCAGTGGCGACCTCTCTCCCCCCATCCTAATATAAAAAAAGTCCAGTGTAAGCCTGTCACCATGGAGATGCCCCACCTCCCAGCTCTTTGCTCTCCTGGAACTTAGAGCCTAACCCCATAGGGGGTGGAGTGTCTCTGTTCTGCCTCCTGGCTTCGGGCCCACCATATCCTACTGCTGCCCCTCTATCCCCACCCCACCTCCCATGCTAGTGACTGGGCCCTGGAGACAGCTCTGGGAGCCCATAGAGGTTACTGCATACACAAGATCAGTGAGCCAGAGCATGCATCAGGACACTGAGCTTCAGGTGGGGTGTGCTAGGCACAACCCTCAGGACCATGTCTATGCACGTGTGTGGGTGCATACATGAGCCTGCAAGCATCAACCCGAATGCAGGGGGTCTTCAGGGTTGGGAGTCTTCAGGGTTTGTACACATGTGCTCCCTGGGATCCCAACTACCTCGTGGCCCTGAATGGGTGTCTGGTCATTTGCTGTGGCCCTCCTGCCTCTGATTGGTGGGAGAGGCCTTGGGTGGTCCAGAAGAGGGCAGGACCTATACTGACCATCTTCCCTGCATGCAGGTGCCTGCAAGCCCTGTAATGACACCCAGCTCCTCCTGGCCTTGTGCACTAGCAACTTTGGTGAGAGAGTCTGCCACGCCAACGGGGCGGAGGGGGAATCCTGGGGTCTCCCCTCCCCTATATGCGAGCCACTGGCCAATGTCTCCCTGCAGTGATCCATGGGACCATCCACAGGATTGCCCACCACAAGAGTCTGTTATCACTGGCAGCTGTCTGTGTCCTCCGCCAGACTGCTGTTGTTCCAGGTAGGGGGTTCTGGGGGCCCGGTCCAGGCCTCCATTCGCACCCCGCTGTGCTGTGGAGTTCGCCCTGGCTCTGGCCCTGGCTCTTTGCTCTTCATGGGGAGCCATTTTGATGTGGCCTGGCTTGGCTGTGCAACCCGCTTTTACGAGTTCAACCGTGCCTATGCAGCTGCCCATACCAACCACCTCTGCCCCTTTGAAGTGGCGCCGGACTGAGGGGTGTGGGAGCAGGGCTCTGGAGAGAGGCCAGGAGGAAGGTGGGTGGGAAGGAGGAGGTCTCCAAAGGGCATCACAGTACCAACTGCTTCTGAGGGAGTGGCAATACCAATCAGAATATTGATTTCAGTAGTCAATGTAGGTCGAGTGTCCTGTACCTTAGCCCAACCTACTTTACACTGCGGGAGAGTGAGGGCAGTGGTGTCTTGTCTGAGGCCATCCAGCTAATGAGTGGGACAGTGGGCCATGCCCATAGAGAGGGGACGCTCTGAGTGGGGTGTGTATGGGCTCCCCGCCCACATGAGCTTCTGCTCTGCTGCTCCTGCCCCCAGTGTCAGGTGCTTCCAAGGCTCAGAGTGGGAGTGGACAAGGGGACCTAACTCTCAAGGTCTGAGGCAGGTTGTGTCCCATGGGGCAGGACAGTCAACATCACTTCCAGCCTGGGAGGAAGGAGGCTGCAGTTTGACTGGGTGCTACTTCTCTCTGGTTCAATGGGAGCCCAGCAGAGTCATCCTGGCTCCCTCCTGCCCTCAGGCCCCTGCAGCTGGCTGAGGATCTATCTGTGGAATAGAGCCCATGGGATCTCCCTTGTGGGGTCCTGCTTGTTGCTGTTCCTCTAAGGAGTATTTCCCACCACTAGCCCCATTTTTTAAATAGTTAATTTAATTGTTCATTTGTTCATTGATGTGATATTCCACACACTCATTTTTTTTAAAACCAATTTTTAAAACAATATATATATTATTGATTTTTTACAGAGAGGAAGGGAGAGGGATAGAAAGTCAAAAACATCGATGAGAAACATCGATCAGCTGCCTCCTGCACACCCCAACCAAGGTACGTGCCCTTGACCTGAATCGAACCTGGGATCTTTCAGTCCAAAGGCCGATGCTCTATCTACTGAGCCAAACTGGTTAGGACTGTTTGTTTTTATTTTTATTTATTTATTTTAAAAATATTTTTTATTGATATAGAAGAAGAGAGAGAAATGTCAGTGATGAGATAGCATTATTAATCAGGTGCCTCCTGCACGACCCCTATTGGGGATTGAGCCCACAACCCGGGCATGTGTCCCTGATCCGAATCGAACCCAGGACCCTTCAGTCCGCAAGCCGATGCTCTATCCACTGAGCCAAAGCGACTAGGGCTGTTTGTTTGTTTTTAAAAATATTTTTATTTATTTCAGAGAGGAAGGAAGAGAGAGAGAGAGAAACATTGATGATGAGAGTGAATCATTGAGAGGCTGCCTCCTGCACGCCTCCTTTGGGAGATCGAGCCCAAATTCTGGCATGTGACCTTAACAGGAATCCAACCCCAGACCCTTCAGTCTGCAGGTGGATGCTCCATCCACTGAGCCAAACTAGTCAGGGTTGGCCCCATTGTTGTTGCCCCTGCCTTCCTCCAGCTTCAGCCACATAAAGGGTCAGCGATTTTGGACAAAGCTGGCAGCCCTGAGGCTGACGTATGGGAGCTGAAACCTGGAGTGCGGGGGCTTCTGACCCCTGAAAGCTTACTTTGCTCACCCCAACCCCATAATTTCCAGGAAAGAAAAGCTCAAATCTGGGGAGATGCCTGGGCTGAACCCTAGAAATAGCTTCCCATTCTCTCCTGCTTTCCTTGCTGGGGAAGAAGTGAAGGGTGCTGGCGGGAGCCAGGGGTCCTGCCATGTTTCAGACAGGAACCGAGTCTGGGAGAAGGACAAGCTATGTCCATACACAGGATCCCTTTCTCCAGATTCAGGAGACATCGGACTCTTCATGGAGTGCTACCTGGAAGCTGTGTATGCATGGGAGGGGGGTTGTCTTTTTACTCACAGTGGGGCTGATGAGAGTAACAGGGTGGGAGGGGAGTACAGTCACCCTGGAAGGCAGGCCTCATGGGGCCTTCCTCCCATCTCTGCCCTTCCTCCCCTCCTGAGGCTTACCATCCTCATCTCCCCAAGCTCATGGCTTGACTAGTAAATACCATCAATGTGCTGATGACCCCTGCATTTTGGTCTCCAGCCTGGACTTCTCTCATGGACTACAGACCAGGCATCCTACTGACTCCTCCCCTCCCTCCTTCCCCCTCCCGCCTCCCAATCAGAAAGTATCTTAACAAAGATCAGCGGAGGAAGAAGTGAGGGTGCCCTGACCGGCCTCCTCCTCCCTGACTTGGGCAGGCCCTAAGGAGGGCTCCCCCATAAGGCTGAGCTGCACCCTTACCCTTGGCCCTGCCCTGTTCTTGGGCCAGCTCCCCCCAGCTGCTCATTTAGAAGGAGGCCCTGGCCTATTCACTGGTGACTGGACTGCCTCTGACCACCTGTCCACAGTAATGGGCAGCTGCTCTGGAGTGAGCCCTAGGTGGACACTGGCAACTACCCCCTGCCCCAAGCCTTGCCTGAGCCTCCCACGCACCACCCTCTTTTATAGATGCATAAAGGGAAGGAGTGACTGTGGCTAGTAAGGCCACTGGAGCCCTGGAATTTTTATTTTGATCTATTTTTATTGATTTCAGAGAGAAAGGGAGAGAGAAATAGAAACATCAATGATGAGAGAGAATCATTGATTGGCCATCTCCTGTGCATCCCTCACTAGGGATCAAGCCTGCAACCTGGGCATGTCCCTGACCGAGAATCAAATCCTGACCTCCTGGTTTAAAGGACAACACTCAACCACTGAGCCACACCAGGCAGACCGGAGTCCTGGAAGTATTGGGCCAGGGGCTTTGCTTGTCCTGGGAGAAGTGGCCAAGGGGAACCAGTGTGGTGAGCATGTGGGCTGGTGCTATGGAAGCTGGCCTTTGGTGCACTTGTGAAATACTTCAGGGTATGTGCATTCACATGGACACACACACACACACACACACATACACACACACAGTTGCCCAGTTGCCCAGAGGTGGAGGAGCAGAGTTTTAGATGTGAACTAGAGTTGGGTATGGATGCCAAGGAAGTCAATTAGATGCCTACATTTAGTCAACAAGCTTCCCCCCCTTCCCCGCCCCGTGATTTATTTATAATATATTTTTATGGATTTCAGAGAGGAAGGGAGAGAGAGAGAATTATTGATAGGCTGCCTCTTGCACATCCCCTACAGGGGATCGAGCCACAACCTCGGCATGTGCTCTTGACTGGAATAGAACCTGGGACCTTTCAGTCCCCACACCATTGCTCTATCCACTGAGCAAACCTAGCTAGGGCTATTCAATGATTCATGGGTTTAAGTTGTATGTTTCAGCCCCTATCAGTTTTACATTTATCTAAACTAAACCGACTTATTCTCTAGTGCTTTCCAAGTAACAAGTCTGATCAAAGCAGGCCATACCATATTCTCCGAAATTTAAACATTGAGAAAAATTTTCTTAAAAGAAGAGTGCATGTATCCCAACAATGGATACGTTCTAACATAAGATAATTTACAAGCAGTTAATTTCCAAACTGGGATTTAAAAATCTGTGGAAATCTGAGTTTCCAAGGGAAATTCTCACGGTAAGGATTACAGGGCTAGTTTTTTTATTTTTATTTATATTTATCAGTATATAAGAACATCTTGGCAAAGTACTAGTTGTGCCATTACCAGGGTACATGGAGACAATGGCACCTTTGGTGCCAGTCTTTTAGTAATGAAGACACCTTTTTCCAGTGGAAACCATTGAGCTAGTTGCTCGGGCAACACTGAAACCCAATATCTTACAAAGAATTTCTTCTGCTTTAAAGATATGTTGCTGATGATGTCTGTGTTCAAGCACGTTCACCCTTGGATGTTGAACTGACAAGCAGGTCTTGGTATTTCTTTTTTTTATTTCTTTTATTAATTTTTATTAATTTTTTATACATATCTCCCCATTGCCCCCCTCCCTCCCAGGCGTACCCCGACCCCCCAGTGTCTGTGATCATTGGTTATGTTTATAAGCATGCATACAAGTCCTTTGATTGATCACTTATTTACCTCACCTAACTTTAATCTTTCTGCTATAATTTCACAGTCTGTTTGATGCTTTTTGATTTTTGTCCTCCTGAGAATTATCAGTCTACTCCCTTTCTGTGCTCCTGATTCTATTATATTCACCAGTTTATTCTGTTGATCAGATTTTTAATTCACTTAATTTTTAGATTCACTTGTTGACAGATGTGTATTTGTTGTTCATAATTTTTTGTCTTTTACCTTTTTCTTCTTCCTCTTCTAAAAGGGTACCTTTCAGCATTTCATATAATAGTGGTTTGGAGTTGATGAACTCCTTTAGCTTTTTCTTCTCTGTGAAGGTCTTTATCTGCCCTTCAATTCTGAATGATAGCTTTGCTGGATAGATTATTCTTGGTTGTAGGTTCTTGTTGTTCATCACGTTGAATATTTCTTGCCACTCCCGTCTGGCCTGCATCGTTTCTGTTGAGAAATCAGCTGACAGTCGTATGGGTGCTCCCTTGTAGGTAATAAACTGTTTTTCTCTTGCTGCTTTTAATATTCTCTCTTTCTCTTTTGCTCTTGGCATTTTAATTATGATGTGTCTTGGTGTAGTCCTCTTTGGGTTCCTTTTCTTTGGGGTTCTGTGTGCTTCCTCGACTTGTAAGTCTATTTCTTTTACCAGATGTGGGAAGTTTTCAGTCATTATTTCTTTAAACAGGTTTTCAGTATCTTGCTCTCTCTCTTCTTCTGGCACCCCCACAATTCTGATGTTGTTATGCTTGAAGCTGTCCCAGAGGCTCCTTACATTATCTTCACATTTTTGGATTCTTTTCTCTTCTTGCTTTTCCAGTTGAATGTTTTCTGCTTCTTTATATTTCAAATTTTTGACTTGATCCTTGCCTTTCTCTAGTCTGCTGTTAGTACTCTGCATAATAGTTTTTATTTCAGTCAGTGTATTTATCATCTTCTCTTGGGTCTCACTAAATTTATCCATCTTTTCTAGCATATTCTTGAAAAACCTTATAAGCGTGGTTTTGAACTCTATATCCAGTCGTTTTTTTTCCTCCATTTCTTTTGCTTGTAATCCCTTCCCTTGTCTCGGCATTTTCATTGTGCCAGGGAAACTTCTGTGCTGGAATCAGCCGCAGAAGCCTCTGCTGAGCTTGGGAGGGTGGAGTCTCAGGGCTTAAGGGACCGCCTTGCCTTCCAGTCGGCCCCGCCCTCCACGGCCCCTGAGTCTCCCGTGACTGGGTAATGGCTGGAGCGGTCCTTGTGCGCTCACGCACCCCCAGCGCCTCTGACCGCTGCCTTTCCAGCTCCCCTGCGAACCAGGACCACACGAGTCTAGGTCCCCAGGGTTTCGCCCAAAACAGGGGCTCAGTGGACTCAGAAGCGGCGCAGTTGGGAGGGTCTGTCTCCCGCCCACTCTCGAAAGCCAGCGGCACAATCAGCAATCCGTCCTCCGCGTGGTGCCGTGCGCGACCAGACCTCCGATCCTTTGCAACTCCCCTAAATTTCCGTGCACTTCTCCCTTTTCACAGTCCAAACTCCCCCCGTATGAGTTTCGGCTGGATCTGGGGTTTAGTGTCGTAAGAGAAGGGGTTCAATGCCGTTGGGAGTCTCCGTCTCCCTCCCGCCAGAGAAAGCCAGCCAGATACTCCGGCACCCGCTCTCTCCGCGCGCGTCTCCGTACCTCGGCTTTTTGCAGCTCCTCTGGGTCTCTGTGAGCCCGTCTCCTTCCCTCTAGCTGTAGAACTTCCACTCAGCCAGCTTTCCTGTGGTTCTGGATGATGTCCGTTCTGTCTTTTAGTTGTAGTTTTGAAATTGTTGTGCGAGGCAGCAGTGTAGGTGTTTACCTATGCCGCCATCTTGGATTTCCCAGGTCTTGGTATTTCGATTGCACGGGTTCTGGAAGCACAGTCAAGATATCCAACTGGTGATTGAAATCATGTATGAATAGGGCCTGGAAAATGTGCAGTCATGTTCCTAGGACATCTTCATTTGGGATAACATCTTTAATTTCCTCTGGAACATACCGAAGGGTCCTGGGGTTGTGATTCATGTTCAGTGCGATCCAAGGTACGAAGCGGTACCTGTGATGGTGCCACCATGCTACCACTGCCGCAGGCCTCAAGGCGCCCGGACCAGGGCACGCCCAGCGGGGGCGGAGCCTAGTCAACCAGCTTTTACTGAGCGCCTTCTGGGGCTCTGGCACTGGGGATAATGCAAGAAAAGAAGCGCTGTGTAAGACTTCCCCAGCCTAGAGCCTAGGGCACACCCTTCCTTTCTGGGGAGGGCATAGTGACAGCCCCTGGGAGACAAGATTCTCTGAGCAGGTAGAGCTGCCCTCCTGTCGCTGTTGTGCTGAGGAGAGGATGGGCTGTGAGAACTGAGCTGTGGGGCGCAGAGTATTCACAGGGCCACACCGGGATGGGTGGCTCACCATCTCCACCACCTCCACTTCTGCCTCAAGGCGTAGGTGGTACAGGAAGATGGCCAGATCCTTCTTCATCTGGATGCTATTGTCATCCATCTGGGCCACGTCTCCAGGGCTCAGGTCTTCCCAGCAGGGCCTATGGGTTTCTTGCCACACGGGTACTTTCAGCTGTGGGAGGGAGCCCAGCGCGTATCCGGGCAACTGCTCCTAGGCTTGGCTTGCTTTGGGATGTTCTGATCAACAGAGCCCCCACCAGCCTCCCTGAGACAGTTGTAAAGGACCTGGCTATGACCCAGTATGTCCAGGCCTAGATGTTGCCCACCCCAAGGAGCCCATTTCCCACTGCCAACCTTAAAAATAAAATAACCATTTTACCAGCCGAAAACTAGTTTATTTGGAATGGCAGAGGAATTGCCATTTGGGGCTTGCAAACTATGGTGAATCACAGGCAAGTCTGGAGAACAAAGGTGAATGTTATTGTATAGAGAAAAAGAAGTTAAGAGAGGTAATTATAAGCAAAAGTCCATTGGAGTAGAGCAAGAGCAGAGGATGGCTTCTCATTGGCTGGGCTGTTGCTGGGTGAGGAGAAAATGTTCCTCCTACTGGAGTAACAAAGTAGGCTTCCTTGTTTGAGTCTGCAAGGTGCAGTGAATGCAGGAGAGCTTCCCCTCCAAGGTCCTGACTCCAGTTTTATAAGGTTTCCTTCATTCTGTTTTTACATTTTCCTCTTTGATGAAGATCTTTTTCTGGGTAGCGGGGGTGGTTGGGATTGGGTGTGGAAAAAGAAGTCTTTCTCTGAAAGCATCACATGATGTAATCCGTTTTCTATAGTGAGTAGTTTAGTCCCTCTGTATCAGGAAGGGCCTTTCCTGATTGTCATGTCTCACTTAGGAGGGAAAGCACATAGAGATTGGAAATGGTTAACAAGGAAGGACATGTGCAGCTAAAGTCTGTCTTCATAGTGTTACACGAATTGCAGGTCATCTCGGAACCATGAGCCAGCATCATTTAGGGCATCGTTTCCACAGAATCTTGACAGATAACAGGTACAGAGTTTGAAAATTATACCAACCGCCCTGACCAGTGTTCTCAGTGGTTAGAGCATTGCCCTGTGCACCAAAAGGTCATGGGTTTGATTTCCAGTCAGGGCACATACCCAGGTTGCAGGTTCGACCCCCCAGTCAGCATAAGTTCATGAAGTACCAATTGACTGATGTTTTCTCCCTCTGGCCATAGAATCAATGAAAAACATCCTCGGGTGAGGATTTTTTTTTAAAAAAGAGAAAATTATACAAAACAACATGAGCAGAATATAACCTAGTTTGTATAACGGTCCTCAATCAAGAGCTCAAACCTGAAGTAACCAGCTAAATAGGTCAAAGGACCATGGAGAACGAGGTGAAATTTGCTGTAGCCAGTGGACTGGTTCCCTAAATTTTGTGTAATTGGGTTTCTATTTATCCAGAAGAATTTATCCATGTGCAGCAGATGGTGTTTGCTATTGCAAACTAAAACATGGTTATTTTCCTTTTTGTTTATCCTCACTTGGAGGATATTTTTCCAATGCTTTTCAGAGATAGAAGAAGGGAGGGGGAAGGGGAAAGAAAGAGAAATATATATGTGAAAGAGACATCAATTGGTTGCCTGAACTGGGGGCGAGCAAACCCACAAGCCAGAAATGTGCCCTTAACTGGAAATTGAACCAGAGGACCCTTTGGTGTGTGGACCAGTGCTCTGGCCAGTGAGCCATGCTGGCCATGGCAAACATGGTTCTTTTCTTTGTAAAAATAAAAATAACAGTAATAAGATATATATATATATGTATATATATATATATATATATATATGTAATTGATTTCAGAGAAGAAGGGAAAGGGATAGAAAGGCAGAAACATCAATGATGAGAGAGAATCATTGATCAGCTGCCTCCTTCATGCCCCCAGGGGACTGAGTCCACAACCTGGGCATGTGCCCTTGGTCGGAATCGAACCTGGGACCCTTCAATCTGCAGGCCGACGCTCTATTTACTGAGCCAAACCAGCTAGGGCCAAACATGGTTAATTTCAATGGACATACAGTGGTACCTCGAGATACGAGTTTAATTCGTTCCATAACCTTGAGGCGTGGGAAACTATGAGACGCTCGAGTCGCGGTAAACTGGTGGGTCGTGTGCAGCCGGCTGATCCGCACGATTACTCATATCTCAACTGTTGTTCGTATTCCAAAGCAAAAATCGCTCGTATCTCAAAAATCTCGTATGTTAGGGCACTCGTATCTCAAAGTACCACTGTAGTAGTAATAGACTTTTGGAATATTGAAATGTATCTCTTTTATTAGCTGTAGATCAAAAAAGGTAGGGGCTAAGTGAATCAGGTACCCTATGACTATTTCAAAGGTTGAGAGTTTATGAGTTCTAAGGGGGGTGGACCTGCTATTTAAAAGGACCAATGGCAATGCTTTCAGCCAAGGTATTTGGAGAGTTTCCACAAATTTTGCCCATTGAGTTTTGATAATGCCTTTGGCTTCTTCTTGTCAGTGAAGACAGCATAATAGACAGGTCAATTTCATAGGTGAGACAACCGGCAGGAAAGTATTGCATGTGATGAGAATGCCGGGGAACTTCCACTGCTTGGGTACAGATGATGGGTGTGGGGGACGGGAATCCCGTGACTATTTCTTCAGTGTCTTTAACCAAAAGGACAGGGGCTCTGAGGCAAGAGGAGTGCCACCAGGTCTAGCTGTTGGCTATGGAGTCCTATGTGGTGATGACGATCTCCATGCTTTAGGGCAGCAATTATCAACCTTTCCCACTCACGACACACATAAGTTAATTACTAAAATTCTGGGACTCACCAAAAATTATATTTTTCAACAATCTGAAGAAACAGAGGTATAATTTTGCTCCATTCACAACAGACGGCTTATTGTTGGGTTGGTTTGTCATTTTTAAAAATGCATTTTTATTGATTCAGAAAGAGGAATGGAGAGGGAGAGAGAGAAATATCAATGATGGGAGAGAATCATTGACCCGCTGCCTCCTGCACGCTCCCTCCCTTCCACCTCCGCACCCCACCCCACGGGGATGGAGCCGGCAACCTGGACATGTGCCCAGACTGGGAGTCAAAGCTCCAGACAACCGAGCCACACAGGCCGGGCTGGTTTGTCTCTTTAAAAATGTGATAGTCTAAGGCAGTGGTCGGCAAACTCATTAGTCAACAGAGTGGCCAACCGCGGCCGGCTCGCGAGCCGCAGTTTACCGACCACTTACGGGAAACGCGGGCAAGGCCCCTGACTAAAGCGGTTCTGCATGTCCTAAAAGCTCATGCGGCACACTAGCTGAAAGTCGCTGCTTTAGGGTGAGCGCCCGAGAGGGACCCTGGGTCCTGGCAGAGCAGAACGCGAAAGGACAAGTCGCGTGTCCTGTCGGTCCCTTCCGGCGTCACCCTCCGTCCGGCCACTTCCGGCGTCGTCTCGGGCCGGGGCGATGGTCCCAGACCTGGAAGGACACCTCTGAGCAGCGGGCTCCCCCGCCATGGAGCCGGACGACCCGGCAGAGGCGCTGACGGAGCTGCGGGAGCGCAGGCCGAGCCCGTGCGAACTGCTGCAGGTGGCGGCGGGCTCGGGCCTGGCCGCCTACGCCGTGTGGGCGCTGCTACTGCACCCCGGCTTTCGCCGGGTGCCTCTGCGGCTGCAGGTGAGGGGCGGGGTCAGGGCTGGGGCTGGGGCTGAATTGCGGCGCGGAGTCCGGTTGAGGTGAAGCCGCGTGCCCGGTGCTGCTTAAGGGCCAGCCGGGCTGTGGGTTGGGACCTGTGTCAGGGAGGGCAGGACCAGTATGATTCCGATTTGGGGACCAGGAGTGTGAAGTGCCTGAGTGGCTAAGGGACTCCAGCCTCCCAGCCCCTGTCTCCTTGCCCAGGTGCCCTATGTTGGGGCGAGTGTGCGGCAGGTGGAGCACGTGTTGTCGCTGCTGCGAGGCCGTTCTGGAAAGCTGGTGGACCTGGGCTCTGGCGATGGCAGGATTGTAAGCAGCGGGGGAGGGACGGGTGCCGCCCTCACTGCTTTCTCCCAACCTACTGGTTCTGAGGCTGTTGGTGCGCACAGGTGCTGGCTGCCCACAGATGCGGTCTCCGCCCAGCTGTGGGCTATGAGCTGAACCCGTGGCTGGTGGGGCTGGCAAGGCTGTATGCCTGGAGGGCAGGCTGTGCCGGCAGTGTCTGCTACCACCGTGAGGATCTCTGGAAGGTAACCTGGGGAGTCTTGGACTCCTTCAGAGCCCACACCTGGTCTCCACGCTTCAGTTCTGGCTTGGTTGCCTTGATGACAGCCCCAGGTGTCCCTGCCTCCTGGGCATGCTGGGGCTTGCACTCAGAAGTTGAGGTAACCCCGTGCCCCACTAGACCGCTTCCATTCCCTACTGGGGTGACCTCTTCCCACAGGTGAGCCTGAGGGACTGCCACAATGTGTCTGTGTTCCTGGCGCCCAGCGTGGTAGGTCTGGGGTTTGCTAGCCCCAGGGGAGGCTCAGGCTACCAGTGTGTGTGCTGGGCCTGGAGGAGCCGGGAGGGGACCCTTGTGTTCTGCCCTGCCCACCCCACTCTCCTGCTCTCTCCCACAGCTCCCACTGCTGGAGGGAAAGCTACAGGCAGAACTACCTGAGGGGGCCCGTGTGGTGTCGGGGCGCTTCCCCTTCCCCACCTGGCAGCCTGTGGCTGTGGTGGGTGAGGGCCTGGACCGTGTCTGGGCCTATGACTTCCATCAAGGCCCAGGTGGGCCAGGTGGGCAGGCTGCCCCAGCACCCAGTTCTGCCTTGGTCCCTAAGGCCCCTGATCCTCAGGCTGACTGACCATTGCATTATGGATACAATAAAGACTCAGTGGGCTCCACTGTGACTCTTGTTGTGTGGAGTTTGGGTTCAGTGACATCCCAAGGTGGGGCTGTGGGGAAGGTTCCCTGCTGGCCGGGAAGAGTTGTGCTCCAAGTTTATCTGATGACTGGTTAGCGGCTGTGGGTCCTTGGGCGCCGAGGCTTTCCTGGAGATACGGCCTTCACTCTCTGTGGGTCTCCTGAACTCACCAGCTTCCTCAGCCTCAGGATCTCCTGCTTGTACCTGCTCAGAGGGACCAGCCTTAGTAATCTGCCAGGCGGCGGACAAGCCCTGCCTCAGTGTTTGAGATCCACACCCATCCCACTTTACTGAAAGCTTACCTGCCTAAGTGCTGGTCCACATACTCCTGAAGCTCAGAAAGTTGTGCCTCAGCCATCGTGGCTCTGACTAGCAGCTGTGACCGCTCGTGTTCCAGCTTTGCCTGGCATTGGAGGGGCATAAGCCATGAGCCAGACAGAGTATGAGAATGGAATCTCTGGCCATGCCTTGTCCCCTCACTACCTGGGTGCCATGATAGAAGTCCCGGAGTTTCTGGTGGATCTGGGCCCAGGATTCAGCTTCCAGGTTTCTGTGAGAGAAGAAGGGGGCATGGACATGAGGGCAGGTGTTAGCCCAGAGCTGACCAGTGGCACTGCTCAAGTCGGGGCACCTAAATACTTGAGGTGCCGGCTTGGGGCAAGGTCAGGACAGCAAGGGCCTCCCCTGCCACTATGGGAGCCATCTGGGCATGGGAGGGGGAAGCGACCCCAGTGTCTGTAAGGGTGCTGATGGGGGCTTCTCCCTATGCTGGGGGTTTGTTTCCCAAACCCCTGCAAAGTGGGCCTGCATAACCCCTGCTCATTGCAGTTGGAAGCATGGGGGCCCAGAGGCAGGGCTGTGAAGGGCACCAGGTAACTTGCTCCCATTCTGTCCCTTGGCTCAACTGAAACATCTTTTCGTGGGCTCTCCCTACCCCTCCCACTTGAGGACAGCTCTTCTCCTGTCAGGACCCCTCTTCACCCCGGGCACTTGGCTTTTCTGTAATTATTAGTGTCTTCCATACGGACCTGAGGGAGGGCACAGACCCACCACTTTCACTGCTGCAACCAGAACCCCACCCAGCAGTTAAGACTTGTTAGAATAAATGAATAACCCCCTTGCAGGTCCCCCTAACACCCACGTCAGGGCACTCACTGTGGCTCTGATGTGCTCCCCGGGGAGGCTTTGTCAGGCCTCTTCTGTGGGAAAAAGAACAATGCGCTGAGCCCTCTGTGATAAGGCTGCATGATAGGGATTCTGTCAGCTGAACAAGGTGGGCCCTGGAATGGGGGCTCTGCTGAGCCTGGGATGGGCTGCAGGGTGAGTTCTGGGCTCTGTGCCCCAAGGCCAGTGTGGAGCAGCAGTGATGGGTCACCTGGACTTGGAGCTTCTGGAGCTGTGTCTCCAGCCTTACTTGGTCTTCCCTAAGGTGACCAAGTTCTGTGACCAGGCGCAGAGGCAGTGGCTCCAGGTTTGAGGTGACTTCATCAGAGGTGGCCTTGGGTTTCCCAGGTGTTCCTTTGGGGTCCGCCAGCACCTGTTGCACACTAAACCACCTGGGGGGTCATGCAGAGCCACCCCACCCCAGATGCCCATCTCAGGGGAAGGGCCTACCTGTGGGCACCTAACAGTTCCTCATGTCTTCGGCTCAGGTCTGCCAGGCGCTTACGGTAGACTCGAGCAGCTCGGGCCAGCTGTTGCTCACGGCTGTGGTGTGCTGCCCGGATGTCCTCCAGAATGGTCTCCAGGAATGTCCGGAGGGCTACGGCTGTAGGTGCCTGGCTTGTGCCATCTGCGTATTCCTGGAGGAGATGGGGTGAGGCCTGAGCTTGGTAGGGCCCATACCCCTCCCCACAACTCCTGGTGGAGCAGGTTCTGCAGTGCAGTAGGTGAGGCCCAGAGGGCCCTTAAAAGAGTTCAGCAAATCCAGGCCAGGCTTGGGCTCCCCAAGGCTTCTCACTCACAACAGTGCCACCCTGCCCAGTGCTCACCGCCAGGGCTTGGGAATAGTGCTGCAACCGAATGGTGTACTCCTCATTCATCTTCTTGACTTGCAACTGCAACCTGGCATTCTCAGCCTCAGCCTGGCGGAGCTGGCCCTGGCAGGTGGACAGCATCTGGGGGTGGAGGCAGCCTTGAACCTACGCTCCTTTACTAGACTTATAGGACCCCTATCCTGCAGATCTCAAAGTGGGTATAATTGGGCCTCACCACAACTTGTGCAGCCAGTCGCTGCCCAGCTGTCCTAGCCTCCTCTTGGGCTCCCTGCAGCTGCTGGCCCAGGGCTGCCCTGCAGACATGGGTGTGAGGCTCAGTGAGGCCCAGGATAGGGGACTCTCTCAGACCCTTTGGAACAGCTGCTCCGTGCACCATGCCAGGTAAGGCAGCCACTCACACGCGCATCTCCAGTGCTTGCTGGCGGGCCCTGTGCTGCTCCAACATCCACTTCATTTCTCCCTGTAGCTGTGGAGTACATAGAGCTGGTTGGATAAGAACCCAAGCTCTGGCTCCCCTGCACTGTCCCACCCCAACCCTGGGCTGGGAGATACATGAGCAGGCGCCCGGCTAGGCCATTTCTCAGCTTCTGCAGTTCATTCTCGGGAGTCTGGAAATCCTTGGGCTGTGCCTGTGCAGGAGAGTGGGTCCCAGCCTCACTCCCCTGCTGCTCCCACCCAATCAGGCCCTCCATGTACTCACGGCGACCTGAAGAATGTGATGGTTGCAGTGTTCCTGATCCCTGGTCTTTTGCTCAAGCTCCTTTGCAAATGCCTGGAGGTGCCCTGGATCAGTCTTTGCTGGGGCTGCATGATCTCCATGGAGCTCTAGTTCCAGCACCCGGTCCTCCAGCCGCAGGACCTGTGGGGTGAGCAGGTGCACCTGCCTGCCGGGCCAGATCAACATCCATCTGGACACACAGCACATGCAGGACATCCAGGGACTCGGATACTATGTGAGAACCCTGTCACTTATCACGAGGGGCACACCTGCACCCCCCCATAACACTGGTCCTAGGTATGCATCCTGCCAAGGACTTGGGCTGGTATATGTGGGCACACATCAGCACCCACCTCACTCTTCAGCTCAAAGATTTCAGTCTCATGCTGCTCCCGCAGACGATGAGTTGTGATCTGCAGGTCGACCAGCTCCTTGGAGATCTGTGGGTGGCCGGGGTGAGAGGTGGTACCTGTGAGATCCTGTGGGTACCCCCTCCCCCGCTAGTTCCTCAGGGCCCCTATACTCACTTGCAGCCTTTGCTCCTCACTTAGTTCCAGATCTGAGGAAAGCTCTGTCTTAAGACTGGTGACCCAGGCTGGGGCGTCCCTGGAGACTCCTGGCAGCGAATCCTCAGTCTGTGGTAGAACCTGGGGAAGAACCACCATCCATCCCACAGGTGGGTCTCAGGCCTAGGCTGTGGCCCCCACACACCCACATCTACCCTTACATTCCCAGCCTAGCTGATGGGGAAGCCAGGTCCGTGCCAAGGATCAGGCCCAGGACATGTTCCGAGGGGTCAGGGAGGACCCCAACCCCAGGATAGAAGCAGCAGCATCCTGAGAAAACTCACATTCTTAATGGCCTGAGATGGGACCCCTGGCCGGGGGCCTGAGGCTGCTGCTCGCTTCATAGTCATAAGAGACTCTGGGTGCCCCTAGCCCAGTGCGGCTTCGTTTACTGGCCTGCTGTTGCGACACTAGGCTTATGTTGCTAAGGCCTCTGTTGGTCCCCGGAGTCTCCCGCCTTCCCGCCCTCTCCCCCACAAAAGGGCACACAGAGCAGTTCAATGGTTGGGGAGGTGGGAAGAACTCAGCTCCTTCATTTATTGCATGCCATTTCCCCCCTGGGAAATGCAGACCTGCACTCCGGCATTTTCCGGTTTGTGGATGGAACCAGGAGTGCTTGAAAACGTCCAGTCTGGACAGGTGTGAGGCAGCGCCCACGAAAAGGAGCGCCACTGCTGTAGGAGGTGCCCTGCCCTACCATATGGTTCGCACACCCCTCAGGAGCTTGCTTTGTGCCTCCCAGTGATGCTGAGCGCTGAGACTGCAGAACAAACTGGATTGATCCCCGCACTGCCCAACCTGAGGGAAGGGGGCGAAGACGTCCTGATTAGGGGCGAGGGAGATCAGGAAGGCTCTGTCCAGTGCACGCGCGCTCCCAGTGCGGGGTTTGGGGCCCCTCCGCACGCAGGTTCTGGGCCGGGCGGGTTGGGGGCCATTGGTGGCGGTCAGGCTGAGCACCGCGCTCCGTCCAGGTCCGTGAGCAGCGCCCGAAAACTGCCTCTGTCGGGAGCCCTTCAGGCCGTCCGCACAGCCGGCTGACGCAGCCCGCGAGAATGAGTAGGCTGCCCGGGAAAGGGGCTGTGGGACACCGGTCCTGCGCCGGCGGGAGGGGTGGGGGCGGGGGCGGCCGGGAGGTGGGACAGGTCTCGATAGAGGCGGAGGGGGGGTGGTGTCGGCTGAAGGAGGCGTGGCCTAATAAGACCGCGCCCTGGATGGGGCGGAGCCTAGGCGAAGGCGTGGCTGAGAAACCGCACTGGAGGCGTGGTTCAAGGGGGCCTGCAGCGAGCTTGAGCCTGAAGCGAGAGATTCCTTTCGGGCCCTTCGGGAAGTACCTGGAGCAGGGAGCAGAGCTCCTTATCTGGCCCCCAGTGTGTGTGGAGCTGACCCCTCCCAACCTATGGTCCAGAGAGGGTAGCCTTACTGTGAGGAAGGAGCTCAGAACGCTGGGAGCCTGTTTTGCAAGAGGCACGGAGTGGCTGAGCTCTGAACCCTAAAGGTCAGTGCTTGAGGACAACGACATGGTATAATCATCGAGGAGCACACGTGAAAGACCATGGCTGTGGACGTGCTCAAGAGGGTGTTGGCAGAATGTGTGCCCAGGTGTCTTGGGCTGCGACTGGCCAATCCCCCTTCAAAGAGGTGCCCCACCATCCTGGTCGGAGCAGATCCTTCCTCTGCTCTCTCATTTCTGGTGGTTTGGCACTTAGGGTTCCTTAATTGTATCTTGGGTCTCCCCTGATAGGACGACCCCTGCCTCCTCTTTTCCCTTTTTCTGGTTCCTGTTCCATACACTCTGGGAGCTCAGTAATTGCTGGATCTCCCCCACCCCCACCTGTAAAGGCCTACCTGGGGGTGAGCACCTGGAGCATTTGTAACTTCCTAACTCCCATCCCTTTCACCTGCTAGAGATCATGGGTTATGAGGGTGTACACTGACCACCGTTCTGACCATCCACCACCAATGGTGAGTGTGGTTGGGCCGGCAGAGGCTTAAGGGCATTGGTCCTACTCAGCCCTGACTCTTGTGATCCAGCTCCCACCTGTCTACAGGAACCATGCTGGCTTATCAGTGGCCCAGGCTCGTGGTACTGACAATGAGCACCATTTGTGTGCTGACCCACAGACTGGCACATGGCAGAGAGCTTCTGGTGAGCATGCACCTGGGCTGCCCATCTCACCCAGCTGATTCTCCACAGCAGTTTGGGGCCATCCATGTGTGCTGTCTCTTGAGGCTCCAGGCATCTGACCTACGTCCTGTAGGAAGATGAGTGTCCCAATCCGATTTCGGTGTGCTCTAGTATAGCTGTCCTGCACCCACCACCTTCCTCCTCAGGGAACTTGCTGTCTGTGGCTAGCTGCAGTTGGCATATGAAGACCACAGCTCTGATGTACCAGAAACTGGTGGAGACCCTGGGCACACTGCTCCCTAACAGTGAACCGTTCCTTCCCCTTCCTTGGAGTCCAACCTCCTTGCACAAACCTTGTTCCAGGGTGTTGAATGAGTATTTGCCCGTCAGGATAGGACAGGCTGGGTGTGGTGGGTGCTTGGGTCTGGGGAGGGACCTGACCAGGCCAGCCAGGTTGAGTGTCTCCCCCATATCTGCTTGTGGCAGTGTTGTGTACAAGTGCCTTCTTTCAGAGAGGTCCTGTGCTCTCCCCAGGGACTGTACTTCAGACAGGCTGACTCAGGGCCAATCCACTGTTCGTGGGGCCTCCCTGCAGTCATTTGGGAGGTGTCCAGAGACCGGTTGTTACTGGGCTGACTGGCACTGGGGAGAAGCTGCTGGATAATAGTCTTCTTCCAGCACATGCCCAGCAGTTCCTTTTTGAGCGCCCTTCCTTCAAAGAGGAGCCTTTACTCACGTTGTCTGGGAAAGTGGTGGTGGAGGCACTCTGCAGGGAATATAAGAGCTTTGAGCGGGCGGGAAGCTGAGCCATTGTGGCCACAGTTCCAGGCGCTTCTCATGCTGCATTGGGGATTCCTGATTTTTCTTTTTTTAAATGGAACACTTCAGATTTGCATGTCATCCTTGCGCAGGGGCCATGCTGATCTCTGTATCATTCCAATTTTAATGTATGTGCTGCCAAAGTGAGCATTTCTGATCACACTTTAACCAGTGAGTCCCGCTTGGACCTCCTGTGGAGTCAGGCAGCATGTCCAGGCCCACCCAACTGGCTGCCCAGCCTCGGAGAGTGGCAACTCTGGTGCTTCCTGGTGGCGGACATGTGGGCCCTTCTCTGGGGGCACTTGAGCCCTGAGATCTGAATGTTCGGGAAAAGTCTAACAGGGTATACAGGGCTCTTGAAATTTTTTTTTCAATGTTGGCAGAAGCTCTTAGTGTTTTCAGAGGGAAATCTTTTATTATAGTGGGGACGGGCCTGCAGGCAGAGCTCAGTGTGTTTTCTCCCTCCCTTCTTTCATCCTTTAAGTGGGGATCCAGCAGTGGAGAACATAGGTTCCCAGGCCCTACAGACCATAGCTTCCTTAAAATAAACATCCAGGTCCAGGTGGAGTGGGCATCGCTTCCCCAGCATGGGGTGTCATGGGTGCTGCTCTCCTGCAAATGTACTTTGCTGCCAAGTGCAATAGGGTCTCCATGCTGGGCTGTAAGCTTAACTTGGGCAGGCCTGGTCCGCCCCTACCTGAGCTTCAGGAGTTAACTCTAGAAATGGGGGAAAGGAACCCCACTTTTAAAAAAATATATTTTTATTGATTTTAGAGAAGGAGAATAAGAGTTAGAAACATCAATGATGAGAATCATTGACTGGCTGCCTCCTGCATGCCCCCTACTGGGGACCAATCTGGAATCAAACCATGATATCATTGGTTCATAGGTTGATGCTCAACAGCTGAGCCACATGGGTCAGGTGGAACCCCACTTTTACTCTGCCTTAAGTTCCTTGGGGGACTGGCTGAAACCATCACACACTTGGCTCACCACAACCAGGAAGAGCAAGGGCACTGCCTATGGACATGGGCCTGTGGGGAGGTTCAGTACTCTAAGGAAACTCTGGCCTACGCTGGGGTGAGTGTAGGCTGGAAGTCATCTTTACTGGCTGTGAGTCCCGAGTCCCACCTCTATGTGGGTTCCAGTACATCCTCACAGCTCACCCGGCCATTCTTAGGGCAAGCCCTGAGTCCTGAGGTCCTGGCACTGGCTATGGTGAGCCCTCTACCACCTGATGCTGAGGCCAGAGCTGGCCTTCTCCACTGCGTGGTAGCTCGTGTGCAACAGGCTACTAGCACGCTCTGAGCCCTCACCATGCAGCCAGTGCTCATACAGCTCCTGGACTCCAGGCACATCCTCTGGTGCCTTGGTCCTGACCATGCTGTACAGCCTCTCAACATGCTGGAGGAGCTCCTTGCTGGGCATCTCAGGGGCCTTGAGCTGGCCTCCGCCGTTCAAGCAACCTGTGGCAGAACAGGATGGCGAGGGTGAGGGCATGGTCATGGGGAGGGTGCTCGCACCAGGACTAAAGGACCCCCCGAAGGGCCCCTGTACCATGTGTGAGTGGGCCTCCTGAGAATACCTGAGGGGCAGGCCATGACCTCCACATAATGATATGGGCAGCGCCCTCGCTTGAGCTTTTGCACCAGGTTCTGGATGTTACGAAAGCCGTAGGCCGCAGCAAAGTGCAGCAGGACTCGGCCTTCACTCTCTAGCGTCACCTCCTGGAAATCCTTGTTCCTGGGGGGCAGAGACCACCACACTCATCCTCATCCACAGGCATGTTTGCCAACCGTACCAGCTCCCAGTGAAGGACAGTGATGGAGAGGGAGGTTCAGAAAGCTTAATTCCACGAGTCAGCAGGTGATCCCACCCCAGCCTCGGTTTCCTGATCTGTAGAATGGGAACCCCACTTCCCAAGGATGGCCATGTGGTGAAGTGAGGTCAGACAAAAAGCCCTACCCGCTTTCTGTGAGATGGGATGTCCCAATAGGACATCCTGTGCTGGGTCCACCACCCTGCCACCTCTAGCTTCTCGGGTCTCTAGACTGCCATGGGGTGGGCAGGACACTGATCTTTACAATAGGAAGATCAAGACAAGGAGAGTTCTGGCCACTCAGGGGAGACAGAGAAGAGGATTAGTGACTCAGGATCTGTGCCAAACCCAGCAAACTGTTTCCGCCAAGCCTACCTCAGCAAGGGGACCCAGGACTGAGGCTTCCCCAACCATGGCCCTTCCCAACTGACCTCAGGGGTTTGTAGGTGACCTCATTTACATGGATTCCAAAGAGCTCTTGGGCTGCATGCCGGAACACGTGCTCCAGGTAGCCCCCAGAGCCCCCACCTCGATGGCTGGTGGGCTCCTGAACAGACACGCTGCTGAACCTAGGGAGGAGAGTCAGGCCTCAGGTGGCAGCAGGGCTGCTATCTGCTGCGGCCTCCAGGTGACCTATGTCTCTCATGGTTGAGGGGTTTGTTTTCTAAGTGGGAATAAGTCACAGACCCCTGAGGGCTCTGCTGGTGTGTCAGGAGGTGGGAGAACACTGGCCCCCTCCACCGAGTCACCTGGATCTGGTAAGCTCAGACCTGTATCAAGTTGGTGTCATTTCTTATGACAGCCATCTTTGTGGACACCAAGACGAACCACAGGGCAGGTATGGAACCAACCAGAAGGAAGCTATAGTGGGAAGAGGTGGGGAGGGAGATGCTGCCCATTACCATGTGATTCTGCTGCCTGCCAGGACACCTGTGAGCTCCAATGTCAACAGTGCTCTGACACCAAATGTCTGTTCATCCCTTCCACTATGGCAGGTAGTGACTTACACACTGTCCAGGGGGGCTGGCTCCAGTTCTGATAGTGAGACCCCTTCTTCTTCCAGCAACTTGAAAACTTCTCCTGCAAGAAGAAATCTCATCAGCTGGGATTTCAGTAAAAACAGAGAATGTCAAAGAAAACCCACATGACCTGCATCCTTAACAACCTGTAATTTGTCACCTGAGGCCTGGATGTCCACCTGCTGGCTTGTGGTAGAGGACAAACCTGGGCACAGGGGTGAAGAAGACTCTACTTCTGAAGACCCTCAGAAGGGCCCTGGAATTGCACCACCCTCACAGTGACTGGGTGGGGCTCAGAATGTCCCGTTCCCAGGTGCTCCACAGTGGTGTGCCATCTGGGCATGTGTTTATGCATGGAGACCTTCCCGTTTGAGTTCTCCAGCATTTATTTCTTTGTCTTTTCTCTCTCTCTCTCTCTTTTTAAATTTTAAAAAAAGTATTTGGAGACACTGTGAGACTGCTCAACTCAGAAATGGGATAATCAAGGTGAGCCAGAAGGCTGACAAAACTCTCCACCATCTCCCTATACAGACTATTTTACACACACACACACACACACACACACACACACACACTGAATGGCCAGATTATTATGTGTTCAGAGATCATAATAATCTGGCCACTCACAGTGTGTGTGTGTGTGTGTGTGTGTGTGTACATTTATTTATTTCAGAGAGGAAGGAAGAGGGGGAGAGAGAGAGATATCAATGATGAGAATCACCAATTGACTGCTTCTTACATGGCCCACACTGGGGATCGAGCCTGCAACCCGGGCATGTGCCCTGACCAGGAATCGAACCATCACCTTCAGATTCATAGGTCAATGCTCAAGTGCTGAGTTACACTGACTGGACTGTACAGACTATTTTAGAGCAGACACTGGTGGTGCTGGGAGACCAGTCTGCTTCAGGTCCCTGAGACAAGACAGCTGTAAACATCAACCAGACTCTGAGGGAGGGCCTACCATGAGGCGCTCTGCACACGGGATGACAGCTCTAGCCAGAGCCTGGGGGCAGTCCTAGGCAATGCCAGCCTGTGCCCTGGGCTTGGGGAACCACACCTGGAGGTACAGGACCCACACCTGTCGTGATGACACAATCCACATCTCGTGTCTGGTGTTCCTGGCTAAAAAAGTCAGGTCTGGACGCTTCCAGCTTTTTGTCATAGCAGGGCATCACTGTCACATGGTAGATCTTGTCAGGGGTCACATGCTGTACGGGGAGAAGTGGAAACGTGGAGTCACTGCTTGACCCCAGCAGCAAAGGGGTCTTATTAAGGTGGAACAGGGTGACCCCACAAGATCACACAAGATCGGCACAGCCTGAAACAGCCAGAGAGTGAACACAAGTCTGTGAGTGGATCCTTGGACACTGCAGGTCTTAGCTTATCTTTCAAGACAATGACACCAAATCACTCACCGCTGGATGTCCATTACCTGCTGCTGGGCGAAGAAGTCCTTGACCAGGGAGCCCATGACCTGCTGTGGGGACCTGGCGGTGCTGATATAGGGGATGATGGCGCTCCCATGGGTTTTCTCGGCATAGCAGATCCAGCCTGAGGCCAATTTGGAACAAATGGGGGTGGCTCATAACTCACCTCTCACTGTGGGCTGTGACATGACATTCTGGGGGTGGACTTACTTGTACAAGGAGTGCCATCCCATTAAAGAACATCCCACTCTATTTCTACACCCACGTGATACTGTCTTGGGGGAAATGAAGTGACTACACGTGACTCTCAGAGCAGAGCAGCTCCTGCCAAAGAGACTGTTCTGGGCTGACAGAACCTCCTTGCCCGCCCCCCACCCCCTGCTCCAGCATTCCCACTACCCACATCCAGCTGATCTAGTCAGCAGTGTGAGCATACCTGGGCAGGCAGAAGCCAGCACGGGCAAGGCCTGTTTGGAGTTGGCCTGTTCTCGGAATCGCTGCACAAACTCTCGCTGGCTCTCCAGGAGACTGAAGTTCCTTGAGAAGGCAGTATCAAACACGTAATGTGCCCCTGCAAGGTGAGCACCCATGAGTCCCATGAAGGATGGCCAAGTGTGAGGTGCTGTTGACCATGCCGCCAGGAACAGGGGGTCTGCCTCCCACAGTGGCCACAGGAAGCACACAGTTCTAGTGTCACAGGACATGCTGTGCTGTGGGCAGCCTATGCTGCTACCTGGGAAGCTTGCGTTTGACAACTGGCTTCCTTCATCTGCACTTAGCATCTACCTAGGACAGTGGTCGGCAAACCTTGGCTCGAGAGCTACATGCAGCTCGTGAGCCGCAGTTTGCTGCTTTGTTGACTAATGAGTTTGCAGACCACTGTCATATACTATCCTTTACCTCTTTGCACACAATATGCCACAATTGCCCAATTCTCACAGCTTCCAATTACACGGTAACATTTAGTTTAGCCAGTGGTTGGCAAACTCATTAGTCAATAGAGTGGCAAACCGTGGCTCGCGAGTTGCGGTTTGCTGACCACTGGCCTAGGCCATCCATCTGCACCAGGCTCACTCCAACCTCCTCCTTGCTCCCGGCATACAAAGAGATCAGCCATTCAACCTGAGCCAGACCCAGAACGGGCCTGGGCAATATGCCTTGATAATAACATTCAGAAACAATACAAAGAGTGGGCAAATTTCAGATCTGGCAGAGTGCTGTCAGCATTCAGATGGCTTCCTCTGAAATGGTACTGCTTCCAAACATCAAGCAAAAACCTCAAGTGAAAGTCAAACTCATAACAGTTTCTGATATGTTTAAGTGATCTGGAGGCGTGAAGAAACCCCTCTCCATGCCTGTGTTCCAAACTGTAGCACTCACACAAGGTTCCGTTCCTTACTTACCTAGTTTTTTAAAGAATGCAGTTAACTTCTTGGCAGTGTCTGTAGGATTCAACTGAAATCTTGCAGCCAGCGATGCGCTGGACTGGGGGGAGACTGAAATGACAACCAGCTTCTGCTGACCAGGAGCCGCTGTCTGCAAAGCAAAGGACACACCAGTCACATTTCGAATTTTATACTGATTCCCAGTGTGCCAGAGCTGGTGAGAGGGCCTGGCTCCATTGGGGCATGCCATTTTTAAGTACCCAGAACCCAAAGTTCAGGGCCTAACACTTCACTGCCGAAATATTGACAAGTTATTCTTTAAGATCTCACTGAGTAGACTTAAAAATGTGGGGGTCACTGGAAACGCAGGACAAACAGTACCAGGAGAGGCGCTGTCCTTGACAGCATGACTGAAGGATGCTGAGGCTGATGTTGGGTTACAGCAGAGTCGCAAAGACTGTCCACCACTTACCTTATTGGCATCTAGAATCTTCTGCAGCTCCTCATGGCTCTGCTGAGTGATGAGCACGGTCTCTGCTGAGGTGACACAGCCACTGCATGCCAGACAGTCATCCAGTGAGATTCTGGCCCTTTCCAGCTTCTGTGTCCCTCCGTCCTGGAGAACAAGAACTCGGTAAGCAAAGGGCCCCTCAGCATGAGGAAAGAGCTCTGAGGAGAGCAGGACCTCTGGGAAACCTTGGATTCTCTTGCTCACAACATTGACAACCAACATGATAGTTAGCTGGCTTTATGTCACTAAATTTTTAAGTTACTTATTACAGAAGTACTTATACACATTCTGGATTTAAATAGTACCATTGAATTCTGACTGGTACAAACTCAGCTGAAGGCTGGGGACTCTCCACAGGGGTCCCAGAGGGGTTGCTGGTCCCCAGGTTGGACAGGAAAATGCAAAATACCAGGCTCTGAAAGAAGAGAATGGCAAGGGAGAGGAGAAAGGAAGAAGGAAAGCCGGCAAGGGAGGAGATGGTGGAGCCTGTGCAGTGGGCTTATACCTGCCCAGTCCCAGCACCTGGAGTTGAGAAAGAAAGACACAATGGACAGCAACAAATCAGACTGCCAAGTAGAGAACTTGGTATTCGAGTCCAGTATCCAAGCTAAAACTCAATGACTTTCCTTAGATGAAGATTATCCCAGTTGTGCCCCTTCTCTCCTTTTGCAAAAGCAGGCATGGTCTGAATCAAGGCCAGGTGAGCCGCAGAGGCCAACTCAGCTAAGTTCACTAGGCCTGCGCTTTGCACAAAGCCACAATTTGAGCTCAACACGTATTTTTAGAGTCAGATCAGCCTAAAGGCCCAGGATGCAACTTACCTCCATATCAAGCACTGCTGTTCTGGACAGCAGGATATACTGGCATCCCCACCTTAACTGGGTCCCCTCATTCATGGGACCTCCTGAGGTGTCGTTTCCCTAAAAAGAACCCAGTCCTCTGTGCTGTAACAGATGGGAGCCCTGGTATGTTCATCCTCCTGAACCAAGTTAATAGCCAGCTTTTCCCCTGTAGAGGCTTGATCCACTGTCCATCCCCACCAGGAGTTACCCTGGGGCTCCTCCCCCTGCTTAGATAGGGTTCCTGGGCCCAGTACACGTGGTGCCTATAGTTCACAGGATGGCACAGAGTTCAAATGGCAGAGAGGTGGGGTAGAAACTTTGTTGCTATTGTTGTTAATCCTCACTTAAGGTTATATTATTTTTAATTCATTTTTTAAGATAGAGTAGGAGGGAGGGGCGGAGGGAGAGAAACATCAATGTGAGAGACACATCAATTGGTTACCTCTCTCATGTGCCCAGACCCAGGTAGAGGATGGAAGCTGCAACCCAGGTACATCACGTGCCCTTCACTGGGAATGGAACCCAGGACCCTTCTGAGCATGGGCCATCACTCTAACCACTGAGCCACATTAGCTAGAGCAGCTGGGTGAATTTTAACACCATTAGATCAGGATTTTGTCATTATTAATTATACAGGAAGTAGGTATTCACTAAGAACAAGGGGTCTAAATAGGAAAATCTTATGCAATCAGAACTCAGAGACAAGGGGCAGAGAGAGGGGAAGATGGGAACTACCATCTCTGCAAAAAGAACCTCCTCTGCAGAACAAATCAAGCTCCATATTAGCTTCTATGCCCCTGGCCCCTCCCATCCCTGTTCTCTCAGGCTCCCTGACAGTCAGTGAGTTTGAACTGTGAAAAAGGAATGACAGGAGTGGAAAGGTCTCATGGTCCCTGTGCTTGTGACTGGGCGGAATGGTGAAGTGAGTTTCAGGTCATCTGAGCTAGAACTTACCTGATTCACTTGGAAGTAACTCCCGTCATCTTCAATGTGGATCTTGGCCACGCCACTTCCCAGCTTCTTATCTACCTTCATGGGCTTGATGCAGTCCTGTATCAGGAAGAGACCCAAACCAGGCCTGAGTGGGCAGAGGCTCCTGCAGAAGAGGGGTGGGCTCTCCCTGCTGGGCACATGTTCTAACACCCTGCTGGCCCTGAGGGTCACTCTGCAGGTACAATCCATGTGAGGCTGGTGCTAACCGGCCTGTCAGCACACACTGCCAACTTTGACCTTTACTCTTCTCAGTGTGACCAGGAGGTGTGGCCACCCCAGAGAGCCAGCGGCCAGTGTTACATTGACTACTAAGAGGAAGCCTAGGAGCCGGCAGGAATGTTCTGTCTGGCTGTCTCCTCCCTACCTAGTACCCTAGAAGAAAGTTCATTTCTCTCCTCACCTTCCTAGCTGCCACATTATCACTAGGAGAACCCCGTTGGCCATGGCCTTCCTAAACGTGACCAGCCCCAGAAAGACCAGGCAGGAGGCCTGTCCCAGCTCACCCATGCCTCGGGGTGTCCCCTTCCTCCTCTTGGGACTCAACTATGCTCCCCCATCCCCCCAGTCCTGGGCCTGCACAGCTGGTGGCAGTTGATAGGCAGGTAGGTACACCAGATAGGGACAACATCCCTTTTCAAGTGTAGTGGCTGGTCGCCTTTAGGGAGGGGCAAGCTCTCTCCTCCTGGAGGGCAATGCCAGTGACCACACACCCTGACATTTACTGGGGAGTCACGAGTGAGATTCCAGTGGACCAGCTCCCCTGCTCTGGCGACTGGGGTGGGAGGTCTCCCCATTTACGCAGAAGAAACTGTGGCTCAGAGAAGCTTGCAGGGTCTTCCCAAGTCCAACCTGAACCCGCCACTCCCCAGCTACCCGGCTGGCGGCTGCCGTGTACCCGGCTGTGGAGCTCGAACTGCAGCTTCTATGTCCCCGGTCCCGCCATCCCTGTTCTCTCCGGTTCCCTGACAGCCCGTGAGTGTGAACTGTGAGAAGGGACTGGAGCAGGTGGGAGGACTGGCTGACACCGCCGCCCCTAACCCGGCCACCCTGAGGGCGACGAGACAACCGGCTCCTACTTGTCCCTTTGCGCTGCGCGGGACGGCGAGCCCCCGCCCCCCAAACCCGCACACTGGGCTGGGCACAGCAATCCGGGGAGCGTCCGCCCTGCCTGGCTTCGGGTCCCCCCCGTAGGGAGGACGCCGGCCAGAGATCCCATTTCTCGGGGAGAAACAGACGGGAGACAGGCTCCCCGCCCCGCCCCGCCCCGCCGCGCACGGCCTCCGCCCCCCCGGGCCGACCCACCTGAGACGGCCCGATGAAGTCGTCCAAGTCCGTCAGCTGCAGCGCCCCGCTGAAGGGCGACGCCATGGCGGCCAGACTACCGTCCGGCGCTGCGCTCCGGTGTCACCAAATGGCGCGAAACGACGAGGCGGTTCCGCCACGCTGCCGGAAAGCAACTCGCGCGGCGCGTGCGCGCCTGGCCCGGCGGTCGGACGCCTGGAGGGCGCGCGCCTCCTGCTGGCGGACCAAGTGCCCCGGAGGAGCCGCCTTCTCCCCTGCCCCCCCCCCGCCCACGGGGCAGGGGCTGAGGGCCCGCGTGGCCGCGAATGACATCTCCCTCACTCACCCGGGCCCGCCTGCCCGCCAGGTGTGCAGCCCGGGGTCCCCGCCCCGGAGCCCGCGGAGGCAGCCGCCTGGCTTTACTCGGCCAAGCCTCGCCTGCAGCCCAAGAACTCAGGCGCCTGGCACTCAGGGCGCCAGTTCCTGAGGCAAACGAGGGAGCGGTTCCTCCCACTCGGCTGCTCGGTGCAGAGCCTTGGGTCTGGGAGGGGGCCCACGGGCTCCTTTGAGGGCCTCCACACCCTCTTCTGTTATTTTGGAGACCAGCCTGAGAAGACCCCATTTGCCTGTATATTTTAAAACCCGAAACACGACGGCTGCTGTTGGACTCAGTTCTTAAACCACTTATTAAACGGGCCAAGGACAGTTATACATTTAATTATCACTTGTTTTTAAAGGGCTTTCCGGAAAACTCCCGTGGTTGAGCTAGCTGTCCCTGGGCCCTAGCTGGGCTGAGCCCTATAGGTGCCCTGGCAGGCTCAGCCCCAGAGTATTGATGGTAATCTCACATTTCTGAGGGGCCAGCCCAGGCTGGGCACCTGCTCTTCTTGGAGTTCTTGCCTTGATGTCAACACTACCTGGTAACTCCTTCACCTGCCTATGGGTTTACTTCATGATCCCGGGAGCCGAGACCATCTGCTGGCTGCGACCTCTTCAAGCCCTACAGCCACTCCTTTTGGCTCCCAGGGGAGGACATTTGCCAGCAGCTCTCCAGGAAGGCTTCCCAGCAACACCTGTCCCTCTCTGTCCTGGCTGTACCTGAGCAAGGTCTGAGACGTGATGCCTGAAATCTGAACAATCCCACTAGTTATTATAACCAGTGGAGCACAACATAAACTTAGTTTCACCAAAATGCCCCAGAGTAGGTTTGAAAAAAAAATTGTGATGGTAACAAGTGCTGTTGGGATTGGGGGCAGGACATGGATCAGTTACACTGGTGTGATGGAAATTTACAGTGGAGGGGGCTTCGGCTTTGACTATGGAGCAAAGGATAGTCTCTATTTAGTGACGGGGGTTATAATTCCTCCAACGCTGGAGGGGAGGATTTGACATGTAGATACGCAAGGTAGATTTCAATTTTTATGGGAAAATGTTATAATATGTGAGCTGCTATTTCAGTAAAACTATTTAGAAAATGAGGGGGTTAGTTCTGGTTGGGCGGCTCAATTGGTTGAGGTGGTGGGTTTCATCCACAGCCTGGGCACATATGGGAGGCAGCTGATCAATGTTTCTCTCTCTCGTTGATGTTTCTCTCCTTGTCTTTCTCCCTTCCTCTTTCTCCAAGAACCAATAAAAGTGTATCTTTGGGGACTAGCAGGTTTTGCTCAGTGGATAGAACGTCTGCCTGTGGACTGCTCTAGTGCCAATATTATGCCTCGCCTCTTGTGTGCCTGCTCGCACATTTTGCAAATTGTTTCATCATCATCATTAGCAAGTATTTACTGTGCGTTTCCCATGTGCAATACCAGAGTTTGCACGCGTTGGGTGGGGGTCGGTACTCAAGGGCCAGCTGAGGACCCATGGAGGGTCACAGCTCCCGTGGCCAGGTCAGCCGGCTGGCCTGTGCAGCTGCTGTGACGCTGTGACTGTGTGTGGGCACCCATTTACCTGAGCTGGAACAGGTGCAGAGCCCGGCCTCTGCTCTGATGTGCCCACAGGTTTGCCCAAATCAGCCACTAAGTGGGAGCAAGTGTGATTTCCACCAAGCCTATCGAGCTGCTTATCCTCTCCTGTGAGTTGCTGTCAGCTTTACCCTCCAAGGTCTTGGCCCTGTGTTAGGGTCCTGGAGCTGCTGCAACAAAGGACTACAAACTGGGACAGTGGGTGGGGTGTTAAGACAACAGAAATTTGTTTTCTCCAATTTGGAGGCCAGCAGTCTGAAATCATGGTGTGGGCATACTTGTGCCCCCTCCAAAGGCTCCAGGGAAGGATCCCTCTCTGCATCCGGCTTCTGGAGACTCCAGGTGGTCCTAGGCTTGGGGCGGTATCGCTCTTGTTTCTGCCTTCATGGTCATACAGCTCCTGTGTGTCTTCTCACATCTCTTACAAGGACAATTGAATCCATGACCACCTTAATCCAGATGACCTCATATAGAGATTCTTTTAAAAAAAATTTTTTTTATTGATTTTTTACAGAGAGGAAGGGAGAAGGATAGAGAGTTAGAAACATCGATGGAAGAGAAACTTCGATCTGCTGCCTCCTACACACCCCCACTGGGGATGTGGCTGTAACCAAAGTACATGCCTTTGACCGGAATTGAACCTGGGACCCTCCAGTCCAAAGGCCAATGCTCTATCCACTGAGCCAAACTGGCGAGGGCTTTGTAGAGATTCTTAACTTCGTTACATCTACACAAACTTTTTCCCAAATAACTCCCCATCATAGATTCTGTTGGACATATTTGAGGCCACCATTCAGCCCACCACAGCCACATGTCTAGGTTTTTATGGGATCCTCAAGGGCTGGAGGACAGCTACATAATGGGGTACATTTCACTAGATTGTAGCTCACCTCCTACCTGGGCTGGGCTGGCCCTCAGGGGATTGGTGGATGGAGGGGACATGGGTCCAGGCCATGCCCCCATGGCTGTGCTGCAGAGCCAGGGCTGGGCTAGCAGACGCTTTTCTGGGGCAGTTAACCTGTGTAAAATGACCCAGGGTGGGGACAAGTAACAGCTATTTTGTACTTTCCAAAATAAATGTAAATTTTTCCTAAACATGGGATTTCAAAACACTTACTGTATTCTCCCGTGTTGCTGTGTTATGGACCCCAAAGAAATTGGACAGAAGTGGAGTTTGCTCTTCCCCTGCTCTGCCTGGATGAACTGAAGGAGGAGAACTGTGCATCCAGGGTGAGACCCACAGGACCCACCCAGAGGCTCCCTCCATCAGGCACAGCTCCCTCCATCAGGGACCATGGGGGAGAGGTCTTCCTTCTGCTGCCCCCAGCACTTTGGTATCAGCTACTGAGAACTGCCCATATTCAATTTGGGGGCCCAAGAACAGTGGGAGCCAGATGGGAGGAGTGGGGAGGGGACTGGGTCCATGAGCTGCCTGTGTGGACAGGTGGGTGGAACAGAGGGCAGGTTTCCCAGGAGCCTGGCTCAGGCAACCCTCTGAGTACAGGGCTGCTCTAGTGCCAATATTATGGCCCTCACTTTTCAAAACCCACCATATATATATTTAGTTTGTGGCCCTCACTTTTCAAAACCCACCATATATATATATATATATATTGTAAATTAGGGTTATTTAGTTTGTTAGTGTGGGTGGCCAGCTAGGATCTTCACTCTCAGGTCTTCTGGACAATTTGGCCCTGAGCCTGAGCTACTGTTGTCTCTCCCCAACCCCCACTACTATCACTCGCCCTGGTTTTATAAGCAAGATTTGCATCCCAGACACACTGTTTTATTTGGGGAATTACTGAGGGCAATGAGCACATCATTAGCACCATAATCAACACCAACACCTTCCCATTGGGGCTGCCACATCTTGTCAACAGGTGTGGTCCGGTAACAGCCCTGGGAGGCCTGGCATAGAGCACAATTAGCAGCTAATGAGGAGGCTCACATTGGGCCAGGAGCTGGGAGGGGAGGAAGGTCAGGGAGAGCTCCGTGGCCCTTCAGTGGTCCTCCCTCTGCTCCTGCCCAGGCAGGGCTGCAGGAAGCCGCGGAAAGAGCAGGTCACGGAGCGGGCCTCATTGCACGTTGGGCATGTTCAAGATGTTTGGGAGAACAAGGTGTTTCGCAGGCATGCGAGATTGGCTCTACCCCGGCCCCTCGAGGTCTAAGCAGGGGACTCGGAGACTACACCTCTGTGGGACGGTGGACCAAGCAGAACCAGCGGGCAGGTTGAGAGCAGAAGCCGCCTTTTTTGCCTAACTATGTGATGGCGGGCGGGTCTCTGCCATGAGCCACCTGGTCTGCTTTCTCAGGACAGCATGCACAGAGCTGGTGAGGGCTGAGCTCCAGTTACAAATCAGCAGGCCTATGCAGGCGACTCTCTCCAGGGGACTTGCTCAGCCTGCCTGTCTGGGGTGAGTGGCAGCAAGTTAACTGTTCTGGGGCGTTTCCCCAGCCCATGGTGTTAGAACACCATGGTCATGGCTGTCCTATCCAGGTATCAAGGCTGGTCCCTGAGGTGCCTCTGCACTCACACTTTTACTCAACCCTCAGGTCATCAAGGGGCCCATTTGGCATCTGAGGGAACATGTGTCTTGTGATAGAATTGTGGAGTGCTGGGTGGGGCAGGGGTCCCCATGGGAGCCCCCAGCTCTGGGGCCTTCACCCAGGTCAGGGAACTAGGGTGCGACTTGGTTACTGGAAGCCTGGCTGGTTTTCTCTGTGTGATATTTTTTACTGGTTGTGAAGGTCACGCCTGGCCTGCTGTCAGTGACAGGGTCACCTGGAAATGGTGCATTTAGGCCCCAGCAGCCCAGCCTCGGGAGCTCCCAGCTTGTGAGATCGTGGGCTCTCCCCAGGGGACCCCTCCTCAGGCTACCTTCTCTTTACTGAACACTCTCCTTAGGGCTGCCCCCCAACTCACCTAGTTCAGTTGCAGCAGCTGGGATAGGCTAGGGGCCCCTTGTTCCCTGCGGAAGAGGAGGTCTTTCTCATGCTGGGACTCTGGGAACTCCAGAAGGAGCCAACTGCCTTGCTGTGGGCAGGGGTCAGGAGGCCACTCTGTGTGCCCGGCTGGTGTCCTCCCATTGCTCCGGGCCCACATTTTCTGAGGTCCTGGCTCTCGCTCCATCTCTGGTCTGTGTTTTCCATGGGAGGTGTTGAACTGGTGGCCTGGGGCCACTTCATTTCCTGACAGACCTCACACACTTCCTGGGTCAGCCCCTGCACTCCAGTCCTGACCTCCCCGGGGAACTATATGCCACAGGAGGTGGTCAAGGCAGTGAGGTGGGTATGTCTGTGTCTGTATGGCATGCATTGTCTCAGAGGTGGCAGCATGCCAGGAGCCAGAGGACACTGGGGAAGCGAAGTCACTCTCTGATGACCACCAGAGCCAGCCCTGGCGAGGCCTGGTCATGCACTCTCTGAAGCTGACCTGGAGCCAAGTAAGGTTATCCTGGGCATCAAGAGGGCTTAAGAAGGATCAGCCACATGAGGTTGGCAGTGCAAGGTGGGGTACAGGCCAAGCTTGAGGGCAGGGTGGGAGGAGCTGGGAGAGCCACCGCAGGTGTCCTGGCCAAAGTGACCTCAGACCACCCCAAGGAGCCTACCAGGGGTCAGCTGGGCAAATGGCAGCCCTCTCTCCCTGTACCCATGCCGAGGCCAGGGGCCAATTCCGAGGCCCACCAGGGGAGTTCCATGGGGAATTAATCCAGGACCGGCCATGTCCAGCTCCCGAAGCTATGGGGCTGGTGGCCAGCTGGGCTGGCATGAGTCTATCCAGGACCTCAGCAGGTACTGCTCCATCAGCTTGGCCATAGCCCAACCCTGACACCTGGCATCTGTCCTCCCAGCAGTCAGTCCCACCCCAGGCACCAACTCTTGCCAAGTCTCCCCTCCCCTCGCTGTTCCCTCCCTTGGCTCACACCACTGAGCCTCTGGTTCCTGTGCAGCAGAGGGCAGGTTGGTGAACACACTTTCCCAGGTGCTCACCCAGCCACAGCGGAAGTTTGTACCACTGGGCACATGGACATGGGTGAGCGTGAAGGCCCTTGCGGGCCTCTTCTCAGCCCACTGTGGATCAGATCTGTGGGGAGAGATAGCCTCCAAGCCTGAGGCCTTGGAGCAGGGCCTTGGGGTCCAAGCCTGATTTCTGATCCCATCTGTGCCCCTGAACCCTGTACATCTGCTGCCCCCAGTGACTGGCCCGGGACTCCAGACTGTGTGTGTGTGTGTGTGTGTGTGTGTGTGTGTGTGTGTGTGTGTTTGTTTGTGTTTGTGTGTGTGTGGCCAGTCAGAGGGTTAGGTTGTCCCTACTCATCTGCTTTCACCCCTAGGCATATGCCTTGTAGGTTAGGAAGTTTCTGTGGCCTCTCACTCTGGGTTTGGAGCATGGAGTGGAGTCATTGGGAAGCCCTGTCCAGACCCAGCTCCAGGGTCGCCACCCCCTCACTCCTACAACTGATGGAAGATGTCACAGGAGTTGTCCACAGGCCAGGAAGGCACCGCCCACAGGCAGCAGGAAGAGCCCTATGCAAGCCTGGAAGCAGAGCTCGATGCCCTGACTGCATTGCCTGGGAGGAGGGCCCTGGATGTGAGGGAGAGCGCCAGCAGGAGGCAGCTGGGGCAGCATCGGGAGCTGGGCCCATGAAACAGAGGTCAGCTGGGCAAATGGCAGCTCTCTCTCCCTGTACCCAACAACTCAGGACAGCCACTCATGTCATCAGCATGTCTGAGAAGCAGGCCAGGGCACTGAGGAGTGTCTGGACAGGGCAGCCCCTCCTGGGCCAGCTGGGTCAGTGGCCCTCAGAACCAGCTTTTGAGGTCAGTGGTGGCTATGGTGAGGTGGAATCTGATATAAGGCAGTGGAACAGGGCCTCCAGGATGATGGTGCAGGCCCCTGGGAGGAGGGGAGAAGGGCTGACTTTCTAGAGTTGGGAAGACTAGGCTTCCTGGAAGAGACAATTTGGACCAGAGATCCAATGACTGCTCTGCTTCAGGCTCCAGGACAGTGGACTCTCGTCTCCTTTTCTATTTTGCTTACATTGGGGGACAGAGCATTTTCAGAAACCAGAGCAGGAGCCCATCTACTGAGCTCGAGGCACAGCTGCTGCCCTCTCAGAGCGTGGTCCTGCTGGGGAGCTGGCTGGTCGCCCTTGGCCTCATGGGGATTATCACATTAGAGTTAAATTATATCCACACCAGCAATCAAACTGGCAAAGCCAGATTTCTTAGGCATGAGGTATACTGATGAGGAACAGATTTAGCCATGTGAAAATAAAATTTAAAAAAGTTTTAAAAAATGTGCAGTATAAACAGCCTGAAAGTTGTTTTGTTCACAGAGTGAAAAGGCCAACAATCGCTTGGGGGCAGGTCCTTGTAGCCAACCTCTGACAGAGAGCAAGGACAAATAGGGATTGTTTATGAGGGATGAAAGGTGTGTGAGAAGCCAGCTGTGCCCAGTCTGTGTGGCTCAGTGGTTGAGCATCGACTTATGAACCAGGAGGTCATGGTTCTCTATTCCTGGTCAGGGCACAAGGTGGGTTGAGTGAGGGCTTGATCCCTAGTGTGGGGCATGCAGGAGGTAGCTGATCAATAATTCTCTCTCATCATTGAGGTTTCTATCTCTATCTCCCTTCTTCTCTATAATCAATAATAATCTTATATAATCTTATCTAATAAGCAAATTGACCAAATGGTGGAACAACTGGTTGCTATGATGCACACTGACCACCAGGAGGCAGATGCTCAATGCAGGAGCTGCCCTGGTGATCAATGAGTTCCCACAGGGGGAGCATCGCTCAGCCAGAAGCCAGGCTCACTGCTGGTGAGCGCAGTCGCAATAGCAGAAGCCTCTCAGGGGTCCCATACTGCGAGAGGGCACAGGTCAGGCTGAGGGACCGCCCCTCCTCCCCGCCTCCCAGTGCATGACTGTTGTGCACCAGGTCCCTAGTAATAATAATAAAAAGCCAGCTGTGTTCCTGAGTGCATCCTGCAAAATGCTAAACCAACACCAGAAGGAAGCTCACCTCCATGTTGCAAAGTTGCTGGAGTGGGAGGTGTGAACCAGGGCAACCATCTTCTTTTCATAGTCCAAATTTTCACCCCTCCTTTCATGATATCACTTACTTTTGCTTATTAAACCTATTGTTGGATCTGTCTCTTCACACAGTCAACACCTGTTATTACCCACTAATTTTGTAAATCTCCTTTTTTGAATCTGAGTTTCTATGGTTACTACAAAGGTTGAGCCTATCTTCATAAACTACTAGCCATGCAGTCTTATGAGAATTCCTGCTTGTTTCCTTGGCTCCCGTTCTCTCGGTTTCCTGTTTGTTTGTTTTTGTTATTGATTTGCTTGTTTTCTTACTTACCAAGCCATTAGCACTTTTAGGCAATGGAAATCTTTTCTCCCTGTTAGCTGCCAATTTGTCTATCAAATAGAAATCTTAAATTCTGATAGAGTCAAATTTACCCACACTTTGCAGTGTTGTGTCTGTATTAGCATCTTTCTTCATCCCACCATGTCTTTTTCTATCCGTAGTTTCTTCTATCATACTTAGGCCTTTAATGCATCTGATATTGACCTATACATGATGTCATCTAGGGATCTGTTTTAGTTTTCTTGACACAATGACTCATATTTTTCAACACCATCTGCCTCACAGATCTGCCCCTCCTGGCACCCCTGTCATTGTTTCATGGAACCATCCTTTCCATGTATGAGGTCCCCATATGCACATGAGTATTTTTTTTTTTTGCTTGAAATTTCTTGTCTGCCCCTTTGTCTATTCCTATGTTAATTACAGTGGCTTTGTCTTACTATCTGGGAGCTTGCTACTTCTTTTTAGGGATGATAGATCTTCTCTATTTTTTGAATGAATTTGTTGTGTTCTTGGGGAAAATAAAAACATCTGAAGGTTTTTATTGGGATTGAATTGAATTTATAGAATAATTTTAGGAGCACTGTCCTCTTTATCATGCCAGATTGTTTCATATAAAGGTATTCTGCATTATTATTGAAGTACATTTCTAGGACTTTGTGCATTTCATTTGTTATTAGAAATGACATGTTTTCTATTAATTTGTTATTATTGCTGAATAATACTACTATGTTTTATGGTGGTAAAATATACATATACTAAAATTTTAAAAAATATATAATATATAAAAAATATAAGCACATTCACAATGTTGTAAAACTGTCACCACTATCCATCTCCAGAACTTTTACACTTTCTCAAACAGAAACTCTGCCTCATTAAACATGGGCTCCCTCTTTTCCCTTGCCTCCCCAGACCCTGGTAGCCTCTATTACACTTTCTGTCTGTATGGATTTCCCTAACCTAGACATTTCATATAAATGGAATCACACAGTATTTGTCCTTTTGTGTCTGGCTTTTCCCACTGAGCATAATGTTTTCAAGATTCATCCAAGAAGTAGCAGGTATTAGGATTTCATTCCTTTTTTTAAAAAAAAAAATATTTTTATTGATTTTTTACAGAGAGGAAGGGAGAAGGATAGAGAGTTAGAAATATCAATGAGAGAGAAACATCGATCAGCTGCCTCCTGCACACCCCCTACTGGGATGTGCCTGCAACCAAGGTACATGCCCTTGACCGGAATCGAACCTGGGACCCTTCAGTTCACAGGCTGATGCTCTGTCCACTGAGCCACACCGATTAGGGCTCATTCTTTTTTTTATGGCTGAATAATAAATATTCCATTGGATGTATTGCCATATTTTGTTTACCCAGTCAACTTGGATTGTTTCCCCCATTGGCTATTGTGAATAACACTACTATGAACATGGGTGTACAAGTATCTGTTGAGTCCCTATGTTCAGATCTTTCAATCATCTAAAATTGCTGAGTCATGTGGTAATTCCGTGTTTAAATGTTTGAGGAGCTCTGGCCAGTTTGGCTCAGTGGATAGAGCATCAGCCTGGGGACTGAAGGGTCCTGGGTTTGATTCTGGTCAAGGGCTCATGGCTGGGTTATGGGTTAGATCCCCAGTGGAGAGTGTGCAGGAGACAGCTGATCAATCTCTTATCATTGATGTTCCTATCTCTCTCTTCCTCTCCCTTCCTTTATGAAATCAATAAAGGAAAAAAAAATGGGTAGCTGCTTTTAATGTTGGCTTTTATATTTTTTATTGATTTCAGAGAGGAAGAGAGAGGGAGAAAGAGATAGAAACATCAATGATGAGAGAAAACCACTGGTTGGCTGCCTCCTGCACGCCCCTCCTGGGGATTGAGCCCACAACCCGGGCACGTGCCCCTGACCAGAATCAAACTCGGGATCCTTCAATCCACAGGCCGACATTCTATCCACTGAGCCAAACCAGTCAGGATTTTAATTTTGGCTTCTTAATTGAATTACTCACTAAGAATCTGAACAAAATCCTTGCTGGTAAATGAGATACTGAACTCTCTTTAGCTCAGAAAACGGACACTTGTTTCCCCAGCCGAGATAGCCAATGGAGTGATGATAATTGTTCAGACCCCCAAATTCAGAGTAGTAGAGATGGGGGTTAGGAGTTGTCCTGCACGGTAGCACAGTTGATCCCAGAGAAGCTGGTGGGAGCCCTGGGGAAAGGAGCAGGGAGCCCTGGAGTGGGTGCATCCTGATGGGGGAGAGAGGGGCCCTGCCTGGGAAAGCATCGCAGTTTGGGGTAGATGGTAAGCTCTTGATCAGGTATTCTTAGGTGACTAAGAATCATTGTGAGTTGTCTGAGTTAAAAATCTCCTCTAGGGCATAGAGTAGTCCTTGGGGATGTTCCCTGCATTGACTCATCTGGAGATGTGCACGTAAGGACTGATTTCCCTAGTAGTTTATTCAGACTCTACAGTTCTCATGGGAAGTCATGCCTCCCAGGCCAACATAAGCCAGCCTCCCATTGAGTTTAAGCTGGCCAAGATGAGGACCCTTAGATACTTCATTAATCTTTTGGGCACACGATTAGAAAAAGCCAGCTATACAACGAGGCACAATGACTGGAATACATATTCAATTGGTCTCGTTAAGCTTCAGAAAGAGGATTAGATACATGGAACAACTTATTTGTCCTTCTCCCTTCCTCTCTGTAAAATCAGAAAAAAACAGTCAGAAAGGATATATGCACCCCTATTTGATTATGCTGTCCTTTAAGTGTCAACACAATTCTTTGAGGTATTGAAAATGGCTGCCCATATTTATTTATTTACTTACTTATTTATTCCTCACTTAAGGATATTTTTTCCCTTTGATTTTTTTAAAGTATGTGTGTTTTTTTTTATTAATTTGTAGAGAGAGAGAGAGAGAGAGAGAGAGAGAGAGGGAGAGAGAGATGAAAACATCGATGAGAGAGGAACATCATTGATGAGCTGCATCCTGCACACCCCCTGACTGGGAATTGAACCATGACCTCCTGGTTCATAGGTGGAAGCTCAACCATTGAGCCACTCTGGTCGGGCCACTGTCCTTATTTTAAAAGGGGGAAGGTTATTTGATACTCGAACTTATCAAGGACAGATATAGATTATGCCTGCAAAACAAAATTTGGATCCAGCTATTGTTTCTGTCTGTCTGTGTATGACTATTAATATATGTTGTAAACGTGAGGTAATTTTCTACCTGTAGATGGTATTGTTAAAATTAATTTAAAGGCAAGGACTTGTAAGAATTGAATATCCTAAAATTCTCAGAAATATAGAAAGTAACTCAAATGCTTTTCAAGTTCGAGTGATCTAAGATTAATCCTTAGTAAAAATAAAAGCTAGCTTAAGTTTGTTGGTTGAAGTAAACCAGACTTGTCTCTATTTTGCTTGGATTTTATAGAAATAATCCGTGTTAATACTGACTTTGATGTTATTAACATATTTCTAGAGGTTATAAAATGCCTCTATAAATCTGCCAAGCTAAAGAATGCTAATTGATTATTTCTTAGTTTTCATTAGACATTGAGATTTTAAGGATTAAAATATCAATATATGTATGAATAACTGCAGTGTTTCCGAAGGGCCCCTGGAACTTGTAAGATTTGTTTTATAACATTGTAAAATAAGTGATGAAAACTCCTAGTACACAGTGGTTGTAAATTAAATCAATGAGTAAGGGCGATGGGAAACCCAAGACTGCTGCTTGGTTCTTCCTGGCTCTCTGGCATTATCATAGTGCATGTAAGCTGGACTTATGAGATGACATTATTTTAAAAAAATATATTTTCTGCCCTGGCCAGTTTGGTTCAGTGGATAGAGAGTTGATCTATAGACTGAAGGGTCCCGGGTTTGATTCCAGTCAAGGGCACATACCTCAGTTGTAGGCACCTTGGCCCTCAACAGGGGTATATGGGAGGCAACCAATCGATGTGTCTCTCTTACATTGGTATTTCTCTCTTTCTCTCCCTCTCCCTTCCTCTCTCTGATAGTTTAGAGAGAGAGGAAGGGAGAGGGAGAGACAGAGAAACATCAATGTGAGAATTAAACATTGATCATTCCTCCTACACATTTTGATGAATCAACATATTGAAATACACATCTGAAAAGCTAATGAATATTCTGTTAAGACCCTCCTCTGAGTCCTCGTACAGGATTCCAGCAGCCAATGAAAGATAAAAGAGCCTCAACACAAAAGATCCACAGCTTGATCTCCCTCCTGGGAGTACACCCACATCTTTCCCTTCCCTCCCTTCTTCCCCTACAGGCATGTATCTTCTAAACTCTAGGAGACCCTACAAGACTTGCAACCAGGGGAGCAGTGGGCAGCAGTTGGTCAACCTGGGTTAACTCCTGAACATGTCTCCAAGGCTCCTTTTTCTCTGACTTTCTCTCTTCTGTTGCTTCTTCTACATTAAGCTCTTCCTTTGTTTCACACCCCTGGCTGTAAACATACTCACAAAATCATCTGGACTTGTGTTGTGAAATCTTTCCTACACAATGTCAAGAATGCATATATTACCATCAGACCCTAGGCAGACCACCCTGGACCCAGACCCCATTCAGTAATAATACAAATCAACAACCAATCCCTCCTCCCCCTCGCAAACAATCTAATTAAAAAATGGGCAGGATCTGAATAGATACTTCTCCAAAGAAGTCATACAGATGGCCAATAGATGTGAAAAGATGCTCAATGTCATTATCATCAGAGAGATGTAAATTACAACCACAATGAGATATCACCTTACATCTGGTTAGAATGGCTATCCTCAGTAAGTGTTGGAAAGGATGTGGAGAAAAGGGAACCCTGGTGTACTGTTGAGGGGAATGCACATTGGTGCAGTCACCATGGAAAACAGTTTGGAGGTTCCTAAAAAAATTAAAATTGGAAGTATTTTATGACCCAGCAATTCGACTTCTGAGTAATGTATCTGAAGAAACCCAAAACACTAATTCAAAAGAATATATGCACCCCTATGTTCATTGCAGTGTTGTTCACAATAGCCAAGAAATGGAAGCAACCCAAGTTCCCATTAATAGATAAGTGGATAAAAGAATCGTGGTTCATATATACAATGGAATATTACTTGGCCAAGAAAAAAGAAATCTTACCATTTGCAATAGCATGGATGGACCTAGAGAGTATTATGCTAAGTGAAATAAGTCAGACAGAGAAAAAGAAATACTATTTGTTTTCACTTATATGTGGAAACTAAAGAGCAAAGTAAATGAACAAACAAAATAGAAACCAACTCATAGACACAGAGATCAGACTGATAGTTGCCAGAGGGGAGGGGAGATAGAGGAACAGGGTGAAAAGGTAAAGGAATTAAGATGTACAAATTGGCCGAAACCAGTTTGGCTCAGTGGATAGAGCGTCGGCCTGCGGACTGAAAGGTCCCAGGTTCGATTCCGGTCAAGGGCATGTACATCGGTTTCGGGCACAGCCCCATTGGGGAGCATGCAGGAGGCGGCTGATCGATGTCTCTCATCGATGTTTCTGACTCTCTATCCCTTCTCCCTTCCTCTCTGTAAAAATATAAAAAAAAAAGATGTATAAATTGGAAGGCACAAAATAGTTATGGGTCTCTGAAGAACAGCATAGGGAATCTTGTCAATAATGTAATTAATATTTTTGGTACCAGGTGGTTACTTGAAATATTGGGGGACCACTTTATAAAGTGTATAATTGTCTAACCAGTATACTGCACACCTGAAACTAATACAAAATAATATTGAATGAAAACTAATTTAAAAAGAAAATACCATACAAAACTGATCATATTAATGTGCACTCCCACCAGCTGTATTTGAGAGTTCCAGTTGTTCCACATTCGTGTCAACACTTGTCATTGTCCGTCCTTTTAAACTGAGTCATTTGGGTGGGGGTGTAGTGGTATTTCACGGTGGATTTGATTTTCGTTCCCCTAAGGAGTCTTGATGATGTTGGGCACCTTTTCATGTGCTGATTGGTCATCCAAACTTCATCTTTTGTGAAGTGTCTATTCAAAACTTTGGCCTGTTTTTAAATACAGCTTTCCTGAGCCCTAGGCAATTTTCCTCAATGGATAGAGTGTTAGCCTGTGGGCTGAAGGGTCCCCGGTTCGATTCCAGCCAAGGTCACATGCCCGGGTTGTGGGCTCAATCCCCAGTAGGTGGGCAGGAGGCAGCCGATCAATGATTCTTTCTCATCTCTTCCTCTCTGAAATCAATAAAAATAAGTTAAACAGCTGAAACTGGTTTGGCTCAGTGGATAGAGTGTCGGCCTGCAGACTGGAAGGTCCCGGGTTCGATTCCGGTTGGGGGCACGTACCTTGGTTTCGGGCACATCCCCATTAGGGGTTGTGCAGGAGGCGGCTGATCGATGTCTCTCTCTCATCGATGTTTCTGACTATCTCTCTCCCTTCCTCTCTGTAAAAAATCAATAAAATATATTAAAAAAATAAGTTAAACAAACAGCTTTACTGAGATATTCACATAATATACAACTTACCCACTTAAAGTGTACAATTCAATGTTTGTCAGTATATTCACAGAGAAGACCCTTTTTTAACCTGAGTTATCAAACCCTGATTATCTTTGCGATTTAACATTTGCTTCAGACTTGATAATGTTTTTTTAATGAAGTCAACCCAAAATTGCTAGGGAAAACAGCACTTATATGCAAAACACGTAATGTACTACTGTCATATTAGCAACGAGTGCTCTGTGAATCACCAGTAAAATGCTTTATACACTTCCTGTGCTGTCAGAGTTAAAACAAGTGAACTCTTCATTCCCCTGCCTGTCTGCAGAGGCTGTATCTTTTGAGCTCAAGAAATTGTTCTTGATGCAAGCACAAAGGAAATTTCCACATTTTAAAATCCATTTAACTGTGCAGTTGAGAAACTCCCACCCAATTCTTAATTGGAAGTGATTAATCTGCTATGAAGACCATCCAGTGAATTTTTAAAATTTCAGATTTTGAATTTTTGATTTCTAAAATTTCCTATTAGGCTCTTAAAAAAAATATTTTCCTTTCCCCCTCTCTCTCCATTCACAAACAATGATTTTCCATGATCTCTGTGGGTGTGGTTGCAACAGGTGTAGTTGCAATAGCTTCTTTAAACACCTTGTCTGGTAATTCTAACAACTGACCCACCTTGGCATTGGCCCCAGGTGATCCTGTTCCCTTGAGGGTGGGTCACAATCTCCTGGCGTTTCCTGTGCTGAGTACTTTTGGATTTTCTCACGAACATTGTGACTTTTATGTTGTATAGACGCTGAATTATTATATTCCTGCGAAGACTCCTTGCTTTGGCTTTGTTCTGGTGGGCCATGTCTTTAACTGTGAATTCTGCTGCTCCCAAGGTGGGCAGAGGTCAGTCTCAGCCCATTTTTCATCTTTGCCTGAGTTGTTTCCAGTCTGCCTGTACACACATGACTCAGGGGTCAGCAAGAGGCTCAGGTAGACTCTGAGCACTCCTACCACGGTGGCCACACCTCTGGCTGTCTTCATGGCAAAGCCACGCCTCACACGGAGAACCACTCCATGGTGGCATCTTTCCCAAATATCAGTCCCACTCAGGATCTGACTTTTGTTCACTCCGGAGGGCCCTTGGGAAACTCTTTTTTTTTTTTCATCTTTTGTCCAGAACTTTTCAGTTGTTGTCTGTGGACAGGACTTGAAGTCACTTACTCCTCTATGGACTTCGTAAGTTGATTCTTGTATTGGGCAGCCTGGTTGAATTTTGTATGGACGTACCTTGGAGATATTGAGGGCTCAGTTCCAGATCACCACAATAAAGCAAGTCATATTTTTTTAAAATTTTTTTTAAATTTTTATTAATTTTTTATACATATCTCCCCATTTCCCCCCTCCCTCCCAGGCATACCCCAACCCCCCAGTGTCTGTGATCATTGATTATGCTTATATGCATGCATACAAGTCCTTTGATTGATCACTTATCTACCTCACCTAACTTTAATCTTTCTGCTGTAATTTCACAGTCTGTTTGATGCTTTATGATTTTTGTCCTCCTGAGAATTATCAGTCTACTCCCTTTCTGTGCTCCTGATTCTATTATATTCACCAGTTTATTCTGTTGATCAAATTTTTAATTCACTTAATTTTTAGATTCACTTGTTGATAGATGTGTATTTGTTGTTCATAATTTTTTGTCTTTTACCTTTTTCTTCTTCCTCTTCTAAAAGAGTACCTTTCAGCATTTCATGTAATACTGGTTTAGAGTTGATGAACTCCTTTAGCTTTTTCTTCTCTGTGAAGGTCTTTATCTGCCCTTCAATTCTGAATGATAGCTTTGCTGGATAGATTATTCTTGGTTGTAGGTTCTTGCTGTTCATCACATTGAATATTTCTTGCCACTCCCGTCTGGCCTGCATCGTTTCTGTTGAGAAATCAGCTGACAGTCGTATGGGTGCTCCCTTGTAGGTAATGAACTGTTTTTCTCTTGCTGCTTTTAATATTCTCTCTTTGTCTTTTGCTCTTGGTATTTTAATTATGATGTGTCTTGGTGTGGTCCTCTTTGGATTCCTTTTATTTGGGGTTCTGTGTGCTTCCTGGACTTGTAAGTCTATTTCTTTTACCAGATGTGGGAAGTTTTCAGTCATTATTTCCTTAATTAGGTTTTCAGTATCTTGCTCTCTCTCTTCTTCTGGCACCCCCACAATTCTGATGTTGGTACGCTTGAAGCTGTCCCAGAGGCTCCTTACATTATCTTCACATTTTTGGATTCTTTTCTCTTCTTGCTTTTCCAGTTGAATATTTTCTGCTTCTTTATATTTCAAATTTTTGACTTGATCCTTGCCTTTCTCTAGTCTGCTGTTAGAACTCTGTATAATAGTTTTTATTTCAGTCAGTGTATGTTTAATTTCTAGTTGGTCCTTTTTCATCTCCTCTTGGGTCTCACTAAATTTATCCATCTTTTCTAGCATATTCTTGCAAAACCTTATAAGCGTGGTTTTGAACTCTATATCTAGTCGTATTTTTTCCTCCATTTCTTTTGCTTGTAATCCCTTCCCTTGTCTCAGCATTTTCACTGTGCCGGGGAAACTTCTGTGCTGGATTCAGCCGCAGAAGCCTCTGTTGAGCTTGGGAGGGTGGAGTCTCAGGGCTTAAGGGACCGCCTTGCCTTCCAGTCGGCCCCGCCCTCCACGGCCCCTGAATCTCACGTGACTGGGTAATGGCTGGAGCGGTCCTTGTGCGCACGCCAGCGGTGCCTCTAACCGCTGCCTTTCCGGCTCCCCTGCGCACCAGGACCACACGAGTCTAGGTCTCCAGGGTTTCGCCCGAAACAGGGGCTTAGTGGAGTCAGAAGTGGCACAGTTCGGAGGGTCTGTCTCCCGCCCACTCGCGAAAGCCAGCGGCACAATCAGCAATCCGTCCTCCGCGTGGTGCCGTGCGCGACCAGACCTCCGATCCTTTGCAACTCCCCTAAATTTCCGTGCACTTCTCCCTTTTCACAGTCCAAACTCCCCCCGTATGAGTTTCGGCTGGATCTGGGGTTTAGTGTCGTAGGATAAGGGGTTCAATGCCTTTGAGAGTCTCCGTCTCCCTCCCGCTAGAGAAAGCCAGCCAGATACTCCGGCACCCGCTCTCTCCGCGCGCGTCTCCGTACCTCGGCTTTTTGCAGCTCCTCTGGGTCTCTGTGAGCCCGTCTCCTTCCCTCTAGCTGTAGAACTTCCACTCAGCCAGCTTTCCTGTGGTTCTGGATGATGTCCGTTCTGTCTTTTAGTTGTAGTTTTTAAATTGTTGTGCGAGGCAGCAGTGTAGGTGTTTACCTATGCCGCCATCTTGGATTCCTCTCCGCAAGTCATAATATTTTTGTTGGGGAAGAGTTTTGCCTTCAATTTGTAAAAAATAAAATAAAAATAGCAGCATCTGTGAAGCAAAATAAAAGAAGACATGCCTATTTAGTTAGCATTTGGTTTAACTGCATGTGTAGACAACTCAACACATGGAAAAGGTCACGGATGGGGCAGCTGCACATACTCAGCTCAGTAAAAAGAAAGCTCTGCAGGTCTGTACTTCAGAGAAGTCCCACACAGGGAGTTCCTGTTCACAAAACCATCGGAGCGGTTGGAGGGGAAGCAAGGGAATCGCCAGTGACTTCAGCATCAAGGCCACGCGACTGAGGCTGTGGTCTAAAGTCAGGAATCTGTGAGCAGTCACTGGAGCCCAGCTGGCACAGAGGTGCACATTGTCCATACCCAAAGGCCAGCAGCCACAGCATCGGGAAGGCGCCTTCCTCCCCCCATCTGGCTACAGTTCCCCCAGTGCCGGGCAGTTGGGCTCCCACTGGCCCCACCGAGAGCAGTGCTGTGTGCTTGCTGGAGCTGGTTGGGTTGGATTTACCTCCCCCAATCCCTGGGCCCTGGCAGCCCCCCACCCAACCACTTCACTGCTCTACCCAGAGCCCAAAACTCATTAGGAAGAAGCTACACTGTGGCCAATACTCTGGGAGTCACATCCTGGCTGAGTGGCCACCACCTAGAATGGCTTGGTGGGTGGCCTGTGGAGACTCTGCGAGGGCCCCCTGGGACACAGACATCCCCCCTGCCACTCCCCCCCGCCGCTGGCCATGCAGTGTAGTTTTGGCCATTCACAGAGCCTTGGTTTCTTCACCTGAGCAATAGGAGAGTAAGAGCCCATGGAGCAAGGCCGTGGCTCCCGACACATGCCTGGTACATGAAGGTCCTGGAACTTCCACCCAACCCACCAAGGGAAGGGCCGAGGCAGCTCTCCACCCTGCACCTCTCCTCCTGGGGCGGCCCCTCCGCAGGGTCCCCACCCACACATTCCTGGAGCATGAGCAGTGCCGCTCTCAGCTGCACGGTAATGCCTCATTCGCTTCCCTGACAGACCCAAGAGGCTGCTGGCCTCTTGACCGCCCACTTCCTGGCTGAGGAAACCACTGCAAAGGAGGCGCAGGTTTGGTCCATCACTCTGGAACTCCAGAGTCACTACGGGCAGCCCTTACCCGGGCCCTGGGGAGGGCATGGGGTTTTGCCAGGGTCACCTGGTACCCAGCTCAGTGTTCAGGCTCAGGAGCCACAGCCTCAGCCGTGGGAGTTGGGGGTGGATAGCAGCTCGGTCAAGGTGTGGGTGGTGTGTGGGCAGGCCTGGGAGGTGAGAGCCGGGAAACCTATCATCAGCGCCTCCTGGAACTTCCAGCCACGCTGCTCTGGGTGGGAGCAGGGAGTAAGCAGAGGCTGGTACGGACCCACCCAGGAGGGGAACCTGGCCAGCCCCAAACAAACAGTCTGAGGGAGGTGGGGCAGCCTTTGCCTCTGCCACTGCCATGCCCTCCCCTAGTCCTCATTGCACTTGGGGAGCAGCGCCATGCTCCACCCCACCTCTCATGTTCCACTCAGAGGTGGTACTTTGAGGGTCAGCTCTATCCTAGCACCATCTGCCCCGACATGCTGTGTGACCTGGGCTGGCTGCACAGCATCTCTATCTGAGACCTCTCCTAAGCCTGTCAGCTGCTCTCCTGCCCACCCTCTCCAGGGAATGTGGTCTGACTTCATATTCCATACTTAAGGGCCAGACCTTGGGGACTGAGGTTGGGCTGAGGTGGGAGATTCTGCAGGTGGGTGGGACAGGTGGGGCAGGAGAGAGCCTCTGCATATTTTGCAAGGAGGCCTGTGTGGCAGAGGCGCATGACTCTCAGGATGGGGGAGGAGTTGGCCATTCTTCCATCACAGTCAGCTCCACCTTGCACTCTACTCTGAGGAGCTTGTGGTCCACTCAGACCCCAGATGGTGGTTGCTTGCTCTGGTAGCAAAGGAGGGGCTGGAGGGCAAGGATGGAGCCAGCCCTCTCTGTGGCCAGGTCCCACACCCAGGGTGGTGGACAGGGCCTGAATCTCCCTTGCTCCAGCCTCTAACCAGGGCTCACATGCAGAGGGTACCAAGCGAGTGTGAGGAGGCTCTTGAGTAACAAGAGGATGCCGGTCTTAAAGGACTCATAGGACTGTGTTTGGCTCTGCCCTGTCCTGTCCCACAGGGCCCACGTCGCACACAGGTGCCCCTGCCTGGACTGGCTGCAGCCCCGTGCTTTCTGCTATGGCATCCTGGCCAGTTTGGATGCTGCAGCCTTAGGCAGCTGAAATGTCTGGGGCCCCAGCCTGCCCTGGCTGGGAGGGCAGGATGCTGATTCCATGGCCTGTGGCGGTTGGCAGAGGCTCCCGGGGTGGCCCACTGGGGGTGCTGGGGCCTCCTGGTTACGTGGGTTGGGTGGGGGCTGAGGGGAGAAGCAGGGGGAGGTGGAGCTCTTGCCTGGTCCCACCCACTGCCCATTTTCTGGTCTAGGGTCTGGTTTTCTCCTACCTCCCCTGGGGCCTTGCCACTCCTCAGGACACTCCCTGCAGGCTGGCTCTTTGCACAGCTGAAAGGGGTTGCTGAAGCATGAATGTGCCTCCCCACTCCCCTGCCCCATTTATGAGCCAGGGGTGGGGCTGACACAGGCCTGGGCAAAGGTTTGGGGGAAGGGATGGCTCCACTCCACTGGGCCGCAGGCAGCCTCCAGCCCTGGGCCTCCCTGGCCAAGTACAGAGGTGGTTTGGTCTCCTTCAGGCCCACCCTACCCTGGGACAACCCTCCTCACCCACTCCTCACTTAGAAACTGCAGGGGATCTCCCACCCCCACAGGAATGCCTGCCCGCTCACTGCCCCACCCAAGGTGCTGGAAGGTGGGAGGTGGCATCGCCCTTTGGCACCTACCCAAGCCTCTGTTTTGAGAGGGATTTCAGAAGGGAAACCACCAGCCTTGTCCACCTGTCTGGGCCCTGGGTTTGCACAAAGCCCAGCACCTGTGGCTGTGGGTGTGGCAGGAGTGGAGGGGGCAGATGGCCATGCCCCAGGTTGAGGGGGTAGTCAACAGGACCCCCAGTCCTGAGCTGCTTAGTTCCCCTGATGCAAATGGGGAAACTGAGGCCAGCCTGAGCCAGAGGTGGTCCTGCCTCCTTCTGCCTCCCTGTGCTATAGGGAGAGAGGATGGGCCATCTGTTTGCCTGCCCCTGGAGGCAGGGTTACAGCTGGGGGCAGGGTTGACTCAGACCCCACATCCCTGGCAGGAGGGGCCCGTTTCTTAGAGAGGGGCGGGCCAGGTGACTGCTTGGTCCCTAGAGTAGAGGCAGCCCAGACGCTGCTGCAGAGGCCTGAGAGGTTCCAGCTGGAGCCCCAGGGGCTCTGAGACCCCTCACTGGCTGTGGGTGGGTGAGTGGCGGGGACATCAGAGTGGCTGTCCTCCACAGACCATGGCCTTGCAGAGTGCTCGACCCACCCTGGGGTTCCCCGGGACCTCCGCCCACGGCCTCCTGCTCCTGTTTCTCAGTGAGTACCGGGGTGGGCTGCTGTAAAGGTTGAGATGGGAGAGCACTGGAGGGCAGCCAAGGATTAGGGGATCGGGGATCTCAGGAAAGGCTCTCTGTCGCATGCCTTCTCCCCAGTCTCTGGACAATGCCCCTGATCCTCGGCAGGTGCCTCAGGTCAAATCTCAGAAGTGTTCAGATCCTGAATCTCAGCGGTGCCAAGTTCCCGGCAGGCTGTCAGCTATGTCTCTCCCTGTGGTGCCCACAGGGTTGGAGGCTGAACCAGGGCGTGATCTTATGGGGATTCTGGCCAAAGTGAGGGTGTTTGGGGGATAGGTGTCTTACTGTACAGAGCAGTGGTGTCCCAGGAAGAGGATGTGGGAGGCCTGGGTTCCCTGGTGCGGTGTTGGACTTGGCCTGGGGTAGGGTGTGGTGGCTGTGACCTCATGGGGTACAGGAGCCTAACCTTCTGTTTCTACACCTGTGGGGTGTATTCAGGGTTGGGGGTCAGGGAAGGGATGGCTTTGCCTCCTTCCTTCCCAGGGAAGGGCCTGTAGCAGGCACACCCAGAGCCCCTGGCCATCCCCTCAAACCTTGTGTCCCTGCCCTGCAGGCTGGGTGCAACTTTCCTGGGCCCAGACTGCAGACACAGGACAGGTAAGGACTCTGGGGATACAGGGGAGGGTTTTCTGGCCCTAGGCGGGTGTCCTCAGATGTTGGGTTGAGTGGCTCAACCAGATCCCTGGTCTGTCCTCAGGGTGTCATGACCCCATGGCTGCAACGCACCTCCCAGGGCCTGTCCTGGCAGCAGTCTGAACCAACCGTCATTCTCCCGAGGGCTCTGCAGGGCACAGAGAGTGAGCACAGGGCCCAGGAGAACTGTGGGTGGGGGCTGGCATGTGGGCTCACCTGCTGGTGCTGTGGCCCTTTCTGGCTGCTCCACTCGTTCAGTTGTGACAGTTTTGGAGAATGGACAGAATCTCCCCATTGAGCCAATTGTTAAACTGTGGCCTGGAGAGGGTCATGTGTTGTCCGGGGTCTCAGCGTGGGTGTGGGAGGAAGAGGAGGCTGACTGGAAAAGCCCAGCCCCTTGACCCTTACCTGCCCCTTAGAGAAGGCCTGTCCCCCGGGGAAAGAGGTCCATGTGGTGGATGAAAACCTGGTCTTCTACACGGAGCGGGAGCTGGAGGCCTGTGTGGATGGGGCCCTGCTGGCGGAGCATATGGACCGGGTGAATGCGATTCCCTTCACCTACCAGCAGCTTGACATTTTGAAGCACAAATTGGACCAGGTAGTTCCTGACTTGGGTTCCCGCCTGCTTGTGGCGCCAACACCTTTTCCAGCCACCTGGGACTGGCGGTGGCCCTCATGGTCAATTTCCCGGGCAGGTCTACCCACAGGGGTACCCCGAGTCCCTGATCCAGCACCTGAATTACTTCTTCCTTGAGGTCACCCCCGAGGACATCCATAAGTGGAATGTAACATCCCTGGAGACGGTGAAATCTCTGCTTAAAATCAGCAGAGGGCGAAAAATGGATGCGCAGGTGACCACCTATTGGGAGGGGAGCACAGCAGGTGGGTTGTGCAGGCCTAGAGGATATGTTTCTTCCTGCCCCAAGGCATCTCATTGGGATCCTCCACAGGTGGCTGCCCTGATTGCCCGCTATCTGGTGGGAGGGGGCCAGCTGGACAAGGTCACCCTGGACTTGCTGGCCAGCTTTCACCCTGCCTACCTCTGCTCCCTCAGTCCCGAGCAGCTGGGCTACGTGCAACAAGATGTTGTTTGGTGAGTCCCTGGGGCCTGCTGGTGTGGGGGGTGTGCTGTGCTCCAAGCTCACTTCTTGGCCCCACACTGCTCCCCAGGGTGGTCAGGCCTCAGGACCTGGATGCGTGCCGTCCATTGCAGATGGATGTTCTCTATCACAAGGCTCATATCGCTTTCAAGAACATGAGCGGTTCTGCGTATTTTGCAAGGATCAAGCCCTTCCTGGGTGAGCCAGGAGGACATGGTGTTGGGGGGATGCCTGAGGTTTTCATCAGTGCTGCCAGCTTCTCACCTCCCTGGGCTTCCCCTTAGTGGTGTGGCCAGGGGTCAGGGTGCCCTCCGTCCTCTAAGCATATAGAGGCTGAGGCCCTGTGAGTTCTGATCCCTGCTCAGGCACCTGACAGCTCCATCCTCTCCCCTGACTGGGAGAGTCAGGTGGTCACAGTCAAAGCAGGGGTTGCCCAGAAATTCCATAGGAAAAGGGAGTCCCAGTAAAGGAAGGGGGCTTCTCCTAGCTTGTGGTCAGAGGGTGAGAGTGGGGGGAATTTTATGAGGTCTTATGTGTAGGGCCCCTCTCCCTGGGCACAGGTGGGGCCTCCACGGAGGACTTGCGGACTCTCATTCTGCAGAACATAAGCATGGACATGGCCACATTCAAGAGGCTGAGGAAAGAGGCCTTGCTGGTATGGCCACCAGAGAGGTGGGGCCATTGCAGGGTGGGCCATGCTAAGGGAGAGACCATGGAGAAGGGCTTGTCCTGGATGGGAGGGGTCTTGAGAAGGCAGAGGCACTAACGGGGTAGGGTCTTGGGAGGGGCAGCTATTGAGCCAAGGCCGACTCCAGTCTGGAGATGCGGAGACAGAGTCTGGGGAAGCATGGGTGGTTTGGACACAGCAGAGTCCAGCAGTCTCTGGACAGAGGTGGGAGGCCCTGATGGTCGCCTGGGGACTCTGGCAGCCGCTGACCATTGCCGAGGTGCAAAAACTTCTGGGTCCAAACCTGGAGGGCCTGAAGACAGAGGAGGGGAACAGCCCTGTGTGGGACTGGATCTTGCGGCAGCGGCAGAACGACCTGGACAGCCTGGGGCTGGGGCTCCACGGTGGCATCCCCAACGGCTACTTGGTCCTAGACCTCAACTTTCGAGGTGGGCGGGGAGGCCGGTGGGTAGGGCTGGGGCAGATGAGGTGGAGGGTCTGAGTCACTTCCTCTCTGTGCAGAGGCCCTCTTGGGGGGCTCCCACCTCCTTGGACCTGGGTCTGCATTCACTGTGACCCCAGCTCTGCTCCTGGCTTTGCTGCTGAACTGAGCACACTGCTCTGGATGTTGAACGGGCCTCTGCTGTGGAGATTCCTGCTGGTGGGAGCGGCCTGCGTGGTCCCTGCTCCATCCCAGGGGGTTGGAGCTCAATAAAAGAGAATCCCTTTCCCCTCCAAAGAGGTGACCTGTGGTGCTCTGGGGACAGGGTGGGAGGCCCTTCCTGCTATGGTGTTCTGAGGGGGCAGAGTGGGGGTTGACAGCGGTGGTGTCTTGGGCCCTCGTGGCTGTGGTGTTTGGAGGAGGAGGGGCTGGCTGGCTGTGGTATTCTCTGGGTGGTGGTGGGGGGGCTGCAGGCTGGAACCTGTGGTCGTGACTCCTTGAGTTGCAGCCCTTCTGTTTGTACTTGGGAAGTAGGGGAAGCAGGGCAGGGACTCCAAGCAGGAGTAGGGGAGAGTGAGGTAGGGATTTGGGGCTTTCCTGACGCTGTTCCATTGCCCCATCTCTCCTGAGGCAAGGCCAACAAACCCAGGGTGGCCTTGGTGATTCCTCAGGAGATAGGTAAGAGGGTCTCTGTGCCCCTCCTCAGGGCCAGAGCAAAGGGACATACGCAGGAAGATCACCTTGTCCTTTATTAAAGTAAAAAAGGAAAGACATAAAGGCAGCAAAGTAAGTGCCATGGAGCCCGCTCCCCAGCCCCAGTTCTTTGTCCTGAAGACCAGAGGGCGGGGCATGGCTCCCTCAGCGGGCAGGTGCTGGTGACCTAGTCGTCACAGCTCTGCCCAGGCCCTCTGTGCAGCTCCAGGTCCTGGGAGCAGGGCGTGGGCAGGCTTCTGCCCTGCAGGCTCCTAGGCGAGGCTTTCTATGCCTGGGGCTTGCACCTTAGCCTGGGCTGGCATCCAGTCCACCTACCAGCAAAGCGCTGTTTTCAGAGGACATTGTGAGTCCCAACAGGGCCCCAGGGCACCCCAATAGAGCAGCCACAGGAGACTGGAGGGCAGGGCCAGAGCAAGTAGCAGGTACCCCAGGAGGGCTGCTGGGCTGCCTGTAAGTGCAACACGGAGAGAATACCCATCAGTCCTTGCTGGGAGCCACACCCAGGGCCATCCCAGTGGCTCTTGGATAGCCCCTCCCTCTGGGCTCCAAGCTCACACTATCTCTGTGGGCGGGGAAGACCATGTGTGGCCACTCTTCTGGGCCCCAACAAAGGTCTCAAAGCTTCCCCCTCCCTGGGTTTTGGCCTCTACTTTATGCAGATCAGTGGGTTTTGGAGGTGATTGTACCCTGTGGTAACTCAGTGGATGATACAAGGTGAAGCCAGTGTCACCCAAATGTCAACTGAGAGGCAAATGGAAAAACTCTTGGCCAACAGAGTATGAGATTGGGCACAAGTAGCAATTTGGGGTCTCTAGAGGCCCTAGGCAGACAAGGCCAAGTAGAGGCAGGGGAAGGCCTGCCAAGGGGAAGGGCTGGATGTGGGGCTGTACCTGAGGTGGGGGCATCTTTCCCAGGCCCTTCCCATGTGGAAGTCAGATGGGATATCCAGGGGGTGTTGTTGTGAGTCCTGGTGGGACTGGTGGGGCTGGCGGGGTCCCTGTCCAGGCCCAGCTCACCGAGGGCCGACTTGTTCAGGCTGCGGAGCCAGGAGCTGATGGTTGGGTGGCTGCGTGCCTTCTGCAGGTCCCCCATGTTCTGGCCCAGCAGTGTTCTCACATTGTCAACACTTAGGTTCTTCAAGGAAAGTGGGGGTCAGAGAAGGAGGGACCGAGAGTCATGAGGGGTCCAGCTTTAGGACCAAGGGGAGACCCGGCATGGCAGTGCTTACCCAAGGAGTGAGCAGGGGTGAGATGTGGCCGAACCAGCCTGAAGAATTGACCTGGGGCCTACTCTAGGGTGCCTTTGGACCTGTGGCCTAGGGCTCCCTGGGTTGGCCAGCCTGCCCACGCCCCCCAGAGACAGCCCCCAGGGCCCACCTGCAGCACGTGGGGGTTCAGGTTGGTGAAGGTGTGGATGTCCATGGAGATGTTGGCCTGGGCCAGGCGCTGCAGCTCCTCTGTGGGGGCACCACCTGAGGAAGGGAGGTGGTGAGAAGCAGGTGGGCTTCTGGAGGAAGGGTGTCTGCACACAGGGCGGTCTCACCGAGGAAGGGGCGGATGAAGTCGTAGTAGGCAGCTGTGATCCTGGTGCTGCTGAAGGCCTCTCGGGCCTTGAAGAAGAGCTCATTCTTCCGGCTCTGAGGGCAGGAGGAGGTATCCAAGGCCCCGGCCATCCTGGGGAGGGGAGACGGATGGGCAGGCTGGGGGCCCCTCCTCCTAGGGCTGGCTGGGCCTGGCCCTCTCTCCCTAAACCACAGGCATCCTTTTGCCCTCTCTACTGGGCTGATCATGTCTTCCCAGGATTTATGTCCACCCCAAACCTCAGAATGTGATCTTATTTGGAAAGAAGCTCTTTCCTATGTAGAGATGTAATCAAAGTAAGATGAGGTCCTCCTACTGGATTAGGGTGGACCCTAAAACCTAATGACTGGTGTCATAAAAGAAGGAAATTTATAGACACAGACACGGGCAGGAGACAGCCATTCAATGATGATAGAGGCAGAGATAGGGTGATGAGGTCATAGCCAAGAAAGGCCAAGGATTGCCAGCAACACTGGAAGCTGGAGGAGGCAGGGAGTTTCATAAGGGAGCCTTGCCCTCTTAATTCCAGACTCCTGACCTCCAAACTGTGAGAGAATACATCTCTGTTCTCTTAAAACTCAGTTTGAGCTCTGGTGGGTGTGGCTCAGTGGTTGGAGCACTGGCCCGCACACCGAAGGGTTGCTGATTCCATTCCTTGTTTAAGGGCACATACCTGGGTTGTGGGGCGAGTGCAGGAGGCAACCAATGGATATCTTTCTCACACATTAATGTCCCCCCCCTCTCTTTCTCTCTCTCTCTCTGCTTCTCTTCCCTCCTCTTTCCTTGCCTTCCTCTGAAAACCAATAGAAAAGAATCCTTGGGTGAGGATTAACCAAAAATAAATTTTAAAGAACTCAGTTTGGCAGCTGTAGAAAACTAACACCCTGTGGTGGCCTGGCCCAGACCCCTTTTGAGCCTCAGTCTCCCCCTCTGTTCTGCTTGGTGAAAAGTTGAGCTGACCCAGGGTGCAAGCGAGCATGTCGCTGGTCGGGCTCACCGGAACTCCGAGGGCTGGATAGCCTGGATCTGCTGGGGGCTCATCCAGCAGAGGCGGGAGCCCCCAATGGCCACAAGCAGGGTGCTAGTGATGTTGCCTTTGTGGTCCAGGAACTTCTGCAGGATGGCCTGGGGGCAATGCTGGGGTCAGTGGGACTGGGATTGCTGGCATCAGGGTCAGTGGGTACCCCAACTCTCAGCCTCACCACCCTCCCTCACCCATCCTGCCCTCACCTCTGTCTGGTTCTCCAGGGCCACATCCGAGGCCAGCAGAGCCATGACGGTGTCCCTAGATGTGATGTTCCACTGGCTGATCTCCATGACAGAGTACAGGTAGACCAGTGAGGTGATGAGCCGAAGCTGCTCTTCTGGGACGCCACTTGGGTAGATCTGAGGCAGGCAAGAGGATCAGGCCCACCCCTAGCACCCTCCACCCACCTGCCTCCATCCAATCTCCAGTGTACCCGAGCCAACTTGGCCTTGACCACACGCTGACACTCAGCAGGCAGTGGGTGCTGTAGCAAGGGGTCCAGGTTGGTCCTGAGCACGCGGCTTCCCAGGCAAGACTCAAGCTGTGAGCAGTCGTAGTGTACCAGGAAGAGGTCATCCTGCAGTGTGGCCGCCGTGATGTTGCCTTGGATGCAGGGTCGCCCTGTGGCTGGGGGTGGGGTTGTCTGCAGGCTCCACCTCACTGCTAACCCTGACCCACCCGTGACTCTCTCCCCAAGTTTGACCCCTAGCCAAGAACTTGGCTCAGAGTAGACCAAGTCAAGCCTGACCTTGACCTCCAGCCCAGCCCTGGCCCAGAAGTCCAGCCTCACTGCCTCTGACTGGCCTATGCTGGACACAAGCTCAGGAGGTTGGGCGGCAGGTGTGGCCGTGTATTGGGTGCCCCCACCCAAGGATCAGGAGTCCAGAGCAGTGTCCTCATGCCATAGTGGCCACACTGACCTGTGCCCCGCTTGGATCGTGAGGACATCAACTTGGCCTTGGCCTTGGCCTCAAGGAAGCTGGTGACAAAGCGCCTGGTGTCACGCTGGCTGAGTCGCCCTGCCCGACATGCAGCCACCATGCTGCCAAAGAAGTCCAGGCCCACGGCCTGGCAGGGGGTGCTGAAGACTACCGGCACCTGTTCCTCCTCCCATCCCACAGACAGAAACTCTGTGATGGCAGCAACTGGAGACACCACGCAGGCATTGGAGGGCTGTATGGTCAACCCTCAGGCCTAGAGAGTCTGCTGGACAGCCCTCTCTGTGTCTAGGGCTAGTTCAGTTTCCGCTCCCTGCCCCAGCGCACCATCCTACCTCCTGCACCTGCATCCACAGGCTGGCGCTGGTGTAGGTGGCCAGTGGTCCCAGAGCCTGCAGCCCCTCCAGGTTCCAGGAGATAGGGGGCCTGGTGTGCGGGAAGAGGATGCTGGATCTGGAGCAGCACCCTGGCCCTTGGAGGCTGCCTGCCTGTCCCTGAGTGCTCAGTTCCCAGAGCCTGCCCTGCTGGGGACACATTGCCTGTCCAGACACTCTCCCACCCAGGCTTCAGGGCAGGGAATTGAGGGGCCCAGTGGGTGTTGATAGCACCCCCAAATCTGTATGCCCCAAAGGTTGTGAGTGACATTAGAAGAGGGAAATCAGCAGGGCTGTGTAATTCAGTGAACTCTTGGACCCAAACCCCAGGCTGCCCCCAGTCTCATCTCCAGGAGGGAGGCCTCGCAGAGAGGATGGGCCCTACCTACCCAAGCATGGACCTCCCACTGGTCAGTAGTGTGTTGAGAGCAGCCTGCTGGGCAGGGGTCAGCCGGGGGCAGCACTGCAGGTTCTGCAGCACATGGGGGTCCGAGGCCATGATGCTGGATGCCTCCATGTCGCACACCAGGCCCCCGAGGAGCAGCAGATCTGAGGCGCTGAGCCGGGGTGGGTGGGACACCCCCTGCAAGACAGCAGGTCAGCGAGGGCCTGGCCCATGTCCCTCCCACCCTTCCTGTCCCATCCCAGGGCCTACCAGGCAGGCCAAAGCGGAGTGCTGCAGGGTGGCCCTCTGGTCAGGCAGGTTGGCTAGCAGCTCAGTGTTCCCCTGGGCGGCACGGCGGGTGAAGGCCTGGCAGTCGGCTTCCCTTATTTGCCCTAGGCTGCAGGCAGGTAGGGGGCTGCTCGGAGGGTGGGGCCAGATAGCAATCCTCTGGGGTGGCCCAGGTGCCCCTGGGGAGCTGGGGTCCCCAGGACCCAGAGGAAGCATGCTCAATCTGCTGGATGTTGCGAGGAACTCGGCGGCGGGGGGCGGTGGGGGGGCGCGGACACTCACTTGTAGAAGAGCAACAGGTCAGGTGGGTGCAGCGAAAAGTCACTCTGGAGGCCATGCAGGGCGGCTAGGTTGGCCAGGCAGCTGAGCTGGGTAGGGCAAATGATGCCTCACTCCCTCGCCAGCCCCTTCCTCTCTGGCATGTCACATTCCCCCTTTTGGACCAAGACCCCTATGTCTGGCCCCATATCCATCCAGTTTCTTCCTCCCACCTGCCTGCTCTGTGCCACCTGGACTTGATGTCTTCTTCTGCCTGCCTCAGCCTCCACATCATAAAGGCCTCAACTGGGTCAAACCCAGCCTGAACATTACTGTCTCTTCCCGTCCCCACCCCCCCGGTCCCTGCCCCAACCCCAGAATAGATTCAGGCCCTGTCCACACCTGCCCACTGCACCATCGAGGCTCATCACAATGCCACCCCTGCCCTGACTCTCTTTCTGGCCTGGCCTCCTTTTGAGGTCGTTTCAAATTTATTGCTAGTTGTTTTTCTTCTTTTATTTTTGTGTGTGTTTCTTCCTTTTATCACTAGACTAGAGGCCCAGTGCACAAAATTTGTGTTTGCGGGGGGGGGGGGGGTTGTCCCTCAGCCCAGCCTGCACCCACTCCAATCTGGGACCCCTCGAAGGATGTCCTACTGCCAGTTTACAGGAATTGGGCCTATACCGGCAGTCGGACATCCCTCTTGCAATCCAGGACTGCTGGCTCCTAACCATTCACCTGCTTGCCTGCCTGATTGGCCCTAATTACTCTGCCTGCTGGCCTGCTCGCCCCCAATTGCCCTCCACCACTGACCTGTTTGCTCCCAAATGCCACCCCCACCAACCTGACCACCCCCAACTACTCCCCATGCTGGTATGCTTGCCCTAACTGCCTCTTCTGCCTGCCTGCTCACCCCCAACTGCCCCCTCTTCTGGCCTACTCACCTCCAACTGACCCCTCCTAGCCTGCTCACTCCAAACTACCCCCCTGCTGTCCTGATCCCCTCCAACTGACCCCCACTGATGGGGTGAGGGGCTGAGGGCTGTTTTCAGGCTGGCTATGCCCCCGGGTGATCCAGGCTCCCAGCCACTCCTTTTTTTCTTCTTTCTTTTTTTTTTAAGCAGAGGCCAGGGCCAACTGGAAGCAGGTACCTGGGATTTATTTATCTCCTATAATTGAAACTTTGCAGCATTGAGCGGAGGCCAGAGCCAGACAGAGTGGGCGGGAAGCTTGGCTTCTTCCATTGCCAGGGGCAATCCAAGCCTCCTGCTCACTTTAACTCCATGGCCGATGCCCTCTTAGTTGGGCTAATTTGCATACTCACTTCTGATTGGCTGTGGGTGTAGCAGAAGGATGGTTAATTTGCATGTTTCTCTTTTATTGGTGTAGATTTATATTAACTTTATAATGAGAATGATGGATATACTTTCTTCCTTTCCTCCTTCCTTCCTTCCTTCTTTCTTTCCTTCCTTCCTTCCTTCCTTCCTTCCAACTCAGGGCAGGTCATGCTTAGGTGAGCTATGAGTTGAGGTGGGCTCAGCCGACCCCCTCTTATGGCCCAGGTTGGGGAGAGGCCAGCAGGCTGGAAGATCTACTCCCAGGGCCCGAGGGAAGATCTACCTCAAGGAGGCAGCATGTGCCAGAAGGAGGCAGAAAGAGGCCAGTGCAGCCAGGTGAACAAGCCCTCACCCAGCCAAAGATGGCTGGGGTCTGGGGGCAACTGGCCGAGGAGTCCTGGCAACAACCTAAAGCAGGCCATACTGGGGGTGGGCAGGCTTCTGTCACCTCAGAGTCAGCCTAAGAGATGCCTCTTAGGTGGCTGTGAAATTGGCAGGTTGGCCTAGAGATCGTCCCGGCTGAACAGTCCTGGCCCTTGCTGGCCTGTGTCCTCTGCCGGAGACACTTTCCCTTCCTACCCATCTCTAGGGCCCTTCTCCTGGGAGCCTGTTCTTGCCCTTGACACTCCAGTCCATGCCAACCAGGGCTTCTTACCTGCCAGGCTTTGAGGAGCACCTGCTGCGATGCCATCCTTCTGATCAGAGCTGAAAGCTGGTCCCGGGACAGCTGGCTGGCTGCTTGGCACCGGAAGCCTTGTAGGAGGGAGGTGTTGGCCCTGAGCAGGAGGAGGCAGTTGGTGAGGATAGAGGTGGGGTGGGAGGAGCAGCTCAGACGGCAACATGCAGGATGGAGGTTAGACTCGCAACACCAAAGGAACACCAACTCCTGTGAGTGCCTAGTTCAGGTTCTGAGCTGTGAGCAGGAGAGGCCCCTGCCCAGATGCTGGGTTTTTGCTTCTTCCCAAGGCCAGTCCCAGCGATGGCTGAGGGTTTGGAGGAGATGTATCCTGGGCACCTCCTTGGCCACCACAGCCAGTTCTTCTCCTGGCGGAGCCTTCTTCGTGGTATGAGTAATAAAACTCGTGCACCAGGAAGGGGTCTCTGAGGCTTTAACCTGGGTCCAGTGGTTAACCTTGCTTCAGCCTTGACTGGTCAGTCAACTGATTGATCAATTGATGGCTAATCAATGATCTCCAACTCCCCAGGCATGGAGAGGTAGCCGAGCCTAAGCACGAACCCCCGGAAAGTGCACGGAAACCATGTAAGGTCTGTTTGGGGCCTGAGGGCGTGGCAAAACCTCAGGGTAGAAGGAAGGAAGTATGCAGACTCAGGATGAGCAGGGATCACCTGCCAGGCCGAGGGGAGCAGTGGGAATAGTCGGGGGCTAAGGAGAAACCCTAGCCGCAGCCAGTTTTGATGGCCTGGACACTTGACTCTGATGTAGGACACTGAACTCTGGGCCATTTGAGGGCAAGGTGGATGAGTGACCTGCACCTGGGTGGGTGATGTCCAGGCCTCTGGTTCAGAGCCAGAAGTCGGGGGTCCTGCCACAGCCATGCCTGGTCATTGTCTGCAGCCCCTGGAGGTGGTCTCTCCTTTTCGCCCACCCCCTCCTCCAGGCCTCCTAGGGGGTCAGCTGCAGGAGGGGAGGGCACTCACCTGGCCCACCGGTCATCCCTGCTGGCATCCCGCCCTTCCTGGGAGAAGGCCTCAGCGTGGGGATCAGCGCAGTGAATAGTGAGCCACATGCAGAGGACGAGGCCCCGGCTCACCACGCTGCCTGGAACAGAACAGGCCGTAAGCAGCCTCTAGCCCTCGGAAGGCTGAGCCCTGCTGAGGCAGCATGTGTGGGAGGCCCAGCGCAGGTCGGCCCAGGGATCCTGTATCTGGGTGGATCTGTGACTACCCCAACGTGGAGACCTCGGACGCCATGTGACCCTGATCACCTGTGTGCAGCAGCCTGGGGCTGAGTGCTGTGTGTGTGTCTGACTACCCATGTGTCTGTCTGACACTGCATGCATGTGTTCCCAATGGCATGTACATGCGACGTGCACATGTATGTGGTGGCATGTATAACAAATATAATGCATACATGGTGATATGGCAGTTTACATGTGTGTGATGATGTGTACCCACGTGCAGCTGGTGGTGTGTGTCTTTTTTTGTGTCTGGAAGCATGTGTACATATATGTGATGGACTGTACATGTGCCTGCCAATGTTCACACATGTGTGATGAGATATACACATGTAGACTGTGTGTACCAATGCCCTTGTACTTTCTATCCTTGTGGCTCTGTCCTCACAGTTTGAGACCCAAGACCCTCAAACAGAAGGAATGGGGTCAACCACTACCTCCTGAGCTCCTTCTAGCTGTGACTTCTCCTTGTCTTCCCTAAGACCCCCAGGCCCAGTGTCCTGCCTGCCTTTCTCCTTTCCTTTCCTGAGCCTCAGCCGGCTGTGGGGGCATCCTGGGTAGGGCCCTTGATCGCAGGCTTGGGAGGACACAGTGTCCGAGTGTGAATACTCTCCACATCTGCTGCCATGCTGCCCGGGACCCCCTTCCCTGAGGGGCGCAGCACACCTGCTCTGGGGCCCATGGCTACGCACGGTGCACGGAAGGTGCTGGGGTCACAAGCAGCGGGTCCAGGACAAGCTGGAGAGGAGACAGGAAGTGATGAGGCTGGTCCCACCATCTCCCCCCACGAGCCTCAGCTGAGGGGCACAGACAAGAAGGGCTTCTGTCCAGCGTCACTCAGGATGGGTGCCTTGCAGGGCAGGCAACCTGAGCCGGGAGTACAACCCCACAAACAAGCATCTTTGGAACAAAAGGGAGCTGCTCTAGGGGGAGCCAGGCCTTTCTTATCACAAGTTGGGGCTCAGGGGACCACTGGCTTGGGTTGTGGTGTCTCCAATGAACAGATCTCTTGATAGTTACAAGGGAGGGGGCAGCAATCCCAGTGAGTCCTCAAAGGTCACTGGGGGAGACCTGGTGGCCTCCCAACCTGCCCGGAGCGGCCATGGCTTCACTCCCATATCTGGTGGCCCACGCAACTCTCTACCCTTCTCTGGGCCTAAGTTCTGGTCACAGACACAGTTCACATTGAGACCCCCCACCCCTCACTCCGTGTCCCCCCTCCCCTGCCTCAGGCAGGCCTGTGTGTGGTGGAGACCAAAGCTCTGAAGCTTGGGGACTCAGGTCCTGGGAGGTGACAGACACCTGGGAGGCTGGCCCACACTGCCCACTCCTGGACACAGCCTTGCACAGTCTCACAGTTTGGGGTGCCAGTGGGCCTCCAAATTCCACATGGACCAGGAGCAAGACAGGGAGGTTACTTCCCATGCGGGGGGCATAATGGAGGACCAGCCACCTGCCCAGGCCTGCAGATACCAGACTAGAAGCCTGGTTCTGGGTTCTAGCTGGTGATGGCCCCCACCCTGGCCCCTACCCCTCACCTGAGCACAAAGAAATTCTGGTGGAGGGTGATGCTCTGGAGCCAGGCATCGGATGTTGGATCAGAACGTTGTAACCAGGTGCCAGAGACCAGCCGTCCCAGCCCGCTGAGCATGTCAGTCCTTGCAGCTGAGCCCTGGGGCACAGGGGTGGTGCAGAGCTGGAGCGCCAGGGTCCCCGCTCACCTCCATGCCTTACCAGCACTGTGTCTGTGCAGCCACCCGCTCTGAAGTGATGCTCGCCAGGCCGGTGTAGGGGAGGGGCTGGAGCTGTGCCAGGTGACGCTCCTATATTGGCCCCTGGGGCCCCAGCACAGTGGCACCTGCTCCTCAGCCCCAGGAGAGTGAGATGTTGAGCACATGGTTGGCAGCTACCCAGTGTAACCCCTTCCCATGGAGGGGTTGTGCCTCGAGGGTGGTATGTGCGTTCGTACACAGGTATCTCTGCCTTCATTGTATGTGCCAGTGTCAGCGTGTGCACACTGGTGCTTGTATGTGTGTGTCTGGGAGCATGCATATCTCTGCATGTGTGTACGTTAGGCACACGTGGACTCAATGTGGTGCCTAGGTTTGGTGACATGTGTGGCAGTGTTTCTTTTCTGTGGGTGCTGGAGCAGAGTCAGGCAGGAGTAGACACCCCGCTGAGTACCAGGAGCAGGAAGGGAATGTGGGCACCAAGTTGGCAGCCTTGATGGTGGAGAGTGTGCCACACCTGCTCTGGGGCCAATCCACCAAGCAGACTTCCAAGGGTGGACAGGAGGGGTGACTACTGGAGGGACCTCCCGACCTGCCTACAGCCCGGGTTCAGCTGCCTGATGACTGCCATCTGCATTACGGGGCCACGTGTGCCCAGCCAGCCAGTGTCATGACTAAGCAGAGGCACTGACCTGAGCCTGGGGGCTGACAGCTAGAGGGATCGCTCTTGGCTCCTGAACAGGCCCCATGGGAGTTCAGGTTTTGGCTGAGGCTCTATACAGTGAGGGACTTTTGGGGAATGGGATATCATTTGGTGGTCTTCTTGCTTCCGAGGTGGGAGACTCCCACAGTTCAGAGTGGGTGGGAGCAGGAAGCAGCCAGCGAGTACAGGAGACCACTTGCTGGCCTGCCCACTGCAGGCTAAGCCTCCAGGGCAGCCCCAGGCCCAGGCCAGACAAGTAACCACAGCAACAGAGCACCTGCTGGGCTGTAGAGCCACGGCCTGTCCGGCTCTTCCAAGCACTGCTTCCCTCAGTGAGTTGGCCTTGGCTCATGCACAGCTTCCATGCGTCTTTCACAGAGGAAGAAACTCAGGCTCAGAGAGGCTGAGCAACTTGCCTGTGGCCACAGAGCAGTGAGTGGGAAGCATGACCGGACCTGGTGGTCAGTCTGAAAACCTGTGTATGCTGTCGGGGGGCCTGTGGGTATGGGTGGAGCGGGGGCAGAAGGGGAAAGGTGGGGCAGGGCTCAGCAAAGTGATGCGTCTGAGGTTGAAGGTTCAGCAAGTGTGAAAACGAGGAAGCAGGTGTGCTGGGATGGGGACTGGTAATGCTAGCCTATCACACCCCGGCCAGTCATGCTGAGTACACCACAGTAACCACCTGACTGTCTGGGTTGCCACTGTGGGCCCCTCTGGTTTGCTCCAGCCCCGCTTGCTACAGATGAGGGAACCAATGCAGGGGGCAGGGACTGGACCTGGCCTCTGCTGAGATCCTATGGTGGCTGCTTCTGGCTCCATCCCAGCTGAGACCCTGATATGGTCACAGGTAGGAAAAGCCCAGGAACCCTATTACAGGACCTGTGTCAACTGGTAAGAGGTCTGGCCCGGCTGGGTGCATGTGACCTGACTGGTTGGTGGCCCAGGCGACTGCCCTCCCATGGCATTCTGACATGGTGGAAGGCCCTAAGGCTGGTATGATGGTGGCTACGGGTAGTAGCTCTATGAGGGGCCCTGGTGAGACTAGTTGGATACTCCCATGTATTCAGTTGGGAGGGCCAAGGATCCTCCAGCTTTCTCCCAACCAGGGCAGAAGTGTACCTACCGCAGAGGGGCGCAGGTCAGCAGCCAGGACCTCGAGGTCAGTCCTGGGTCCTGCAGGAGGGCTTGGGACAGATGTCTACCTGGTGCAGGAGTCTGGGCTCCCCCTTTCCCCTCCACATCAGAATTATTCATGGCGGTTCACAGAGTTAGTCATGGAGCCTTTATTCTAAGTCCTGGAGCTGTTGTGGCTGGAATGATGTGGGCATGTTGTAGGGGACAGAGGAGGCCTTACTCCTAGGCTAAGGTCTGATAACCAGGGCTGTGTGGGAGGCACCCCCCCCAGAGCACTTACATCCGGTCAGAAGGGATGGCCCCGACCCAGTCCCATGTGTGATGATTAGGATGTAAGTGGAGGTGGGAGACCTACGGGCAGAAGCCAAGGCATAAAGCAGGACTGGCCAGGCAGGGGACCAGTCAGTGTTTGCAGATGGAGAGGGCTCAGCCAAGCTGGGGTGGTGACAAGGTCTGAACAGAGTAAGGAGCAAGGTGCCCTGGGGGGATGGACGAAGGGCCCAGCAAGGGCTGGCCCGGGCAATCCCTGGGCACGTCTACAAAACAGGCCCTGGGGGCAAAGCTCTGGGGGCAGAAAGGTGTTTGGGGAGGATTGGCAGGCCTTGGTTCCCTTGGGGAGGGCTGGTCCTACCACCGAGTTCATCCTCCATAATCGTGGCTGCCTGGCTCCCCCTGCTGGACATGGGTCCCTCTTCAGATTTGGCTGCTACAGTTGGTTGGGGTTTCAGTGCTCTGTGGCTGGGACACCTCCGCCTCTGGATAAGTTTAGGGTTCTGACCCGCAGTCCCCATTCACCTGGAGGTTCCAGTCTTCACCCAAACACCAGGCCCACACTCTCAGTTGTCTGGCTCCAGTGTCCACTCTGACAGCCACTGAAGATATGAGGCCCGCTGAGCCTCTGTCTCAGGGGGATGGAGCGGTGGGGGCCGGCCTGGCCTGGGCAGGTGCGTGGAGGGGCTATAGGGCCCAGGGCCCCCTTCTGTGGGTTCAGGGTCATGGGCAGCCCGCAGGACTTGGACAAGCTGGTCCAGCGGCTGTACCAGGGTGTGAGGGCTCCAGCAGGCGTCAAGGGTGGGCACGAATGGGTCTGGTGTACAGGCTTCCACACACTCAGCCTGCGTGGGTATCCGTAGGTAAAAAGCATGCAACATCATGCGGAATGGTTGGTCCTCCTGGCCCGAGGCCTGCCCGTAGGTCAGGTCCCCCACAATGGGGTGGCTGAGGGCACTGCAGTGTACACGTAGCTGGTGCGTCCGGCCTGTGTGTGGAGAAAGGGCCAGTGAGGCAGGGGTGCCACTCCACGATCACCACCCACCATTCATGTCACTGTTCCCAGCTGCCAACTCAGTGGCACATGCAAATAGCCCTTCCTGCTTCCTGCTACAGATGAGGACATAATAACTTAAAAGGGAAGTCAACTTCTGGGGTCACCTCTGGCAAAGACAGGGTGGCACTTGGTCCACTGAACTCAGGCCAGCCTTTCCACTGCCTTCACATCCAGACCAGCAAGACCACCTCTAGGGCAAGAGCCGCAGGTCGCAGGGTTAAGTGTGTAGGGAGAGAATCAGCTTTGCCAGCAATGTCTGGGGTGGCTCCGTCAGGCTACTCTGCCTCTGTGCCTCAGTTTCCTTTCCTATCTAACGGGGACACTGCAGTGCACTGCTTGAAGAGATGCTGACACCAGGCACCCACCACCCTGGGGGCAGGACACTGTCGGGGAGAGTGAGGAGCCTGTGGAGCTTCCTGGCCCCACTCCTGAATGTACCTGTGAGGGGTTGCAGCAGCACTTTGGAGACAGGGTCACCTGCATAGAGCCCATGTTCTAGAACCACCAGCTCCGTGAGGCTTGGTTTCGGGTTCTCACAGCCTGGGGAGGTGGGAGGAAGAGAGGCTATGAGGATTCACTGGGTCAGCCCCAGGCCTCAGTTCACCTCAGGACAACATCCCCTTAAATGAAACATGTTCCATGGCCCTGCCTCCTTGCCCACTGTACCCTGGGTGCCCTCGATGCACATGGTGTGGGTCCGACCCTCTGTGCTGTTCCTGCCGATGGCATAGCTGATGGTTATCCGGCTCTCCTGGATGTGCCCCCGAACCTGCGGGTCAGGGGAGCCCACCTGAAACTCAGGGCCTGCTGACGTGGGGTGAGCACTGGAGTCCCCACGCCCCAGGCCTGGCCAGGCCTTACCAGAGCCAGGTAAGCCTTGGTGACCTGCCGCTCCTTGAAGCACTTGTAAGCATTGCCTGCAGCTGCTTTATTTAGGGCCACGCAGAGTGCTCCGCTGGTGGAGAAATCCAGCTGGTGGCAGAACCTGGCATAGAGCAAAGGGACAGAGAGGCTGGGTTAGGGGCGGCCACTTCCCTCCATGGAGGCTGCCTTGAACTCCCTGCGCTGCACTCCCATGTACCTGAACCCGTAGCAGGTGTCGGGGTCAGCCAGCTCAGGGAAGCGGTGCCGCAGCTGCTTTTGGAGGGTCAGGGTCTCCCTCCACGTCTTGCTATCAATGCGCACGTCCCAGTGCTTGTTCACCACCAGAAAGTCACGGCTCTGGTACACGATGGACAGGTTCTCCACACTGCCTGGCTCCATGGTGGGGCCTGCAGGGTGGCATGTGGTTCATGGGGTGACCAGCCCAAGTCAGGGTCATGCCCAACTGGGGTAAACAATCCCTGCTCTACAGAGCTCTGGGTCTGAAGCCACAAACGCTGTACATCAGGCAAGCACATGCACCTATTATGTCCTGCATCCACTGGGCTCTTGACTACTCTCACCCCTGGACCTCGTCGGAAAGGGGCAACTGGGATGGGAGTGTGGTCAAGGTGAGGGCAGCCAGTGTTGCTTGGAGGGGGCAGCCCCACAGTCTTGGCCAGACCCTGGCCTGGGGAGAAACAGTCTTTTTCTCCAGTCCACTCCCTCCGACCCTTGCCAAGAGATCCGGAACCTTTTCCTGACTGGGGCGGGGGTCCAGGAGAGGGGTGGCTACGGTCCTCGGTCCTCGCAGCCAGGGGCGGCATGGGTCAGCCGGGTGCAAGGGGGAGGGGCGCTGGGTGCAGGGGTGGAGCTCACCCTCACTCCCTCACCCTCCATGCAGACACCCATTCCCTACCTTCCCTCCGCGGAAACCCCCTACGTTCGATGGCCAAGGGGTTCTGCGTGGATCCCGGTGCTGGGTGGATCTCCGCCCACTCTGGAACCGACCTGCAGTCGGGCCGCGCCGTCCGGATTCCCGGTCCCGCTAGCCCTCCCCTCCCCGATCCAGCTCCCGTGTCCCCGCACCTCGCGACCCACGACCCTGGGACTTTTCGTTCGGGCCACGGAACCACCTCTTTCCAGGTCCGGCCTGCCCGCAGAGCCCCGCCCACACCCCGGCCACACCCCGCCCACGCCCCGAGACGGGCAACTGTGTGAGCCAATAGCGAGCTCTTGGGATGTGCCTTTCGGACTCCAAGCCTTGACGCGGTGCCACCCTGCTTGCGCGCGCAGCCCCGCCCCCGCCCTGCCCTGCCTGCCGACCAATGGCTGAGCGCCGCCGGGCACGCCAACTGTACATTGGCGGCGCCGGGGACGCCGGGGGCGGGCGCGGCGCGCCGCTGTGGCGCGGGAGCTTCGGAGCGGGCGGCGACTCCGGCGGGTGCGGCGGCTCCGCGTGGCCATGGAAGACTATGAACGGGAGCTGCACGGCATCGAGGACGACTTCCACAGCCAGTTTGCAGATGAGCTCGAAGTGCTGGCGGCGCTGGAAGGTGGGCGCGGGCGCGGGCGCGGCCTGTCACTTGTAGCTGGGCGGGGCCCCGGCCTGCCCTGGCGCGGGGAGGGCTGCCCGGGGCCGGCAGCGCAGGCTGCAGGCAGCGCGACCGGAGGCGGCGGCGCGTCAGGGAGAGACGGCCGCCCTGAGGCGTTTGCTATGCATCTTCTCTCCTGCAGGGACAGAGGCCCCGTCACCCCGCAGGGACAGGGTCCGGCCGACGTTTGAGGAGGCCATAGCCGGAGGGGACGCCGCGGCGCCCTGTTCCCCAGATGGACCCTCAGGGAACCGCGGGGGTGCCAGGAAGAGGCAGCTGGCCCCCGACGCAGAGAGGGACGGACTCCTCCTCAGTATGTCCGTCGTGGCCCCACAGGGGTGGGGGGCAAGGTGGGGTAGCCCCCTGTTTCTTCCCAGAGTGTGCGTTTCCCCAGCTCCCAGGGTCAAGCGGCCCAGGCTGGAGGCGGTCAAGAGGCTGAACTTCGGGCAGGATGAGATGGAAGAGCTGCTGCTTCCCGACTCCCCTCCTCGAGACATCACCCCCCCACCGAGTCCTGAGGTCCCCGCCGAGCTGTGGGGCGAGGGGTGTGTGGCTTGCATCTCCTAGAGTCTTGGAATCGTACGGGTTTCGTTTTTCAGATCAGGTCCCAAAGCCTGGGCCTGTGGGCCTGTGGGAGGATGGGCAGCAGAGGGTGAACAGAGTGCAAGACAGCCTGCTCCTTTCTCAGGACTGCAGACCCTGGTGCTGACCTGGGGCTCAAACGGGCCTCGCCAGCCCTTCGAAATCCGGTCCTGAGGCGACCCCCTGTCCTGGAGGACTACATCAATGTGACCTCCACGCGTGGTGACCGGGCCTTTCTGGTGCTACGGGCTGACCCTGTGGGCACTGGGGTGCAGGTGGGTGCTCTGTGGCCATGGGGCGTGCCTAGGCTGGCCACAGCCTCCCTGTGGGGTTGGCAGGCTTGGCACAGCCTTGGAAATCATATCTATAGGAGGACTCTGGGGACTCCTCAGGAAGTTCACGGGGCGTCCAGTTATCTGTTCAGGAGGGACTCTTCCCCTCTTTCCCTTTTCCCTCTCCACTTTTCTTCTCCTCTCTCCTAGCGCTGCCCCCTTCCTATGGCTTTTCCTCTTCTAGTCCTTAGTGGGAGAGGGGACTCCTTCATCTCTAGGCCTGCTGGTCTTGGGGGATGCCACCTAGGTCTCTGAGCATTGTTGGGAGGGGGTTGTAGGTAACCGCGTGACCTAGGAGGGTGTCCAGAGGTGACTACTGCTCTTTCTCTCACACAGAACCCTTCCTTGGACACCCACTGGCGTGGACATGGCCGCCTGGACCTGCTGGGTGTGTCTTTCACTTCTCTGAAGGAGCAGGTTGACAGTGAGGTGGGTCTGCTGGGGTTTGCTGGGAGGAGAGGGGTAGCTCTGGGGTGACTGGCCGTCTGAGCCATCCTGATCCCAACCCCTATTGTGCACAGCGGCGGCAGCGATTGCTCGAAGAGGCCCAGCGGCTCTCAGATACACTGCACAGGTGCTGTAGTGGGCCCTTTTGCTCCTGGAACCTTCAGCAGCTCTTGAACTACTGACCCCCAGCCTGAATTATGGGCAGGGAGTAATCCCTGCTGGGGTGAAGGCCGGGTGGCTCAGAACACAATCTCTTCAGCCTCAGGACAGAGGAGATGGAGGAGGATGCCCCTGAGGAGGTGCCGGCCGACTGCCAAGAAGACTGCCAACACAGCCTCTGGGTGGATGAATTTGCCCCCCGGCACTACACGGAGCTGCTCAGTGACGACGTGAGGCTTGTACTTGCTCAAGTGTGCCTGGCTTTCTTGTTGCCAGGAGGGGGGAATTCAGGACCCAGCCAAATAACATATCACCAGCCCACAGCCCTGTTGGAAGGGAAAGCAGGGCTCTGGTGTGCCTTGCTGAGTTGTAGATGGGGAAACTGAGGCAAGTACAGGGCCAGCATGCTGCTGGTCACCTCTGATGTGGGCTGAGGATCCAGAGCACCCCGTGTCTGTAGCCTTTGTTTCCTTTCCTCTCAGCAACTGATGCTCCTGGGTGGGGTCCCCCTGGGGCACCTGGAGGGGCCAGGGCCAGGGCTATGGGAATGGAGGCCCCTGTGTGAGCCTCACTCTGCCACTCATCAGTAGGATGAGTGAGGGTCACTTGTTACTCAGCCTCAGCATCCCTGTGTGTATCCTCGGGTAGCATGAAGGGCAGACTGGGAGTCCTTGGCACTGGTGGTCCTCCCAGGCAATACCTCCCTTTCCACAGTTCACCAACCGCTGCCTCCTCAAGTGGCTGAAGCTGTGGGACCTGGTGGTGTTTGGCCGAGAGAAGCCGGCCCGGAAGCCCAGGCCCAGTGTGGAGCCAGCCCGGGTTGGCAAAGAGGCCACAGCTTCCAGCAAGTGGAAAAGCCACGAGCAGGTGTTGGAGGAGATGCTCGAGGCTGAGCTGGACCTGAGCCGGCGGCCCCGGCAGAAAGTGAGCCCCACCTCTGTGTACTGCATGTATCTCTGAGCCCAGGGGTTATACTCACTGGCTGGTGCCTTTGTACCTCTGGGGACCACAAGGCACACGCAGTGTGCTCCTCAGCATGGCTGAGGGCATGATGACGATGTTAGTGTGGGGAGTCAGTGATGTGAATGGGAGTTGGTTGTTCTAACGACTTAGGTAAGGTCAGTGTCCTTCAAGGGGCCCACTACCTCCCAAAGGATGATTGTGGTAGACAGTGAATGGTTTTGAGGTGTCAGTCATCTCAGTAACGGCCGAGACCCTGTCAGATCTCCCCATCATTGTCTTTATTCAGGGTTTTCTCTCATTCTGAAGTGCTCCTTCTGAGCCATGGGGATGCTGGGGTTCTCATTTGATGTCTAGGGTGGGAGTGGGGTGATACGGATATTCCCTGGCACCAAGCCACTTGGGACAGAATTATCAGCCTTGATGGTTGGGTCAGATACTCCCTAACATGGTACAGGTTGCAGCCTATCTCTATGTCTTGGTTGCAGGTAGCGTTGCTATGTGGACCCCCTGGGCTGGGCAAGACCACTCTGGCCCATGTGATTGCAAGGCATGCTGGGTACTGTGTGGTGGAAATGAATGCAAGGTGAGTGGGAGGGAAGGCCTGACCTCTTGGCCTCTTGTCTGTCCTGATATGTCTGGTTGAATCTGGGACACTGGGTCCTGGGGGCTTTGGGATTTGGAGCAGTCATGTTGCAGTGTAGCCTCAAGGTGTAAGTGTAGCAGCTTGGCCCTGGAAGATCATCCTGCCAGGGACACTGGCTGCTGCCCTGGCCGAGGCCACAGCTGCCCTGATGGCCCCTCCCCTGCTTTATGGTTACAGTGACGACCGCAGTCCTGAGGCCTTCCGCACGCACATTGAGGCGGCCACGCAGATGGAGTCGGTGCTGGGCATTGGTGGGAAGCCCAACTGCCTGGTTATCGATGAGATTGATGGGGCCCCCACGGTGGGCCTCCTGGGTGCCTGGCCAGTGGGTGGGTGGGTGGATGGGCAATCTGGGCTATGGCTCATTGCACCCGCTGCATGTCCCCTCAGGCTGCCATCAACGTACTCCTCAGCATCATTGACCGCAAGGGCCCGAAAGAGGCCGAGCTGGGGGGCCGGGCCATGTTGGCGGGTGAGGGGCGGCGGTCACGGGCAGAGGGAGGTCTCTTGATGAGGCCAGTCATCTGCATCTGTAATGACCAGTGAGTAGGGTGGGATAGGGTTTTGAAGGTGAGGGCCTGAGGGTGTTCCACTGGGCAGGGTCCACAGGAGGGCTGAGGGCCCCTGGGCCCCTGGGATGGCACATCCTAGCCCCACCTGGCCACCCACTGGATTTGAGGCTGGGATTTGGATGAGGATTTCCCCCCACACCCTATGCCCATCCTACAGGTTCGCGCCCTCTCTACGGCAGCTGAAGCAGCAGGCTTTTCTGCTCCACTTTCCACCTACATTACCCTCCAGACTCATACAGCGGCTGCAGGAGGTCAGTGGGAGTGTGGAGGTGGGGCATAGGGCCAGGGCTATATGGCTGAGGATAGGTGGGGGGACGTGACTCCTATCATGGTCCCATCTTCCCCTCCCTACCTCTCTGCACCCCTCCCCACCTTTCTACACCCTCTCCACCTCTGTACACCCCACCTTTCTATACCCCTCCCCTCTGCTATCCAGGGCACTACCCCTCTGCTGTTGCCATTCCCTTCTCCCCATTCCAGGTCCTGGGGTGAGGGTGACTGGATCACTTTGATCTCTGTTGGTGGGTGGTCCTTTAGCGGGTACCGAGTTCAGTCTACAGTATCTATAGCTTTTGTCTCTTGTAGGATGAGAGCAGCTACTCACCTGTTTCTAGGGAGGAGCTGCCCACAGGGTGGAGCTCTGAGAGGGGGGCGGATACCCACGCTCTTGCCTCCTGCAGATCTCCCTACGGCAGGGCCTGCAGGCTGACCCGGGTGCCCTGGCAGCCCTCTGTGAGAAGACAGACAATGATATTCGAGCCTGCATCAACACCCTGCAGGTGGGCAGGAGGAAGCCGGCTGTGGTGGGGTGGGACAGGGGGCAGCTACCTCTCAACCCCCACACCCTGTGTCTAGTTCCTGCATGGGCGAGGCCAGCGGGAGCTGAGTGTTCAGGCTGTGCAGACCACACGAGTCGGCCTCAAGGACCAGCGCAAGGGGCTCTTCTCTGTGTGGCAGGAGGTCTTCCAGCTGCCCCGGGTCCAGAGGTAGATGGGGTGGGCAGAAAGAGTGGGTGGGCCAGGCTTAGCCTGGATATCTGTGGTGCCCCAGCCTGGACATAAACCCTGCGTGTGCAGCTGTCTCCCCCCCTCCCCCCCGCCCCTTTTGCCAACAGAAAGCCAAGGCTGCTTGGGCCTGGCTTTCAAGGCTGTGCCTCAGCCTCCCTCACTGCCACCTCGAGTTGGGAGGGCTGCCTTGAGTTGGGAGGATGCTGCCAACAGGAATAAAGTGGGTGGGGCTCCACTCCAGCTTCAGCAACCCTCTGCAGGCGACGTGTGTGCCAGGACCCAACTCTGCCTACCCACAAGCTCCTGCTGGGTGATGGGCTCATGGGATTGGGACACCAGGCTGCTGAGGCACCCCTAACCATGGCTGCACAGCGGTTCTACCATATCCTGCATGTGGCTGCCTCTTCGGGCGAGCACGAGAAGTTAGTCCAGGTAAGTACACTACCTGAACCTTTTTTCCAGGGTGCCGTGTTGGGGGTTTTCCCTTATCACTAGACAATGAACAGGAGACGGTTTAGATAGTGCCAAGCTCTAGAAGAAGCAGGTGGAATGGGAATGAGGTGGGGCAGACAGGGCATCAGAGAGGCCTCGGGATATGAGCCGCACAGAAGGCTGGAGGAGAGGCTGGCTGGTGCTAGGAGGGGGATGGCCACCAGCATAGCAGTGGGCTGGGTGTGGGGATGGGGGATTGTTTTGATTGATGGGATCACTGGCTATCAGTTGGGAACCAATGTGCAGTGTGGCAGCAGCTGGGGAGCCTGATCCAGTGGCTGGAGGGGGGTTTGATTTTGGACATGAGCTGTGGGAATGGGGATGTGGATTAGAGATTTTGGCCTGAGTAGGTGGCAGAGATGCACCGCCAACCTTGAAAGCCCAGTCTAAGCTGTCTCCCTATCTAAGCCTCTTTGGGTTAGTGGTTAGGGATCTGTGCAAATCCAGAAACCCCTGGTTGCAGAGGGCAGAGCAAATGCGGGAGGGGATGGGACATTTACATAGAAGGAGAGTGGGGGCTCTGCCCTCAATTTTTGTGGGCAGACTCCCTTTAGGGAGGGATGGAGGTAGGGGGTTCTTTCCTGCACATCCCAGGATCTTGGTCAAACTAGAGTGGGGACAGCAGATGGGCCTTCCTGGCACCCTCTCTGGGCCATGTGGCCACTCACTGGTGTTTGGTGCTTTCCTGAGTCCCCAGACTTGGCAGGGCAGATGATCAGTGAAGGGTCCCTTATGCTGTGGGAGGAAGGGGGCGGTCATGATGCTGGAGGGACTCACAGACCCACTACTCACAGGGCCTGTTTGATAACTTCCTGCGGCTGCGGCTGCGGGACTCCAGCCTGGGCACCGTGTGTACAGCCCTCGACTGGCTAGCCTTTGAGGACATGCTGGGCCAGGCCGCCCACCACAGCCAGAGCTTCCAGTTGCTGCGCTACCGGCCCTTCCTGCTTGTGGCCTTCCACTTGCTGTTCGCCTCCAGCCATGTGCCTAGGATCACCTTTCCGAGTAGCCAGCAGGAGGTGTGCCCTGCCCCTTGCCCCTTGCCCCTTGCCCCTGTCTAGGTCGGGCCTGGGGTCCTGGAGGGTCCTTGGCTGACCTGGTTCTGGTTTACCCTCCACCCCAGGCCCAGAACCGGACAAGTCAGGTGCAGAACCTGATCCAGACACTGGTGTCAGGTATTGCTCCAGCCACTCGCAACCAAACAACGCCCCAGGCCCTCGTCTTGGACACCCTCTGCCTGCTCCTGGACATCCTCGTGCCTAAGCTTCGCCCTGTGAGTGCCTCGCCCAGAAGGAGGGTGTGGCTTCTGGCTGGACTGGGTTTCTGGCTGTGCTCAGTGTTCCTACCTGTTGCCTACCTGCCCGCAGGTGAGCACACAGCTGTACAGCACCCGTGAGAAGCTGCAGTTGAGCAGCCTTGTGGGCACCATGCTTGCCTACAGCTTAACCTACCGCCAGGAGCGCACGCCCGACGGGCAGTATGTCTACAGGCTGGAGCCGTGAGTCTGTGCAGCACCTGGATGAGGGTAGTGGGAGGCTGGGTCGGGAGTGAAAAAGCATGGCCTTGGTGAGCCGTGGGAGTCTCAGTTTCCCCATTTGTCAGAGGTTGTCAGTTCTAGCTCAGCTCCAGCCCACATGTGACTGTGAAGTGGGCCCCCAGGTTGGGCATATACAGCCCCAGGACCTGAGGCTTTTACTACAGACCCTCTCTGCCCCAGTGTTCGCCAGAAGTCCCACCAGAGGGTCCTCGAGCTCCCTAGGGCTGTTCCCCTGTCCTGAGATGGCTGTGGGGATGGAGCGCAGGCCCTAGGGTCCTGCTGCCCAGTTAGGGTCCCAGTGTCTAGGATGCAGGTGTTTCTCAGTGCCGATGGCAAGGAGGCAGTAATGGTGGTTTCTGAGCACGAAGCCCAGCCGGAGTCCCAGCCCTGCCATGTTGTCCCATTCCCTCTCTTTGTAGCCCTAGGGAGGTCCCTGTCCTGCAGCTTTCTGTTTTGGCATTTGGAGTCATTGTGGTGGGGTTCTTCTGCCGCTATCACTACTGAGCAGGTTCCTGGCTGTCTTACCTCCCCCCTCCGCGGCCCCCCCTCCTGCGCAGGAACTTGGAGGAGATCTGCCGCTTCCCTGAACTGCCTGCCCGAAAGCCCCTCACCTACCAGGCCAAGCAGCTTATTGCTCGTGAGATTGAAGTGGAGAAGATGCGACGTGCAGAGGCTTTGTCCCGAGATGGAGATAGCCCCCAGGTAAGCCCACCTCTGGCTTGGGGCAGAGAGGGCCTCAGGATGGATACTGCCCTTGGAATGGCCCTGCCCAGTCAGCTTTCATTGCATCCACTTCCTGCAGGTGGATGGCAGTCCCCCCAAGGCCAAGGGCCCACAGGGGACTACTGGGGGGAAAGGGGCACAGCCACCCACCCTACACAGCCACGAGCAGCGGCTGGAGCGCATCCTGAAGAGAGCAGCCCTGGAGGACCAGGTTTGGGGGCTGGAAGGGGGTATGGGGGTTGAGCTGTGTTGCCTTGGTACAGGCTGGTTCTAAGCTCTGAGCGACCCTCCTAAAAGTCCAATTCCCTGCTGCTCAGCAGGGTAGGACTTCACCTGGGCTCAGTTTTCCATTTGGGAAGGAGGCTGGGTTCTGTTGGCACCTCCTGCCCTGGCCCTGACAGGGACCAGGCAGCTGTGAAGGTGGTAAGGGGCAGAGGGGACACTTGCTGAGTAGGTCAGTACAGGATGAGGGGAGGGGGCTGGGAGAGATATCAACTCCTCAGCTGTAGGTCATGGTTCAGAGATGCCATGAGACCCATCCTCCTGGGGAGAGTTTCTCTCATGGCTGGGAGTGTCCTGGATGTGTCTGTCGTCATGAATCTGATCACCCACCCTCTGCAGACCGAGAGGGATTTCTTCGGCCGTGTGGTCATCAGGAGAGCAGCAGTCCTGAGTGCAGGTGTGCGTGGGTGTGGGAGCTGTGGAGGGAGGGGCTGGGATCGGGCAGAGGATCAACCCTGTGGTCTCTACAGAGGACACAGCCCCTGAGACTGATGCGGTTGAACAGCGCATGGGCACTGCGGTGGGCAGGAGCGATGTCTGGTTCCGCTTCAAGGAGGGTGTCTCCAACGCTGTGCGACGCAACCTGCACATCAGGGACCTGCTGTAGCTGGGTCACACCCACCCAGGGTTATGCCAAATGCACGTCCCACTCCTCCGTGGTACTCCAGATCCATGCTGGATGCTCTGATTTACACCGGATGCCCCAGAATCCACACCAGATACCCCAGTACTCATGACTGACACCCAGGTCTACACCAGCACCCCAAGGTCATCTGGATGTCCCCAGATCCACACGGGACACCTTCGTGTTGCTTTCTGTTATTTTTTATTTTGATTTAGAGAGTACATTTATTAAAGCTGGGGACAGTGACAAGGAATGGCTTAGGACTTAAGAAGCAGCAGGAGGGAGCCTAGGCAGGGCTGCTGCCAGCTCACTGAGAACTAAGTGACAGAAGTGAGCCAAGGCCTAGCTGCTGCCAGCTCACTGGAAAGTCCAGGAAAAAGGGTCTTGGGGACAGGTTCAGGGGGTTAGCCCCTGCCCATTGTTCCCCTGGTTTGAGTCTCCTGGGCCCCTTAGATTAGGAGAAGAGGGGGAGGGAAAGGCGCGCTGGGGGCACTGGGAAGTCTTTATAAGTCACACCTTCACAGAGTTGTCCTCTTCACAAAGGCATGAGCCTGGGGTTGTAGGGTCACAGGATGGCACACTTGCCTTTCTCCACCCATGGGTTGTTCTTCATGAGGTCAGGGTTTAGGAAGGGGTCTTTGGGGATCCCATCCTCAATCCATTTGAGGAGCCTGTGGGTGGGGAGATTGGGGTGAACAGGTGGGCACCTTGCCCCTCAAGTGTTGCCTAGTGTTACAGATGAGGGTCTGATCTTAGCTTATGCAAATGAGCACAGGACAGGGAAATGAGATGCAAATCAACAGCTGGCCCTGGGTGGGGTGAGGCTGAGGCTCTGGGGTCCTGAGACTCACTCAGGGATGCTCTTGGATGACATTTCCCTTTTGAAGGCCAGCTGGTACTTGAGGCTCTCAACCTCCTTCTTCATCTGGGGCACGTCCCACTCCTCCATGCCGTCGGGGGCTTCGGAAGTGGCCAGCCTGGTGCTGGAAGACACGAAGAGGCAATAGAGATTCCAGCCTGCAATAGCCCCCAGATGCTCCCTCCCACTGATGAGATCCCTACACAAAAGCAGTGACCCTATCCTTGCCCACTGACAACCCACTGCCTGGGGAGGTCCCCAGGGGCTGCACCACCAGCCCCACATACTTTCCCAGATCCATACAGGCAGTACTGGGGTGCAGGGCCTGGATCTGAGGCTCTACTAATGAGGTTCCATTAGATTGCCCTGCCCCAGGGGCCAATTAACTGCAGAGGAAACTTTCCATCCTTAGCTTTGCATCCCTACCCAATCAAAGCCTCACCATGGCTGTGCCTCTGGGTTGGAGACATTGGGCACTGTCCCTGCTGGGGAGATAGCAGGACCGCCACGCAAAGACAGGTTCCCAAGAGCCCACACCAGCCCCGCCCCCCCACCCCCTCCACCCCGTGAGGCCTGCTTCCCACTCTTGGTTGCAGAGGTGTAGCCCAGACAATGTAAAGGGCAGGACCCTGCCTGTGCCTTCCCCTGCTTTGCATGGACAAAGCCCCCACTGAGGGCACGTGAATCCTGGGGCTAGGAGGATTTGACTGCATTTTGCATCTCTGGCTGGGTGTTGGGGTGCTGAGAATCTTGGAGGTCGGAGGCTGTCCAGTAAGTCAGGACTCAACATCTGCAGACTCCTGCTGCCCAGTATCTCCCCTGGAACTTCACAAATATCGGGGCCCAGTTTCTGCTTGTGAACCAACTGGCAAAGTCAAGGTTGAGATCTAAGGAGATCCAGTAGTTGGGGGCACATGAGGGCAAGTTGCTCTGCAAGTGCCCCACCCAGTTCACTGCAGGGGCCCAGGGAGTCCCTTGTTGCCCCTACTCCCCCCCCCCCCCTCCATCACTACCCCATCACTGAGGCTGGGAGCCAAGGGACTGGCTTTCTTGACTTTGGGAAGGTGGGCAGGTTGTCCACAGGCTGACAGGAGTATGACCCTGTGACCTCAGGCTATCTTCATGGAGATGAAAGAGAGAGAGAGTGTGTGTGTGTGTGGCTGTAGGAGGGGGTGGGTCCTGGTCCTTGTGGTTGGGGAGAGTGCACAGACCGAGAGGGGGTTATAGGGTGGTCAGCCAGGAGTGAGGATAAGAGCCCAGGGGAGCAGGGTATCTCAGGGACAGTCGAGAAGCGGGTTTGCAGGCTCCTCTTGCAGAGACCTCAAATTCCAGCACCCAAACCCCCCACAGCAGGCTCTCACGCAGACAGAGATGGGGGGCATCCCTGTCGTGGAACTGCAGTGGCCCTGTCCACAGCCCCCTTCGTCTGGCCGTATCTGTGCGAAGCTGCTGCTGAGCCCGGCCTCAGTCCCAAACACTGCCCACCCCACAGCCGGCCCTGCACCCAACTGTGCTTGGTGGGCACTGCGGTCAGCGGGCATGGTGCAGAGAGGGAACTGGCTCCCCTTCCTGGAGGCTGTGCTGCCCCACCCCGCCTGCAGACGGGTCTTCCCCACCAGGCCTGGTCCCTTGGGACACTCAGAGCGGCTATCCTCCCCTGGAAGACAGGCAGGCAGGGGCATCTCGTCTCCGGTTAGGTCTATCCAGGTCAGCCCAGTGGGACATGGCCAAGTCTCAGACCCCTGGCTTCGGTTCCCTGCTCAGCCTAAGGGACCAGTTCATCAGACTTACCTTGGGCGGTGATGGCGAGGGAGAAGTGATGACAAAGTGCCTGAAGGCTAAGTGATGGGCGAGTGAGTCTGGCACACTGGCAGGCAGAGCCCAGCAGGTGCCCGCCCACTCCTGCCACCCGGGGCCAGTTCCTGGCACCGCCCCCACCCTCCACCCGCCCTCCTCAGGGCTGAGCTGACTCTGGGGACTTGGCCTAGCCTGGCCAGCCTCCAGGGATGGGTGATGCAGTTCCAGGTCAGCTTTGGTCCTGGGTGATGAAGTCTTGTCCTGCCTTTCAATCTTCAGGGCAGACACCATTAGAGCCAAGGCTGCGCCCCCTTCTCTGACACGCCCTGCATGTGCCCAGAGGGCCTGCTGCTCTGCTCCACTCGGGGAAGTTATGTCCCCAGAGTCATTGGGTGATGCAGATGCCAGGCTGTATCCTGGTTGGGCCCCCAGGTAGCAGGGCCCACCTCCCTAATCAAGGTCCTTAAAGGAGGCCAGAGCCTAAGGCTTCCCAGGCTCTTTGCAGGTGCTCCTGTGGCCTCTCCTGGGCCAGATCCCTTGTGGCTGGTCACTCTGCCCCATCTGGAAGGCAGGACATGGTGCCCCCTGCCCCTTTAGACACCTGGGTCCTTTCTGTTGTGATTTTGTTAAAGGGGTCAGTGGTGCCTCAGCCCCTGGAGCAGGCACATGATGACAGCTCGGGCGGCACCCTGGAACTGGGACAAATCAGGGAAATTAGGGATTATTTTTATTATGGATTTGAGCATGTGGGGAGCTTAGAGCAAGGGCATCTGTGTTCTCAGGGCAGATGGCTAAGGTGCTGGCCTCTCTCCATCCCCACCCCCATCTCATCCCTCAGAGCCTGTGCTCATCTGCCTGCCAGGCCCCTCAGGTGCCCTGCCTGGGCTATCTGGGCTCTCCTGGGGCTGGAGTCCTCCTCACACTGGTGGGAGGCTCAGGGCAGGGGTCCTGGTCGCTTCCCAAAGATTGGCTCAATGTTGGGACTGAGACCCAGGCCCCACTACTCTCATGCCTTGCCCTCAGGGGGCCTGGGTAGAACTGGGCACCCAGGACAGGCTCTGGCCTGACAATGCCCCAAGAATCTCCTGCGAGAAGCCCTGGTGTGACTTGGGTAGGTGTGGACCCTGTGGTCGGCTCCAGGAGCCTGCTTGCAGGTGGTGCTTGGAATTCTCAGCGGGATCAGGAAGCTCAATGTGGTCACAGCTGAAATCCACTAAGAAGCACCAGCAGGGCTCAGAGGCCCCAAACGGAGTTCTCCTGGGTGTCCTCAGCACACATGGCTGGCCTGTAGGAGGGAGCTTGTGGGCACAGATTCTGCGCTTTCCCAGTGCTGTGCTAAAGCAGTCTCCGGGCGGCTGTGGGGATACTTGGGGTTCAGAAGTGGCCATTGTGCTACCTCAGGCAGGCCCGTATGATGAAGGCCACAGCTGCACTTGGTGGCCAAACTGAAGAGCGTCTTCTTGTGTAAACCCATGAAGCCTACCCCCTTGGTGAGAGTTGGGGAACCTGTGACTCCTATTTCTCACCTCCCTGTGGGTTCCAAACACGTCCAGGTTCTCACGAGCCTCCTGGGGGGATGGCAGGTCTAGAGTGTTCAGAGGCCCAAGGATACACTGGAAGGGGGGCACTCGAGAGGCAGTGGCAGTTTGCCCTCTAGCTAAGCGCCAACTTGCAGGCTCCCGGAGTGGGCCCACGGGGACCAAACACCTTTCTGAAATTAGCTCCACTAATGGGGCCGCTGGTGCAAGCCCACAGAGCTCTTCCCTGGCCTAGAAACTGCTGCCCGAGCCCCACGCCTGCAGGGGCCCTCATGGGGCAGGGCGATTGAGGCCAGGCCTCCCAGGAGACGTGCAGACATAGCGGGCAGGGGCAGCGAGACCCTGGCAGTGATGCTGTCAGTGTTCAGAAGAATAAAAAATGGTGTGTGGGTCACTCTGACACCTAGGTATGGTCTCCAAGGAGGGCTCAGAGATGAAGGGGAGGAAATGCCCAAACAGACTGGACCCACTCCGACCTTTGGCCTGTCCCTCACCAGGTCACCTCTGAGCTACCCAGTGCCACCCCCAGCTGTTATCAGCTCCAGCTCCATGTGGGGGGACTGCCATTTGGCTTCTGCAGAGACTGAGACTCCTCTGCGTGGTTCCCCATTGAGAGGGCAGGCAGTCGGGCAGAGGTGGGCAGAGGTGAGGAGGCTGTCTGCAGGAGAACCACCTCATCTGGTTAAACCGCTCGTGAAAACCTATAGGCAGTTTTGACATTCTCTTTGAAAGTTTGAAAATGATTTGCAAAAATAATTTAAGCCCTTAGACCCACTAGTGCAGGACTCCTATTGTCTGCCAGGGGACGGGGACCATGGACTTTCACCCCCACCCTAGCCTGGGACTGGGGTCAGTGTGGGGCTCCCTCCGCCTGCCTGGACCCTGTCTGCTGCCTTCCTGGGTGCAGAACTTGGTATCAGAGACAGACACTAGATTTACAGGAATCTGGACCTCATTCCTTCCTACCCCCCCACCCCCCACCGCAACTAAATCTCACAGGGGTGGGTCTGTTTGACAAAGGAGGGAATGAAGGTGACCAGTGTCCAAAAGGCACTATCCTGATTGGCCAGAATGGAGCCACTCTGACTGGTAGGTGAAGAAGCTGATTGAGTGGGGTGGGGTGGGGAAATATGCTTTACAGCTCTGATGGGAAAGCCTCCATGCTATTGGCTGAAATAGGATTCTGGAACTCCTTTATAAGGGCTGGCTCAGATGGCAGAACTGCAGTGCAGACAGGCGGTTCAGTGCAGGCTTCCCTGGCCCTGCAGTTTGCACGAGAGGCTCCTGTGTAGAAATGGCCGCTAGGCTCTATTTTGAAGAAGCGTGAGCCCAGTCAGCCACTAGGAGCCCTTTCAGTAGGTATCTTCTCTCCAGTAATTGTCAACATCACCCTCTACAAATGTAAAAATCAGCTCAAAGGCCCAACTACAACAGGCCCCGCCCTGCTCCAGCTAGAGGATATTTAGAAAAGAGGGGCCAAGGCTGGAAAAGTGGGAGGTAAAGGGTCTGTGTGGCTCTGTCCATGCTGAAAATTTTGACAAATGACCTTTAAGGGGGCGAGACACTTTCGCTAGTGGACTTGGTGGGCAAGTCGGGCTGTGAGACTCTGCATAAAACGGCTGTGTTGGAGAAAGGTGACAGAGCTGGGCAAGGCCACACCCGGCTCTCCTGCTCAGGCCTCACCAGCCCAGGTTCCCACCACAGGTTTCCTCAGACCAGATCTCACTCAGATCTCACCCCAGATCTCAAGTCTCCCCTTTCCTCACTCAGATCCCCTCACCCCAAATCTCGCTCCACGTTGCCTCTCCAGGGGCAAAGCCATGAACAGTCTAGTCTCCTAACCAGTGGTTGGCAAACTCATTAGTCAACAGAGTGGCAAACCCTGGCTTACGACCACTTTGCGGACCACTGTCCTAAACGAGTGTCTGGAAACCTAAGCAAGCTACATAGTTATTGCTCACAATTTTTGGAAGGTCTGCCTCAGAGACACCAGGCACTCGAGTGAAAAATGCCAGACTGGACAGGGGAGTGGCAGAAGGCAAAGCTTGTGTTACAACATGACACCACCCAAGGATTCAGGCGATGTCCCTGAGGATCTGAGGAGGCGGCTGTGGGGGCAGGTGGGGAGGGGCGGCTTGGAGACAGAATAGTCTAGTCAGGCATTTGCACCCTGTGAAGCCTGGTCTCCCTGACCCACAATCCCATCCTGCTCCACCGCCATCTGCCATGGTGTCGCTGGTGATCTGGCCCACAGGGGACCTTGGACAATGTCTGCATGCATCTCTGCTTCTCACGACGGAGGTGCTGCTGCATCTAGTGGGTGGAGGCTGGGCTGCTGTCCCCACCACTGTCCTATCCTGGACAATCCCGAGTCCCTCTGTCCCCTCCTGTCGGCATGCCTTCCTTCCCTCCTAGAGCCCCCGGCCCAGCCCTGTGCTAGGCAGGGATGTGCACGTCCCACCTTCTGGGGGGTCCCTGTGTAACAGGCAGATGCGCCAACAGCAGTACAGGGTGGAATATACTCTCCTCAATGTCTGGAGGACCCTGAACAAGGCCTCGGGTCTTGGGATGTGGGGCTGGATCTTGGAGGAGGGTCCCAGCAGCCCTGTCAAGACAGCTTCTGATTTTACGGTTCACCTGTACCCCAAAGGGCACTTCTTGAGGACTTTCTATGGGCACTTACTTACCTTGGGGAAAACAGAAGTGGGAGGTGGTGTGATGGATGGTGTCTGTTGTGGCTGGTGCCCCAGGCCTGCTTTGGCCTCTAGGTGGAGCCGCAGACCCACACGGCACAGCTCCGGGTTGGAAAGGCTGCAGCCATTGGCAGTGAAATTCAGGGCCCTTAACTCTCCTGCACATTCCAAGCTTCTTATGTGCTGACATCTAGGGGTATTTACGGTAATAGGAATGAAAATGGAGAAATCTGTTACATTCTACTTTTCACTTAAAACCAGTAATCATAAGTCTACTCCACGCAAACATTATATTTTAACACCATCAGCCATCTTTCCCCTTAAATTTAGAGGCATCATTTGATATTTGTGTAGATCTCTTAAAGGAAGGGCTGCATTCTGCGCTCTGTTCTGCCTTCGGTCTGTCACTCTGTTGCCTGTTGCCCGTCCTGTGGCCTGGGAGCAGGGTACGCTTTCAAAAGGATGGGAGTGCAGCTCTGAGACCATTTTGGGCCCGCAGACCTCCCTCTCCTGGACCCACCTGGAGAACCAGTATGGCTATCTCAAGCCCTTTTTTGTGGTTCTGTCCACATTGATTGGATGCCCTTTGCTGAAGACATGGAGGGTCAGATGTAAAGTATTTCATGTGATTTTGTGGGAGAAAAGAGCTTTGGATACTGGATTTGTAATCAAGGTTACATTTGGAAGCTGCCCCCATTAGTCTGCGGAGGCCCAGGTTGTTCGGGATTCCCAGCAAACACAGGAAAGGCCCCCCGAAGGCACGCGGGTGAGTTGGGTTGACCTGGGAGCTGTCCTCCAGTCCTGCAGTGTGTCTGGTGCAGGGCCCCAGTGCGTCTGTGAGAGGGACTTGGCGGACCAGTCGCCAAGGTCTCGGTCCTTTTACCCTTTAAAAAAAAAAAAATATATATATATATATATATATATATATATATATATATATATATATATTTTTTACAGAGAGGAAGGGAGAAGGATAGAGAGTTAGAAACATCGATGAGAGAGAGACATGGATCAGCTGCCTCCTGCACACCCCCCACTGGGGATGTGCCCACAATCAAGGTACATGCCCTTGACCAGAATCAAACCTGGGACCTTTCAGTCCGCAGACCGATGCTCCATCCACTGAGTCAAACCAGTTTTGGCCCTTTTACCTTTAGGAGTCTGTGGAGAGACCTCGCTGGTATATGAGTATGGGGGAATCTTACTGCTTTTTAAAAATGATGACTAGACTTATTTTCTAGAGAAGTTTTAGGTTTACAGGAAAACTGAACAGCGAGGACAGTTTTCCCCAATTCCCTGCCCTGCTAGCACGCTGCGGTACATTTGTCACAATGACCTGATACTGACAGTACTTTAACTAGCACTGGCACTTGACCCAGATTTCTTTAGTTTTTACCCGGTGTTCTCTTCTGTCCCAGGACCCACGTGATGTTTGGCCCTCACGTCTCCTCCGGGCTGGGGCCTTGTCCCTTGCCCTTGACTGTTCTGAGGTGTGTTGGCCAGGGAGTCTTCAGGGGCCCCTTAGTTGGGGTTTGTCAAGTGTTTTTCTCCAGATCAGGTGGGGAGCTGGTGACTGCTTCCTGAGCCATGGCCTTTCTGTAGGTCCTGCTTCCCTCCCCTGAGACGGAGTGGAGCTGGGGGAGGGGGGGCATTGAAGGGCCAGCAGCCCAGGGCTGGGGAGCACGTGGTGTCACAGAAGCAGCGACGACAAAGTAAGGCTGAGGGAAAGGGGGCCGACATCCTAAGCCCCTGTGGGAACCCTGGTGGCAGAGCCTTGTGAGTGAACCTGGCTGAAGCCCCCATGGGAGCACCCAGCAGGGACCACCTGGAGGGGAGCTCTGTAGCCCCTGTTACCTGGGGCCTCCTCTCAGGGGGAGCAGAGGCTCTGCTTTGGCAAGGGACTGTCCAGCCTCAGTGGCCAGGGCTCAGCCCATCAGTCCCCCAGGATCCAGTGGGCCATCTCCCACTGGGCTTGCTCTTCGGGTAAGCTGATGCCAATGTGTGTTTAGGCCCCTCTCTCCCAGAATCCTTTGGCTTTTTCTAGGGGCTTCACTCTTGCTGTGGGCATTTCTCAGAGGCTCGAGGTGCTGCTTCGAGAGGTGCTTGACCTCTCAGGGTCCGGTGAGGGTTGAGGACCCTGATTCTGCTGGTGCAGAATCAGCACAGAGTGGCTCTGCTCACAGCCACTGCTGCGCATGGAGGCTGGCTCCTGTGGGGCTGGCTCGGCAGGGGCAGGAGGAGGGAGGGAGGGGGGTGTACGTGCAGGAATGACTTGCTACTCTGGGCTGAGTGGCTTGAGTTGAGTTGGGGAAGGCGCTGGGAAACCTGACACTTCGGGAGTGGGAGGGTGGGGGAGCAGCCTGGAACCCCGGGGCCACCTGGGCCTGACATCTCGCTGCTGCTGCTGGTTTGTGAAAAGCTGTTTTATTCCCAGAAAAAGTGCGTTTGGTTTTACTGCTGCTGACACATCTTTAGCCGAGTGTCGGCGGCGGAGGTTCCTGGCTTTTAATAGATGTTCCTAAAGAGCCTTCGTTTCCTGTTGTCCCTCAGACAGGGGCTGATGGATGGTTTTACAGCCCCGTCTGCAGGACCTACAGCCGAGGCGCCTGCATGGGCCTGGTGGGATGTGAGCACCGCGGTTCTCGCTGCGTTTGGTGAGAGTGCGTCTTGACCCTTAATTTCTGTCAAGTCACCGCCTGTCCCAGACCCGCCCTCCTGCGCCCCTGGCCCATGGCCTCCCCCTCGGAGGTTTGCTAAACATTTAAAGCACAAACAGAGTCTGCTCCCCAGGAATCGGACTTTTGTGGTTTGTCTTCAGAAAAGCAAACCAAATGTTGAGTGGGGCTCTTGTGGATTTTCATCTATGGGTGAACAGCCAGATCTTCCCATTTCAACCCCCACACCTCCTTCCTTCCTCCCTCTGGGGGGCGGGCAGGAGACATGGCGATGGGGAGAGGGGGGAGTAAGAGGCAGGAAGCAGGTTGCCCCCTGCTCACCACACACCCACCCATGTACCTCCTGTGCCTGGGAGTGGGGCTCACAAATGGTCTGGGGTTTCAGGGACGGACCTGCATTTTTTGGAAGTGGGGATGGGGGCGGGGGGGATTTATTGACCTTATTCCAAGTGGAAGAACTCTGGTGTGTCAGGACAGAAATAGTGACTTTTGTTAATGTCACCATAATTTATCAGGTGCCCCAAACACAACCATGGTTTCACTGAGCGAACCTGCCCTGGCCGGATGGCTCGGTTGGAGCGTTGTCCAGTATACCGAAAGGTTGTGGGTTCGATCCCTGGTTGGGGGCATATGGGAGTCAACTGATCCATGTCTCTCTCTCTCCCTCCCTTTCTCTAAGAATCAATCAAACATATCCTCAGGTGAGGATTAGGAAAAAAGAGTGAAGCAAGGAGAGCTTGGGAGCGGGGTGCGGGAAAGGCAGCTCACTTGGCAGGATGGTGCCAGTCATCGGGTGGCTGGGCTCCAGGAGGCCCCAGCTGAACAGCTCCAATCTTGGGATGTTCTTGTGACTGTCTCTGAGGGTCTAGTCTTAGGGGAAAGAACAAGCGGAGGGAGTCCACCCAACAGCGACTCCTGGTGGCCAGGAGGAGTTGGTGACAGTGCTGGGCCATGGGGTGAATGTGTCATCAGGATCTGACACACCGAAACATGTCACTTTGGCGTGAGGGTTAGTTTGAGGGGAAGGCAATTGAGAATCAATAGATGCAGAAAGAAACCTTTTTGGAGCTTTCCTTGTCTGAGGAAAGCAGAGTTTCTGAGACATAGGCCATTGTAAATTCCTTCTGCAGGGAGCCCACGCCCAGTAGAGGGACAGAGACAAACCCATCTCCGATGCATTCTCTGGGGAAGCTGTGTGGCTCTAGAGGAGATGGGAAGCCCCTCACACTCATCCGGTGCAGGCGAACATCATCACACATGCTCTGATGCCTCTGTTGTTGTCCTAAAACTTACTTGTCTTTCCTAAAGAAAAGCACTTGTTTTTCCCATAAGAACTCCTTTCTCCCTTCCATCCCCACCCCCCTGCTAATGTATATCAGCATCTGATTGAAACCATTTACTCAGCCAGCTACTTTGGTTGGCTACCATGTACACATGAAAAAACTTTTTTTTCCTTCCATTAATCTGTTGTTGGTTTGTTTAATCCACAGCCCCAGGCACTGAGCCTAAGAGGGTGTAGGGAAAGGTTTTTCTTCCCCACTAGCCCTCTTTCACCAGAGGCTCCTGACCTGGCTAGAAATGAAGGTGGGGTGTTGGGAGGAGGCATGTGGCATCCTGTTCATAAACCTCACCAGAATGAGTGGCCGTGCTGGCTGTCTTCTGTCAGGTGGACAACAGCCAGGGCAGGACTTGCTGGGGTCTTCAGGGGCTCTGGCCCACAGCTCTTGAGGGTTAGGGAGCTGCCGAGGGCAGGGAGGAGGGGCAGGTGTTTCTTGTGTGAGGATTTGAGGTGGGAGGGACACCCTGGGCCCCAAATCCACAAGGACTGGAAGCTGGGAAGGGTGAGATTTGGAAATTTCTTCAGTTGATGCAATTGTTCTGGTCTCTGAGGGAAGATGATGGAACTGGACAGAACCCGATGGAACCAGACAGAATCTGACAAGGCCTGGGGAGACATGATGAGACGGAGAGAACCCAGCCTGGGGCCTCCCTCCCGGGGGTGTCCCTGGGAAAGGAAATGATGCTTTTCCTCAGGAATAAAGAATTCTCACGTGAATGAGAGAAAGGTCCCGGTGAAGGCGAGAGGGGGCCTCTGGAGGAGGGACAGGACACGTCCGCGGGGCCGGTGACTCATCATGGTCGTCGGCAGCTACTGATAGGAGACAAACATGTGTTTTTTTAAAAATAGGTTTTTATTTGTTTTTGGTATTAATTGGGTTCAAATGTCCCACGCAGGAATTGAAAGGGGGTTTGCTGTGTGCCACGTGGCACCCACACTTCTCAGAGAAGCATGAACCTGGGCTTATTGCCTGGGCTCCCAGGAGAGGCCTGGGCTCGGGAACCTGCACCAGCCTCCCAGGTCAGGAGACGGGGCATCCTGCACGCAGGCAGCCTCTTGCGCCCCCTCCTGGCCGCAGGCTGCCCTCTCTACTGTGGAGGTGTGCTGACAGGGCTGTGCTAGAAACTTCGTTTTTAGGCTGCTGCTGGGAGGGCCATACTTCCATGTAGACACAGAGAAACAAGGCTTCGGGATTCTTGGGCGGCCACTTGGAAGTCAGGCTGGCTTTTCAGGGAGAGACCCTTTAGATCGAAAATGCAATGTGTTGGGCCCGCTCTTTAACATCTCGCGCACCGAGAGGGCATCTGTTGAGAATTATATGGGCCCTGCTTTTGTGGAAATAAGTCCAAAATGGCCTGTTTAACCCCGGGCCAAAAATTAAAGCAATAGTGAGTCTGCCGTGCGTGCGGCAACAGACTTGGTGTCTCAACTGTGAAACGCTAGAAGGCGTCTTTTGCATTTGCCATTTGCTGCTGTTTTGTATCCTGGTGACATCTGGTGTTGCTCCACGTCGCCTGGTGTAGGCCGTGACCTTTTGCCCTCCAGTGCATGTCGGTTCTTACCAGGAAGCCCCTTTCCAGTGCTTAAGGTTGTGGCGGGCCTGTGTTCTGATGGGTGGGAAGCACTGGCTGGCGCTGACTTACTGGCCCACTGGCCCGAGGCCTCGACCAGGCTGCCTGGTCCTTCCTTATGCTCTGTGATATTTGGGACCTTTTCTCAGAAAATGAAACATACTGGATAGCAGTGTTCTTTGATCAAATGATCTTAACGAGGGGACGCCTGAGAGAATGTGAAAAGGCTGAGGCCCCCCTCCCACCTGTTTTCAAAGGTTGGTGCCCCTCAGGCAGATAGTGGGCCTTCCGGGGTGGGCTGTGTGGGGGGCCCTGCCAGCCCCTTGCTGAACCCTGGTTGTCTCCCTGGGAGGGACCGCCCGGAGCCTGTGCTTTTCAAGGAAGAGTGGAAACAACAAGAAGACCAACACCCCAGTGAGAAACTTCGCTAAGGACTGGGACAGACACTTCCCTGAAGAAGATAGACAGATGGCCAACCAGCACCTGGGAAGACCTCACAAATGCAGATCAAGACCATCACAAAATACCACCTCACACCCACAGCATGCAACATACAAGTGCTGGTGGGGACACGGGGACACGAACCCCCGTGTAGGCATGCAGAGCCGCTGCGGTGGGGAACAGTCTGGCAGTTCCTGAAAAAGTTAAACATGGAAGTGCCATAGGACCCAGCAATTCCACGTGTAGGTCACACCCGAGAGGACTGAAAACAGGGACTTGAGCAGATACTTGTGTGCCATGTCCGTTTCGGCAGTGCTGGCAAACGTGGCCCACGTGCCTCTGGATGGATGAATGGGTGAGCAGGATGTGGTACTCTGTGAAGTGGAATATTATTCCTCGAGGAAAGAAGGAAGGACTGACACATGCTAAATGTGGATGGACCTCGAAGACATTAAGTGAAATAATCCAGACACAAAGAGCCAATATTTGTCTGAGTCCACTTATATGGGATGTCCAGATAGGCCAGTGCATAGAGATGAAAATATATTAGTGGTTTCCAGAGGCTGTGGGAGGGGAAGGGGGCTGCTAATGGGCACGGGCGTCATTTTGGGGTGCAAGTGTTTGGAACTAGGGAGCAGTGGTGTTAGATAGACTTAGTTACTCGTCAGAGAAGTGCAAGCCTCCCTCCCCATCTTTGTCTGAGTGAGGATGCTGACGATGTGTCATGGGTGACAGTGGATGGCTTTGAGGGGCCAAGCCAAGAATTTGCCTCTCTCTGTCCCCCTTCCCACCTGGCTCCACAGATGGAGAGCTGTAAACTGAGGTCTGGGAGGAGACCCCATCTCCCCAGGCCAGGAGGGTGCCGGGAGACGTAAATGCGAGTGCATCTTGGCCTGTTTTTCAGGGATGTTTCTTGCGACGACAAGAGGCCCCGAGGCCAGAGCTCGGCTGGAGTGAGTGCTGCAAGGCTGCTAGACATCTTCCCAGCAGAATCCCCGGAGAATTCTAAATTTCAGTCACACTCTCTGAATTTTCATTAAGAGCTTTCACCCGGAGAAAATGATGGATTCGATTTTCTTGTTGGAAAGGAGCCAGATAACATTAGATGCCTCTCAGGCCCCACCGCCCACCCGCATCTTCAGCTCTGCAGCCCCCACGTCTCTCGTTGGAGGCACAGGCACCGGGGCTGTCTGTGCACTGAAAGCAGTGGTGTGCTCCCGCCTTCTCTGAGCCTCTGCTTTGATTGCACGTGTACCGCTGCACCCACTTTAAGTCAGGACAGCTTTGGGCCTCGGGCTCTGCGTCTGGTGTGTGGTTTTCTGTTCTTCCTAGAGCTTGTTAGAATTTAGGGCTATAAGCTGGTAGGACAAAAGGAATTAATCTGTCTCTTCTGGTCTCTCCCAAGTTCTCACTCTTGGCAAAGTTAACTGGTCGTCCCTTCCATCTAGATAAGAATTAAGAGTTTGTCTCCAACCAGCCACATTTTAGCAAGGCCACACTGTGTCTCCTGCCACTGGGTGTGGACGCTCAATTTTAAAAAGTTGTTACTTCTTTCCTTTTTTCTTTTTTTGCAAACAATAAAGTCCTATTTTTAATTTTTATTATTTTTTAAATTTAAATTCTTTATTGTTTAGAGTATCACATATGTCTCCTTCTCTCCACCTTTCCCCCCTCCCCATTGACCTCTCCCGGCCACCCCCACCCCCAGCACATGCCCTACTGTCTGTGTCCATTGGTTATGCTCATATGTAGGCATACAAGTCCTTTGGTTGACCTCTTACCCCTCCCCTCTCCCCCCTCCTGACTCTCCCCTTTCCGCCTTCCCTCTGAGGTTGGACAGTCTGTTTGATGCTTCCTCTGTCTCTGAATCTATTTTTGTTCATCAGTTTATGTTGTTCATTATATTCCATAAATGAGTGAGATCATGTGGTATTTTTCTTTCATTGACTGGCCTATTTCACTTAGCATAATGCTCTCCAGGTCCATCCATGCTGTTGCAAATGGTAAGAGTTCCTTCTTATTTTATGGCAGCATAGTATTCCATTGTGTAGATGTATCATAGTTTTCTGATCCAGTCATCTGCTCATGGGCACCTAGGCTGTTTCCAAATCTTAGCTATTAAATTGTGCTGCTATGAACCTTGGGGTGCATATGTCCTCTTTGTTTGGTGTTTCTGATTTCATGGGATATATTCCCAAAAGTAGTATTACTGGGTCAAATGGGAGTTTCATTTTTAGTTTTTTGGGGAAATTCCATACTGTTCTCCACAGTGGCTGCACCAATCTGCCTTCTCACCAGCAGTGCACAAGGGTTTCTTTTTCTCCACATCCTCGCCAGCACTGGTCGTTTGTTCGTTTGTTGATGGTAGCCATTCTGACAGGTGTGAGATGGTATTGCATTGTTGTTTTGATTTGTATCTCTCAGATGATTAGTGACTTTCAGCATGTTTTCATGTGTCTCCTGGACTTCTGTATGCCCTCTTTTGAAAAGTGTCTATTTAGGTCCTTTGTCCATTTTTTGATTGGATTGTTTATCTTCCTTTTGTTAAGTTGTGTGAGTTCCCTATACATTTTGGGGGTTAAACTCTTATCGCAGAGAACATGGGCAAATGTGTTCTTCCGTGCAGTGGGCTCTCTTGTGGTTTTGTTGATGGGTTCTCTTGCTGTGCAGACAGTTGTTACCTCTTATTGCATCACGGCAAGAAAGGAAAGGTTACTCTGTGCGAAAACGGGCTCAGATTTATCGGGGGACTGTTAAGATGGTCACTGGCTTCCGTGGGTGCCAGAGCCGCTGATGTCTGCGTTATTCACGTGAGCGCCGCGGTGTCTTTAAATTAAGTTCCACATGGAATGCAGCAGAAACCATAGGGCAATTTCAGACAGCCTCACCCCCACATGGCGCAATAGCTTAAGTGAATCGCGTTTAAAGCTCAGCATCACAGAGGCAGGAGGAGCCGCTGGCTGCAGGGGCACTGCTGTCTGTATTCAGGCAGATCTGAGAGTGCACTCCTCTGGAGTTGAGAGGAATGTGCGGTCAGGGGTGCGTTGTGGTCAGATGACCTGGTCATAGAGGAGATGACTTTCCCAGGGATGGAGACCTCGTCGGTTCTCTGAGCCGTCTTCCTCCCGCGGCAGGACTGCGGTGGCGCGGCTTGGCAGCGGCTGCAGACAAAGACACCCCCCTGCGAAGGCGCTCCTTCCACCCCCTCCGGAACTTTAATGTCCCAAAGGGTGTCGCTTGGCAGCGGAAGGAAAGCTTAATGGGCAGTTTCGTGGGTTTCTTGGTGCTGTGCCCAAATACCGTAGACATTTTTGGGCGCAGGGGACTCTGGGGAAGCCCCAGGGGCGGTGGCCCGGGACCCAGGAACTTGGCAAGTGATGTGTGGTCGGCCTGGCTGCCCCGGGCTCCGGGTGGACCGTGATGGCCATTCCTTTCTTTCTTCTTCTTCTTTTTGACTTTAAAGAGAAATCCTCTTTTATTTCCTTGTTTCACAAATAAAGCTGGCTTAACTGGTTGCTTTTTGGTGGTTAGTCAGAGGCCAAGTCCCTTATCCTTGTCCAACTCCTCCGACTCTTCCTTTGCTCCAACCTGGGCTGGGCTGCGGGGCAGCAAGAGCAGCTGACAGAGGCAGACGGATCCGCCAAGAAGGCCCGACCTCGGCAGCAGTGGGAGGTGTGATCCCTCTCCACAGACAAAGCCAGGGCCCGAGTTCCTGCTGATGATAGAAGGGGCACTGATGCCACAGCTGGGTAACCAATCAGCAGACATCGCTGGCAACGTGGCGGACGCTTCCAGGAAGCGGGGGTTCCTCTGTGATGCCAAGCTCTCCGGGCTGTGGATGCCCATTGTCAAGCACCTGCTGGATGATCTGACCAGGGAGAGTGGAGCTGCTCAGCATGGTTGGCTTCGTCCCCAGTCGTGATCAGCTACAGGTCACTCAGGATTTCAGTGGTGCCCCTACAGCCTGCAGGGAGGAGGTGCTCGGCCCGGTCCAGCGTTCCGGGCTGGCGGCGGAGCGACTCTCCGACTCTCCGGGCAGCCGCTGGCACCTTATTGGCCGGCAGCCTGTTCCTCATGTCAGGAGGTCCTCGTGGAGCCCACACAGCCCGCCTTCTCCGGGGCAGGCGGCAGTTCCTCCAGAGCCGGCTGCAGCCCGGAGGCCTCGATGGCCTTGGGCTTCACTGAGTCCTGCCCGTCAGCGCCACTGCCTCCCCCGCAGGACTCCTGCTCCGAGCCTGCCTGGCGCTCCCACAGTGAAGCATTTCGATGACCACCCAGCAGCCACGGGCTCTTAAGTTCGCAGTGGGACTCCCAGGTCGCCCTGTCCTCCCTGCTGCATGAGGTTCACCACACAGGGCTGGAGTGTGTGGCTCTCAGGAGGACCCTGCCCAGAGCCCGGCGGCCGATGCACAGTTATTTGTCCTTCGGGGCCAGTGCTGGCCGTGGGCTGACTCGCTGGCTGTTGGCCAATTTGTGATCACTCTCCCCTGTGCCAGGCATGTCAGGAGGAGCTGGGCACGAGGCAGTGAGCGGTGGCGGGCTGCCTCCTGGAGCCACGCTGCCATGCGCCCCACTGGCCACTCACGGCCACCGAGACCCAGAGATGCAGCTGGTCCCCACGGAGGCGCTCTGAGTGCAGAACACACACCTGATGGGCAGACTTAGCACAAATGAGAGCAAGTTGATGCGTTTTATCTTCCTCATGGGCAGGACGGTAGTGCTTCAGATATGTCCCTTAAATGAAATGCATTATGAAGATTATTTCCTGTTTCCTTTTCCCTCTTGAGTGTGTGGCTACTAGAAGACTTAAAGCAGAACTGAGCTTGCGTCCTATTTCCTTTGGACGAGCCCAGCTTCTAGGAGCACATGTGCACACAGTCACATGCAAACACGTGCACAAGAATGTGAACACACAGGTATGTACAGCCATGAATACGTGCACAGACCCTCACACTCGAGCACACACAGGGCAGGGCCTCCTGCCCCGAGCCCTTCATTCCTCCCTCCCTGGGCCTGGATGCGGCCCACCCTGCTCAGTGAAGACAGGCCGCTTCCGGTGGACGCCTGGGCGGGAGGCCTCAGCGCCAGGAGGGCAGGGAGTGTGCCGTGCAGTCTCACCTGGCGGAGGGGCTGTCCTGTCCGGATGCTCTCAGCGAGTCGAGTCCGGAGAATCTGCCTGCTGAGCAGGGAAACCCGTGTGGTCGAGCTCACCTTCCACGCGGGGCCTCCTTCCCTGCTCGCGGCCCCGCAGGGAGGACGGAAGACACGCCCGCCCCTCGCCACCCCACCTCCCTCTGCTGCGACTCTTTCATGCCTCAAAACAAATGAATTTTTACCAAGTTCTCTTTTTTCTTTTTTTAAAGAAATTGAGATTCAACAATTTATGCACACACCATAAAATTAACCATTTTAAATTCAACGATTCAGTGGCATTTAGCACATTTGGAACGTTATGCACCCACCACCACCATCTGATTCCAGACTTTTCATCATCCCCAAATGACACTACATGCCCATTAGCATCAGCGCTCCCTCCCCTCCCCCAGCCAGCACTGTCCTCCTCCTGTCTGTGGATCTGCCGTCCTGGACACCTCAGCCACATGCTCCATGGCCGGCGTGTCTATCTTCTAGTGCTCAGCGTCACATGTTCGGGAGTCATCTGTGTTGGAGCATCTTTCAGGACTTCACTCCTCTCTTTATTCCCATCCCCCAACCCCTCTCTTTTGGCAACAGCAGCTTGTTCACTATATCCATGTGTCTGTTTCCATTTTGTTTTGTTTAGATTCCATGTGTAAGTAAAACCATATGGTGTCTGTCTTCCTCTGTCTGACCTGTTTCACTCAGCACAATGTCCTCTAGGTTTATCCATGTTGTCACAAATGGGAGAATTTCCTTCTTTTGGCTGAGTGATAGTCTAGTGTGTGTGTGTGTGTGTGTGTGTGTGTGTGTGTGTGTGAGAGAGAGAGAGAGAGAGAGAGAGAGACATTTTCTTGTCCATTCATCTATCGATGGACACCTAGGTTGCTTCCATATCCTGACTATTATTAGCAATGCTGTAATAAACATAAGGGTGCATATATTTTCTTTGAATAAATACCCAAAAATGGAATGGCTGGGTCATAAGGTAGATCTATTTTTAATATTTTGAGGGACCTCTATGCTGTTTTCCATAGTGACCGCACCAATTTATAATCCCACCAGCAGTGCACGAGGGTTCGCTTTCCTCCACATCCTGGCCAACACTTGTTTGTTGATTGATTGATGGTAGCCATTCTGACAGGTGAGAATGGCTTACCTGGCTCCCCAGAAGGACCTGGGCTCCGTTAGGAATGTCCATTTCACGACTCCAGCTGCAGTTCTCCTGGGAGGAAGAGGTCCAAAGCCGACGCTCAGGGCACTGCTAAGGCTGCGCACCTTCGGGCTCCGGTGACACCCCTGAGAGCGAGGAGAGGTGAGGGAGCAGCAGGTGCTGCTCCTGGCCCTGCGGGGCCCCTGCAGCCGCTGGCTCAGGAGTGCAAGGTAGGCAGTGCGGAGGCAGCTCCCTCTGGTCTCCATGTGCATTTCCCTGTGATGAGCGAGGGGAGCATCTTCCCAGACGAAACTGGAGGTCCTCTTCGGAGGAACATCTATTAGGTCCCCTGCCTATTGTAAACGGACTAGTTTGCCTTTTTAGAAGACGTTACCCATTCCTTTTCGTGGCGGCGACGCTGCGGTGTGCCGATGAGCACGTTTGTTCATCACGTCACCCGCGATGGGCATGGGGCGCCGGCGCCCTTTGCAGGTCACGCTGCTATGAACGTGGGACATGAGGTGTCTGAGCACCTGCCTTCGCTTTAAGGTCTGCGCCAGGCACATGCTTCGTTTCTCTCCAACACAGGCTCCGGCTCCTCTCCTGCAACCCCCTCCAGTCCTTTGGGGAAACCTGGCTTTTGCCTCCAGACCCTAACACGCTGAGCCCACCCAGGGCCACCCAGGGCCCAGGGAAACCTTGCAGAGCCGCCCCAGGCCTTGCCCCGGGGAAAGCCAGATGCCTTCATGCGCCCTGAATGATGTGCCTGGGGCTCAGGGGACAGAAGCTAAAACCTGGCTCAAGTGCCACAGGAGGCCTTTAAAAGGTAGATTTAAAGGCCCAGGATCTTTAGGATAAGACGGATCCAGAATTCACATTTCTGGCCCCTGGATGAGAGCAGGCAAAGGACTGGGTGTTCCTGGCGCCTGAGACCTTATCTTTCACCTGAAAGGGGCTGTTCCGCCACATCTCGGGGGTGGGGCCAGGCCCAGCCTTAAATGGTGCCAATTGGGGCGTGCAGTGAGGGTGAGGGGAGGGGAGGAGAGGGGAGTGTAAGGAAAGTATCCACAGTTGGCTCAGTGGATAGAGCGTCAGCTTGCCAACTGAAGGGTCCTGGGTTTGATTCCGGTCAAGGGCATGGACCTGGGTTTCGGGCTGGATCCCCAGCCCTGTTGGGGCATGTGCAGGAGGCAGCCAATCCATGTGTCCCTCACATGGATGTTTCTCTCTGTCTCTCCCCCACCCTTCCACTCTCTCTAAAAATCAATGGAAAAATACCCTCAGCTGAGGATGAACAACAACAAAAATAAAAAAAATAAAATTTTCTTAAAAAGAAGAAGAGAGGTAAAGGGCTTGCACAGGGCACAGTGTGGGAGGAGGCCATTGGGTCTGCACCCGGCTGGGTGCCTGTCTGCCTGCCGGGAGGCTCCGTATGGGGCCGGGCCGGGCTGTGGTCTCTCAGCAGTGTTTAGTACACGCACAGTGAGCTTTTTTGGTTGGTTTATTTATTTTTATACTTTTATGGAATTCATCAGGGTGACATTAGTAAAATTATTTAAGCTTCAGGCATACAGTTCTGTGACACATCACCTGTATATTATACTCACAATATTGTGCAACCAGCACATATCTGGTTCCAGAACATTTCACCCCGTTATGCCCAGAGTTCGGGGTCCCCAGTAATCAACCACTAAGGAGCCTTTTCCGATGCAAAAGCAAAGAGTCTTTATTCAAACCCGGGTTTGGCTCCCAGCCTCTTTCTGGCGCAGCAGTGAGATGAGAGAGCGAGCCGGGCGGGAACAATGGTTATATGGGGTAGGATAATTGGGAGGGCTTAGGAAAGTGATGAGGGTTACAGAGATTGGTCACTTGAATTAGGGTCTTTCTGTGGTTTAGCATAATTAGGACCCTCGCTGTGTTCCTGGAGCTTCATTGGTCCATTCGGGTGGTGGTTGGGGAAGCTAGGACATTGCTGGCACACCTGTGGCCACTCCCAGAAAAGGGAGTGGTTTTAGGCAGGGGGCCCAGCCCTATAGGACAAGATGGAGGGAAGTTCATTTCCTTTCATTCCCCCCTTGTCCTGGGACACACGTCTCAATCCTGAGACGGGATGCATTTCTGCCTCTTCTTCTGTTGCTAGAGGCCAGTACCGGGCTTGTAAAACCATTAATTGGACTACTCCTATGCATTCCTTGACAAATTGGATCAGTTTGTTAATAATACAAGGACCGAAAGTTAACAGCATTAAGGGGATTATAAGGGATCTGATGAGGGCGGAAATAAGAGTAGTTAACCATGGGACCAATTAAACGGTGATTCATACCAAGACTGCTCCCTTTCTAGCCTACGCTTCTGCTATCCCTCTCTTACGAGGGCCATGGAAATAGTGGCCCCATGCGAAGCCAAGGTCCCATGTCAGGTAGATGAGGTCTAGCAAATCAAAGTAGAGGTCTGGGTACCAAGTGTTCTTAGGGTGGATCTGGGAGGTCTGATTAAGTACTGTCCCGGAGCTGGTGTCTATGATCTGCCATGTAATATTATAGGGAGTGTGTGGGCTCCCAGTGGTAGGAGTGATCGCGAGTAAAGTTACCAACATCAGGCAGGTTGAGTGCGCCGAAGCTTGAGCTTGAGCTGGTTGCACTGGTCCTGGTTGATGTTCCGTTGCGCGACGAAGTCCTCCTGGATTGCAGAGGGGTCGGCTGGGCGAGCTGAATGTGATGGACCCAGGTCGCGACGCAGTCTACTTTGAGGGTGGTGAAGGTCGTCAGCACCACGACGTAGGGACCCTTCCAACGTGGCTCAAGGGTCTCCTGGTGATGTCTCTTGATGTAGACCCAGTCCCCGTGCTTATGCTGACGAGGAGTCGGGGCTGGGCTGGTTTCATAGATGGTGCAGAGGCGCGGCCAAATGTCCTCATGTGCCCTCTGGAGCCTTCTCAAGGAAAGAAACAGTTCTTGACTTTCAAATTCTGCAAGAAATTCGGCTTTAAGGTTAGGGATAATAGGGGGTGGCCGGCTGAAGATGATTTCATAAGGAGTAAAACCCAGGTTGAAGGGGAAGTTCCTAACCCGGTTAAGGGCATATGGAAGGAGAGCCACCCAATCACCGCCAGTCTCCATGGTCAATTTGGTAAGGGTCTTTTAGAGTTCTATTTATTCTTTCTACATGCCCTGAACTTTGGGGCCTATAAACAATGTAATCTCCAATTTGCCCCAATGGCCTTGGCCACTGCCTGTGTTACCTGCAAGACAAAGGCTGATCCATTGTCCGACCCTATCACAGTGGGAAATCGTATCTGGGCAAGATGTCTTCCAGCAGCCTCTTAGCTATTATCTGAAGCTGTTTCATGATTAGTTGGGTATGCTCCTACCCATCCTGAAAAGGTATCTACAAATACTAAAAAATATTTATAGCCATACTTTCCTAGTTTAATTTCAGCGAAGTTGACCTCCCATTGTGCTCTAGGCTTGGTTCCTCTGAGGTGTGTTCCTTTTTCACTCGGCCTGGTTCTCGTGTTTGTGAGTTCACAGGTCTTGCAGGTGGATACAACCTGCTCTATTTTGATATCCTGTTGGTGGATCTTAATTCTGTCGTGTCAGATTAAGTTCTTTAATTTGCGTGTCCCCAGGTGAGTGGACCGGTGCATGTGTTCTAACACTGTAACCCCAAGCCAGTCCGGTAGTATGAGCTCCTTGTTTGGAGTGTACCACCATCCTTTAATTTCCTAGACATGGGGAAGCCTCCTGATCCGCTGCAGCTCTTCCTGAGAGTACCCAGGCTGATCTGGCAAAACTGGGTCCCCGGGATCTGTTAGTTGTAAGGCCATGGTAGGGACCAAAGTGAAGGCTACTGCTTTGGCTGCCTGATCAGCCTTTTGGTTACTTCTTGCCACTGGGTCATCTGCATTCTGGTGCCCTTGGCAGTGGATAATGGCTAGTTTAGCGGGGAGCCACAAAGCCGCAAGCAGGTCAGGAATTTCCTGTTTATTCTTTATTGTCCGTCCCTCTGCTGTCAATAGCCCTCTCTCCTGATTGCCCCGTGAACATGAGCTGTAGCAAATGCGTAACGGCTGTCTGTGTAGACATTAAGCCTTTTCCCAGCCCCCAGTGTCAGTGCCTTGGTGAGTGCAATGAGTTCTGCTCGCTGAGCTGATGTCCCAGGGGGCAGAGCCTCTGCCCATACAGTGTCCGTGTCGGTGACCACGGCTGCACCTGCATACCTGCACTCGTCTCGCATGAAGCTGCTTCCATCCGTGAACCAGGTGGCCTCTGCATCAGGGAGGGGCCGGTCAGGCAAGTCTTTCCGGAGTCCATGCACCCGCTCCGGGATTCCTGCAGTTATGTAGTGGGCATCTAGGTCAGGGTCAGGCAGCAGGGTAGCGGGGTTGAGGGCCGTACTTGGATGGAACCGTACTCTAGGAGGGTTGAGCAGCAAGCTATGATAGGGAGTCATACTTGCATTGCTCATCCATCTATCAGGAGGCTGTTTTAGGACCCCCTCAATGGCATTCGGGGTTGTAATTCAGATCTCCTGTCCTAGAGTCAGTTTGTTGGCATCCAGAGGCAGCAGTAGCCAGCCGACCCTAGGAACTCCCTTACTTCTCTTCAGGAGGTGGGCAGGGATCTTCAGCACAGTTTCTTTTCTAGCATCTGATAACCGCCGCTGTCCACCCTCCAGGTAACTCACCCTCTCTTGGCATATTTGAGCTTTCTTTGCGGAGGCCCGATACCCTAAGGTCCTCAGGGTGGCCAACAGGTCTCTGGTCCCCTGCTCGCAGTCTTCGGCGGTGTCGGCAGCAATCAAGATGTCATCTGTGTACTGAAGGAGGGTGAGAGTGGGGTGCTCTCTCCTGTACTCACCGAGGTCTTCATGCAGTGCCTCGTGGAAGATGGTAGACGAATTCTTGAACCCTTGGGGCAGTCGCGTCCAGGTTAGTTGTCCACTGTATCCCTCCTCTGGGTCGTGCCATTCAAAGGCAAACAGGGGTTGGCTTTGAGACGCTAGTGGCAGGCTGAAGAAGGCATCCTTCAAGTCTAATACAGTATACTAGACTCTAGAGGGTGTCAAGGAACTTAGGAGAGTGTATGGATTAGGAACAGTTGGATGTATATCCAAGGCTCTCTTATTTACTTTCCGGAGGTCCTGCACCAGTCGATAGTCATTGTTGTGAGGCTTTTTGACCGGGAGAAGAGGGGCTGTTCCAGGCAGATTGGCAAGAGATTAGTACCCCTAGACTTCGCAGTCTTCGAATGTGAGGCTGGATTCCCTTCCGGGCCTCCTGGGACATAGGATACTGCTTGACTCTTATTGGACCTTCTCCAGGCTTTAGCTCCACGAGGATTGGGGCTCTGTGAGCAGCCAGTCCAATTCCCCCCGTCTCTGCCCAAGCTGTGGGGAATTCTTGTAGCCACCTGTCCACAGTGCTTTCTACTGGGGGCACCCCCTGGTGGAGACGATACTCATTCTCCAGTCTCAGAGTCAGAACCTGCATGGTGTGGCCTTTACCATCGGTGACCTGGGGCCCCCTTGTCTGAAAGCTATTTGGGCTCCAATCTTGGTTAGCAAGTCCCATCCTAGTAGGGGGTAGGGGCATTCCGGTATTACCATAAATGAATGGGATACCCTGCCCGTTCCTAGATCTGCTGTTCTTCGGGTAGTCCATGAATACTGACCCATGCCAGTCGCCCCTTGCACCCAGGATTTCTTGTTGGCTAGCTCCCCCTGCGGTGTGCGGAGGACTGAATGTTGCACTCCGGTGTGGACAAGGAAGTCAACAGGGGTCCCCTCCACTCTAAGAGTTACCCTGGGCTTGGGGAGGGGGTCCGAACTCTGACACCCCTAATAGCTCAGTTCTTCCGGCTCTAAGACTCACTCGGTCAGTCTTGCCTCCCTTCCCACCGGCCTTCTTTGGATATTCTCAGGCCCAATGCCTTATCTCCTTGCAATAAATACACTGATTCCGCTGAAGCTTCTTTTTCCCACCCCTGATGGCCCCCTTACCTTCTTCTTGGTCATCTGCAAGCTGGGGAAGGCGGCGGGTCCGCTTCTCAGGGGATTCTGTGGTAGTGGCTAGCAGAATCTTGGCCAGGTTTCGGGTCTGCCATGGCGCGGGCTTGCCTAACAGGGGACTCCCAGTTATTGTACATTTTCTCAGCCACTTCCAGTAAGTCCCAAAGACTCTTTTCTCCGAATCTATCTATTTTCTGCAGTTTCTTTCTGATGTCTGCAGCTGACTGGTCTATAAAACTCATGATACAGCTGCCTTATTCTCAGGGGCTTCTGGGTCCATGGGGGTACAAGTGTGGCATGCCTCCATGATCCGTTCCAAGAAAGCAGCTAGAGGCTCATTCCTTTTCTGCTGTATGTTCCCTACCTTGGTCAAATTGGTAGGCTTTCTAGCAGCCATGTGGAGACCTCCCATTAGAGCCTGGCGGTAGACCCGGAGCCTCTCCTTACCTTCTGCCGTGTTGAAGTCCCATTCAGGTCTAGTCAGGGGAAAGGAGATGTCTATCTGAGCCTGGTTGGTACTAGGGATCCTGTCCACGTCTGGGACTAGCTTCCAGGCCTCATTGAGGATCCTCTCCCTCTCCTCGGTGGTGAATAGGACCTGCAAAAGCTGCTGACAGGTAGGCTGATGGATGAAAAGAACAGAATCTAACAAATCGATAAGCCCTCCGGCTTCTCAGAGAACTTAGGATTCTGAGCTTTCCAATTATAGAGATCACTAGTGTTGAAAGGCCAGTAGTGATGGGGCTGATTCCCCTCTCCCCTGTTCTCTGACCAACCACCAGTGATGGTAGGGTATGGGCCTGACACTTCAGCGCCAGCCATTTTCAGGGCTCGCAAGCAGGATACCAGGCTTTCTCCGTGGCACTCTTATTAGCTTCAAGTGTTCAGGGTTCAGATAGGGATCTTTAAAACATGATACTGCAGGCCCTCTATAAGTACTTTGGCACAACTACCCTGTTTAGGGAGGCAAAATGCAAATTATTTACTCTTCCTGGTTTACTGGACTGTATTATTTGATTTCCTTACAACATTTCTCTTCTCTTTCTTATTACATACACAATCCTTTATTACATTTTCACTTCCAAATTAGCCTTTAAACCATCTTTCTATGTCCTTTAAAAATGCATAACCATGTCTCAGATCTTCTACTCAATATTCCTTATTCTTTGAGACCTTAATCCTTTATGATTCCTAACAAGTAAAGAGCCAGAATTTGTGAGCTTAAAGTTCCTTTGCTGGATATTCCACCACTGCTCAAGAAGTATCCAGTAACCCCACCCTGCCAGATTGGACAATGAGATTTCCTTTATGTGTATTAAAAGGGTTAAAAAGAAGAAAATGGGGCAGAAGATCCACTGTGTTCTGTAGTAGCATAGTTCAGATAAGCAAAAAACAAACAAACAAAAAAACCAAGAACACCTGCAGAAAGGGTTGTAGCCAGCAAAATCAACAAAAATCTATCTCTCCCTGCTTCATGATTAACTGCCAACATCCTCCCTCCTGTTCTCCAGTCCAGTTGCTTGTCTCCCTTTCCTATTGTGAGTCAGGGGAAGACAATTTCTACAGAGGGGAGAAACAGAAAAGTGGGAGTTTCAGAGGAAACTACAGACGACCGCTGTAGTGGTGCTCCCTTTCAAAGCCTGAGGTCCAACCTGTGGAGAAAAATGACTCTTAGTCAGCCTGGAAAGATAAGGGTGTGTAGGGAGAGTTCCTGTGAACTGAAAGCCTGGATAGCCACCTGAAAGAAAAAGATCTTTAATCCAGTTACAGATGCTAAAATAAAATAACACATTAATAATAACTCCAGCCTTAGTTCAGCCTTAGATGGCTCACGTTGGACTATGATGTCACAGGCAGGGACAGGGCCTGTAGTCTCTCTGCCCTGCAGAGCTGTAAGCCCTGACCGTGGAAGTCTCCAGCCACCAAAAGAGATAAGAAAGCCATAAATAAAAATTCTTTGTTCTTTGAAATGTCACAAATTCATGCCTAGGACTTTAAAATTTATTATAGCAAATTCACAAATCAGAACAAAATGAAACCATTACTTATACAAAATTAGAGAGGAATTTTTATTAGCTAAATGGGCTGACTTCCTCTCTGACAGAGACCAAAAACTCAGAAAAAGAATTCCAGCAGCTGCTAAAGACTTTTGCACTCTGTCACAGCAGGTCCATCCCAAATCAAGTGAAATAGAAAGAGATAATTCTCAACCAATGTCCACAGAATAAAATAGAGAAACACAGACACAGACAAACAAAGGGCCCCCAAAAAGTCTCCCAACTCTGCGGAAACGAAACCAGAAACTGGATGATGGCTATGTGCCAACCAGCGGGAGTGACCTGCTTCATCCCAGAGGTTTGAGGGGATTCCACTTCCCTCGTGAGGGGTTTCTACATCCCTCCAGACGGAGGACCAGAGCGTCCTCTGACTCCTCCCACCCGAGGTCCACCAGTACGTCCACTTAGACCATTTCGGGCACTACAGACTTCAGAAGCGAGCTCGCACACAGAACAGAAACAGAAAACATGCAGACACTTACCGCGGTCAGACAGACTCTCCGGATCGGGGTCCCTCCTGGGTATTGGGGATTCCGGACGAGCCCCCAGATGTTATGCCCAGAGTTTGGGGTCCCCAATAATCAACCACTAAGGAGCCTTTTCCGATGCAAAAGCAAAGAGTCTTTATTCAAACCCGGGTTTGGCTCCCAGCCTCTTTCTGGCGCAGCAGTGAGACGAGATAGCGAGCCAGGCGGGAACAATGAGTTATATGGGGTAGGATAATTGGGAGGGCTTAGGAAAGGTCACTTGAATTAGGGTCTTTCTGTGGTTTAGCCTTATTAGGACCCTTGCTGTGTTCCTGGAGCTTCATTGGTCCATTCAGGCAGTGGTCAGGGAAGCTAGGACATTGCTGGCACACCTGTGGCCACTCCCAGAAAAGGGAGGGGGTTTAGGCTCAGCCCTATAGGACAAGATGGAGGGGAGTTCATTTCTTTTCACCCCAAATGAAACCCCAAGTTTGTTAGCAGCCACCCCTTCTGTTCCCCCGGTCCCTGGTATCTCGGATCTGCTTCCTGGCACTGTGGATCTGACTTCGGGGTGGGGCTCGGGGGAGCTCACAGAAGGGAGCCTATGGGGCTGTTCCTCCGTGTCTGCCGCGTTTTCCGGAGCATCTTCAGGGTTCAGCCCGGTGCGGCCTGTGCGAGTCTCCTCCTCACAGCTGGGGACCGGCTCCTGCCCTGTGTGGGGGATGCCTCTGCTGTTGGACCGTGACCCCGGCCTCGGTGGACATATGTGTACAAGTGCCGGTATGGACATGACTTTGCGTGTCACCGGGTCCCAGGAGTAGAAGTGCTGGGCCATGTGGTGGATCTGTGTTTGACTTTCTGAGGGGCTCCTTCTGTGAATGCGGGTGTCCCCCCTTGGGCTATGGAGAGGCCGCACCACCCGGTCCCTGCGCTGGGAGGGGGCGGGGCTCGGTTCGCAGGTCCAGGCAGAGCGTCTGCAGGAAGGATTGCTGGGGCCCGGAGGACCAGGCATGAGTGGAGGGTTGGCTCTTACAGCCCCACCTTTGCCCTCGTGACCAAAGGGGCTGGAGACTGGGCTGACCGCCACGACAAGTGACTTCAACAGCCACGCACTGAACCTCCTAAACCCTGAAGGAAGGGGGTGAGATGTGGGCTGGTGAGCGGGGAGGTCCTGGGAGGGGTGCTCCCGGAGGGCATGGGAGCCTGCACTCTTCCCACCTCCCCAGGCACCTCTTCCATGGCGGTCCCCAAGCTGCATCCTTTATAGCAGACCAGCGGGCAGCGGTGTCTCCCTGAGTTCCGGGAGCCCCTCCAGCCCATTGTGGAACCGAGGAGGGCTCACGGGACTGGACTTGCAGCCGGTCAGTCAGGAGCACCGGTGACAACCTGGACTGTGACTGGGCCTGGGCCTATGGACCGGCCCCAGCCCGTGGGTCGCGTGCTGGGCAGTCTCTGCCAGGATTGAGTGAAGTAGCAGGACACCCAGCTGGTGTCTTGTTAGAGAGGTGGTTGGTGTCCAGAGAGAGCCTGTCCGTTCGGTATCAGCAGAGCGGGGAGTAAACACACGCACTGGCTCCCCCTGACTGAGTGAGGCTGTGGTGGAGGAGGAGAAGGCTTTCGTCCTAGACATCAGTCAGGAGGAGGGATTTGGACCCATGCGGAGAGGAAGAGCCTGGCCTTGTAAATGGGACACCCCCCCTGCCCCTGTCCGCTGTGGGGTGTGTTCCTCTGGGCTGAGGGGGACGTGTGAGGACCTCCTTAGGAAGAACCTCCAGGGACAGGAGAATTGGGTTTTGCTGCCTGTGGCCCGGCCTCGGGTCCCTCCCTCCGAGGGACCCATCCGGAGCGGAGGACCCGGGCCCAGCCTAGACTCCAGCAGCTGCTGACTCCGTGCGTTTCAGAGAAGCAGGAAGTGCTGAGAGGAAAGCTGCAGCTTTATTTTTATTTACTTCCAGCCATTGTGCATTTTTGGAGATGGCCTTAAAGATTTGTTTTTGATTTTTTATCTCAAAGAGAATGCAGAGAAGCCCGGGTCGGCTCCAGGGAAAATTCGGACAAAGGAGGAAGAGTGTTGCTATCTCACCAGGCACCTGCCCCGGGCCAGGCAGCAGGAGGAGCCTGGGGTGGGGCTGGTCCCCCGAGGAGCCGGTTTAGCTCCCGCCTTGCCCAGAGCCCGCTGGGAAGCCCCGCCTGGCTGGCAGGGCTGTCCCCACAGGCAGCCGGGCTGTGTGGGTTTAGGGGCACTATCTTTCGGTTGGCACCGAGGGCTGGGAAGTGCGAGTGAGTCCTTGCGCTGCTCTGGGTCTCAGGGGTCCTGTTCAATGCTGCGGGGATCTGAGCGTATAGAGAAATCGCCCCCCAGAAAACACCGTGAGAAGCGCCCACTGTGGACAAGTTGGGGGCTGGGGAGAGAGGGAGGATGCTCTCCTGGGCACGGGAGCTGACAGTCCCCCCAGAATCTGCTCTTCCTCGGGAGAAGGTTAGGGCCGGACCGCAGACCAGCCCTGACCTCGCCCTGCTGTGCGCCGCCCCTCTGAGAGCAATGCTTAGCCTTGAGCACGAAGGTCAGAGGGGCCCTTCCTCGGGGCCAGGACATCCGCATGGACTCTGAGAGGAGTCTCTATGCCAAGAGGAGGGCCACTAAGTTTTTGGGAGAAACTGGCCAACACGGAAGTTAATCTGTGCTGCAGGTCCTCCGGGGAAGAGGAGGGCCAGGCCGGTCAGCACCCCACGCCCACCAAGAGGGGACTTGGGAGGCCTTGAGGGCTGCGCTGTGGGCTGGGGCGGGAGGGGCGTGGAGACAGGCCAGTGTGTGAGCCCTTCCTCGGGACCAGCTCCCACAGGCGTAGACATGCAGACAGCTTCCAGAAGCCGCAGGTCCTCGCCCCCTGGGCCCCCGTTTGGTCTGCGTGATGTTGTGCTGGGATGGGCGGTTTGTCTGGGTGCATCTGCGCGGAGTACACTCTGCGTGTGAGGCTCGCTCCCTCGGTGCTCACGGTGCCCACTCTTCCCCTTGGTAACCTTGGAACTCGGCCAACGTCCTGCTCCTCATCAAGGTTGCCTTTCCTTCACCTCATTTCCCAGCTTATTTACACGCTCCGGCTGTCTAACCTTGTCTGGTGGAGCCCCTGGTTCTCAGGGGCCTTTCAGGGCCCAAAACTGCCCAGCCTGGAACCCCCAGTTCTCCAGGAAGCCTGGTGCTTTTATTTTTTTATTTATTTTTATTTTTAAAATACATTTTATTGATTTTTACAGAGAGAAAGAGAGAGGGAGGGTTAGAAACATCGATCAGCCGCCTCCTGCACGCCCCCTACTGGGGATGTGCCCACAACCCAGGTACATGGCCTTTGACTAGAATCAAACCTGGGACCTTTCAGTCCACAGACTGATGCTCTATCCACTGAGCCAAACTGGTCAGAGCAAGCCTGGTGCTTTTAGTGAATGACACTTTTGGGGTGTCATTGTTACTAGGCCCTCTGCCTCCATGTCTGTGTCTGTGATCTCAACAGTGAGAGTCCTGTTCTCATGTGGCTCAGACACGTATGTTCTCAGTCCTCCATTCATAACTGCCCCCTCGCTCTGCCCCCAGGACGCCTCCGTCACCAGGAGGACACCTGCTTTGTTTGTCCCTCCAGTGGTTTCAGGATTGTGCCCTCAGAAAGGGGCAGAGCTGCTCTGTCCCCTGGACTCTGCTCAGAGCGAATCAGAAGCAGAAGGGACCCAGGAGGACGAAGGTGTGGTTCCCAATGGGGACCGTGGTGCCACCACCAGCTGCTGTGCAGGCACACCCCGTGCCTCAGTCTCCTCCTTAGGAATCGGGCTAACACATTGCCTCTTTCACTAGAATAAGGTCATGTATGTAAAGGCATAACGTGCTGCCTGGCGAGCCTCAAAGGTGGGGTGTGTGTGTCTGTGTGGGCATGTGCATAGGTGCACCCGAGGCTGTGTTTACAGAAGCAGGTGGAGCTGTTTGCCCTGTTTCATCTGCACACACACATGCACATGTACTTGTCAGAGGCCATTCCACACCACGGGACACTCAGGGTGCCAGTGGAGGTGCTCCCACCTGCGGTGCCGGCTGTCCTCACACCTGTCGCCTCCTTGCTGAGCTCACTGGCCAGCAAACCCTCGGTTTGCCCCGCCTGTGCCGTCTGCAGTCGAGCTCCGCCCACGGGCGCCGCACTGCCTGGCAGGCTCTCTGGCAGCCTGCAGCCTCTGAGCCTCCGTCTCGCTTCCAGTCTCCCTCCAGTCTCCCTTCCAGGCCCTTCCCCTCCCCTTCCCCTCAGGCACAGGCCTTGCTGCCTCCTGTTAGTCACTTTCTTCTCCGGAGCCTGCTGTGCGTCCCGATTAGCATTTGACAGAATCCACGTTTGCACTGAGCGAGAGGTGGTTCTGAGCTGCTGGGGTTGGACAGACTCCACATCTGGGACAGTGGACAAGGAAGGCGGTCTGGTCCCATGACTATACCCGGTCCTTTGCCCTGTGGGACTCAGGCGTGTATGCTTGCTTATAGGGTCCGTGTTCCTCTCCTGGGCCGCTCGGACACAGAACCACTCATCCCCTCTTTGGAGGCCAGGAGTCCCAAACAGAGGTGTCAGGGCCCCACTCTGAGACCTGCGGTGGCTGCCTGCCCTCCCAGCAGCCCTGTGCTCCGGGGCTGGTGGCCTCATCAACCCCATCCCTGCCTCCATGGTCACCTGCTGAGTCTTGTGTCACCTCTTCTTACGGGGACACCAGCCATCGTTTTCCGGGCCCTCCCTGCTCCGAGATGAGCTCATTTTGACTAATTAACCCGCAATGAGTTGACCTTGTTCCCAAGTCAGGTCACACCTGGGGACGCTGGGTATTAGGACTCCCATATGACTTTCAGGGGACACATTTCAATCCAAGGCAGGGTCCCAGCTGTTTAACATCGTGTATTTGACAGCATCAAACACCATTTGTGTTTTAAAAAAATATATTTTATTGATTTTTTTTAGAGAGGAAGGGAAAAGGACAGAGAGTCAGAAACATCAATGAGAGAGAGACATCGATCAGCTGCCTCCTGCCCACCTCCCGCTGGGGACATGCCTGCAACCAAGATACATGCCCTTGACGAGAATTGAACCTGGGACCTTTCATTCCGTAGGCTGATGCTCTATCCACTGAACCAAACTGGTTAGGACCATTTATGTTTTAAAAATTAACTTTCAGAGTGAGGCACTGAAACATGAATTTCCCCACCTCAGTGCTTCTAGCTCCACCCAAGAGATGGCCACCTTCACGCTTCCTGGATGCCCTGGATGCTCTGCGAGCCCCTTGCACACACGTCCACTCTCTCTCTCTGAACCTTCTTCTGTTTTCTCTGCCCAGACACACACAGGATTCGACATCAGCACCTTGGGGCCTGCCCAGCTCTTATTGTGGTGCAACCTGCCAGGCCACTGCATGGAAGCAGGTAGCTCCGCCGTGGCCGACCTTTAGAAGGACTGGAGTGGCAAGGGCTGGGAACACGCTGTCTCTGTCGAAGCCACACTCCCAGTCCCTGGGAGGAAGTGACCCTCACAGGACGTAGGCACCACGAACCAATCCCTTAATCTTTCATTTTGAAATCATCTCACATTTAGAGAAAAGTTGCAAAAATAGCACAAGTACCCATATCCCTTTCTCCCCGATCACCCTCGCCAGCATTTTGGAGGCGAGGGTGCGGGAGGGTGCTCCTCACCCTAAACATTTCAGGGCATGTTTCCTAAACATGGATGTTCTCCTGCGGCTGAGGTGGACGGGCACCCCTGCACTGACTTTGACTCCGTGTCTCGAAGTCTCTAGCCTGCAAGTCATCTTCAGATTTCCATGTTGGTCCATTCATGGCTTTTGCACACTCCTTGTTGGCTTCATTCCTGAGTGTTTTATCTTCCTGGTTTCCGTTGTTGATGGTGGTTTCTCTCTAGCCCATCCTCCTACTATGTACTGTGTGTGCGTATCAGGGGTCCTGACGTTTGTGTTAATTTTGTACCTTTTTTCATTTATTTTTTTTTGAGTTCCCTTTCCTCTCATTGAGCTTCTAGGGTCGGGCTTGCTGTCTAACATGGTTGCCATGTTTATGTACATAAAACAGAAGGAAATGGGTCCAAACACTGGGTCCCACAGTCACATTAGCACCTTTAACAATTATTTATTTTGTTAGTTGATGTATTTAATTAACCCACATACAATCACTTGTCTCCTGGTTTGTGGAAGCAATAGGTCAGACAACATTCGCCACAATACCACCTTCAACGTGGCTGGCCACAGATACACCCCGCAGCCTGACCCGTGTGCCTCAGTGGTTGGCCATGACCCACAAACCAGGAGGTAATGGTTCAATTCCTCCTCAGGGCACATGGCCTAGTTGTGGGCTCCATCCCCAGGAGGTGTGTAGGAGGCAGCTGATCAATGATTCTCATCATTGATGTTTCTCACTCTCCTTTTCCCTTCCTTTCTCTGAAATCAACAAAAATATATGAAAAAGCAACAGCAACCCAACCTCCTCAAAAAACAAACAAACAAGGAAAAGAAAACACACCTCACAGCATAGGCAACTGATTTTTTTAAAATAGCTTGGAGCATTTATTTTAATTTATTTATATTTATTTTCAATTTTTTATTAATGTATTTCATGTGTACATATCTTCCCATTGTTCCCCAACCCCTACCCCACTCCCATGCCTGCCCTTTCCCAACAGTGTCTTGTGTCCTTTGGTTATGCTTATATGCATGCATACACGTCCTTCGGTTGATCTTTATCTACCCCACCTCTCCCTAACCTTCCCTCTGTAATTTGACAGTCTGTTTGGTACTTTACTGCTTCTGAATCTATCTTTGTGTTCATCAGTTTAAAATGTTCTTTATTATCCATAAATGAGTGAGAGCATGTGCTATTTTTCTTTCATCCACTGGCTTATTTCACTTAGCATAATGCTCTCCAGTCCCATCCAGTTTGCTGCAAATGGTAAGAATTCCTTCTTTTTTATGGCAGCATAGTATTCTATTGTGTACATGTACCATAGTTTTCTGATCCAGTCACCTGCTGACAGGCACCTAGGCTGTTTCCAAATTGTAGCTACTGTAAATTGTGCTGCTATGAACATAAGGGTGCATAAATCCTTTTTGATTGGTGTTTCTAGTTTCTTAGGATATATTCCTAGGATTGGGATTACTGGTCAAATGGGAGTTCCATTTTTAGCTTTTTGAGGAAACTCCATACTGTTCTCCACAGTGGCTGCACCAGTCTGCATTCCCACCAGCAGTGCATGAGGGTTCCTTTTTCTCCGCATCCTCGCCAACACTTGTCGTTTGTTGATTTGTTGATGATTGCCATTCTGACAGGTGTGAGATGGTACCACATTGTTGTTTTGATTTGCATCTCTCAGATAATTAGTGACTTTGAGCATGTTTTCATATGTCTCTTGGCCTTCTTTCTGTCTTCTTTCGAAAAGATTCTATTTAGGTCCATTGCCCATTTTTAATTAATTAATTTATTTTTAAATATATTTTATTGATTTTTCACAGAGAGGAAGGAAGAGGGATAGAATCAGAAACATTGATGAGAGAGAGACATCGATTAGCCGCTTCCGGCACGCCCCCTACTAAGGATGTGCCCGCAACCAAGTTACATGCCCTTGACCGGAATCGAACTTGGGACCTTTCAGTCCACAGGCTGACGCTCTATCTGAGCCAAACTGGTTTTGGCCATTGCCCATTTTTTTTTTATTGGATCATTTATCTTCCTTTTATTAAGTTGTGTAAGTTGCTTGTAGATGTTGGAGATTAACCCTTTATCAGTGATAACATTTGCAAATATGTTCTCCCATTTAGTGGGCTTTCTTGTTGTTTTGCTAATGGTTTCTTTTGCTGTGCAAAAGCTTTTTATTTTGATGTAGTCCCATTTGTTTATTTTCTCTTTAGCTTCCATTGCACTAGGAGCAGTATCAGTGAAGAAGTTCCTTTGGCATATGTCAGAGACTGTGCTGCCTGTGGATTCCTCTAGTATTTTTATGGTTTCCCGTCTTATGTTTAAGTCCTGATCCATTGAGTTTATTTTTGTGTGTAGTGTAAATTGATGGTCTAGCTTTTTTTTTTTGCATGTATTTGTCCAATTTTGCCAACACCATTTATTGAAGAGACTGTCTTGACTCCATTGTATGTTCATGCCTCTTTTGTAAAATATTAATTGAGCATAGTGGTTTGGGTGGATATCTGGGTTCTCTATTCTATGCCATTGGTCTATGTGTCTGTTCTTGTGCCAGCACCAGGCTGTTTTAAGAACAGTGGCTTTGTAATATAGCTTGAAATCTGGTATTGAGATCCCACCTACTTTGTTCTTTCTCTTCTCAGGATTGCTATGGCTGTTTGGCGTCTTTTTTGTTTGTTTGTTTCAGATGAATCTTTGGAGAGTTCTTTCTAGAAGGTGACTGATTTTGCCACTCTCACCCCTTGTGCAGTGTTTCAGGGCAGCCCGCTTAGCGTCCTTTCTCCTGTGCTTCGTGGGGTGGGATGAGACCTCTTCCTTTTCTTAGCACCACCATGGAGTCTCACATAAGTGGCGAGTGGGCTTCTTCTGAATGTTGTAGGCAGATCAAGTCTGTCCGTCTGTCTTCCGGTGCTGGCAGAGGCCTTCCTGGCTCATCCCAGAGCCTGTCTTTACATTTGCTGCTGGATCCCAGGGTTCGACCTGGAAAGTGATGGTCGGTCGTCACTGTAAGGGTTTCAGGAAACTCTTCATCTCGGCGGGATGCCACCACAGAGGGCGATCGGGAAAGCACCTTAGCCCACTTTACTGCTCGTGGGCCGGGCCTGTGTTGGACACGGAAGCTCTGGGAAATTTCCGTCATCACAGGTTTAACAGGACAGCCCCAGGGATGACAGCGTGGCCTCTGCACATGGGACAGTGTTGCTTCTTCCCCAGCCTGTGACCCTCAGCGGTTCCTCCGGTGACTCAGGGCCGCTGCCTCCGGGACGGAGGTGTGGCGGCGGGCAGCCGGCGGCCTTGCCCTGGTCTTGATTTTAGGGGAAATGACACCAGCGCTTCCTAATTCAGTGAGGTGATGGGCTTAGGAAAAGGCATGTGTACTTCATTATATCAGGACAATGTCTATCAATTCCTATTTTCCTTACTGGTTATCTTTTTATCAGAAATTGAATTAGATTTTTGTCGGGGCCTTTTCCTGCAGCGATGGAGAGGACTATTTGACTTTCCTCCTTAGATTTGTTCATGTGCTGCTTTTGATGAGTGGATGTCCTAATAGCGAAGCAACCTTGGACTCCTGGAGCAAATCCCCGTGTTCATGGTGTATTGTTTTCCTTCTACAGGGAGAGGTTTGCCAGGAGCCAGGAGGGCTGGGGCAGGGCAGTGTGCTCAGGCATGTGTGTGCGGTGGATGGGGCTCCAGGGTGTGTGAGGTAGACGTGCTGGGCAGGAGGACGCCGGTGGGGGCTTTCAGCTGCCCCCTCCCCCAGGTCTGAGCGGGGTTGGTCCTGCTTCTGGGCACCAGGAGTGACCAGGGCTTGGGGGTGATCCTGAACTGGGTGAGCACCAGGGGGCGCTGCAGCCCACAGGTTGGGTGGGGACTCATCCTCCCTCCTCTGGAACCCCATCTCATACCCACTTCCCACCCACTGACCCCCTTCACAACCTACGCCCCCACCCCAACCTGCGCCTGCGCCCGATGTTGCCCAGGTCGGGTGGGCCCCTGGCTGAGCAACCCGGTGTTGGAGGGGAGAGGCTTACTGAGGGAACACCTGTCCGGAGGCTGCTGGCTGTTTCCCGCCTGACTGGGCCCTCCTGTGGCTTCTGCAGCCATTATTTCAGAGGCCGACTGTGCTTCCGAGTCTCCTGAACTGAGGGAAAACGGGGTGAACCCGTGTGAATTCAAGGGACTCTGTGCTGACAGGTGTAGGGAAGGTCTCACCCAGAAGCCGACGGACGTGGTGAGTAGGGGGTCCAGGGTAGCAGGAGTTCAGGCAGAGGCCCGAGGGGGAATGAGGGCAGTGTTTTCGGGGTGCCACAAGGAGGTGGGGGAATGAGGTGGGTGAGGCCAGTGGGGCAGAGCTGGTCTTCCTCTAAATGGCCCTGGAGACCATAGGGGCCGGTGGGGGTAGCTGAAGCGGAGGCTGGGGATGTGCTTTGTGGTGGAGTCTGTGGCAGCTACTGGAGATGGTTGTAGGGTCAGGGGAGAGCTGGGGTGTCAGGCATTTGGATGTGATGTGCAGGGGTCACTGGGCAGCGGGATGTGTCCGCAGGAGGGGATCTGCCTGGGTGGTGCGGGCTGGCCACTCCTGGTGCCACATGGGCTCAGTCAGGCTGCCCGGGAGCCTGGTTCCGAGCCCAGCTGTGAGGGGGTAGGGGACCTTTCTTCTGTCCAGAGAGTTGCTGTGCAGACTCCAGCATCTGCAGGAGCCGAGGGGCCCTGACTTGGTTGCCGGAGGTGGAGCATGGGTTCACCCCTGGGGTGCCTGTGGGGCCCCAACTGTCATTAGATTGCACTCCCAGGGAGCCATCAACTGCCTTTTCCCAGGGGTGACCGCACACAGTAGTCAGACTGGCACTGGTGACCTTCCCGGTTTGGAGGTGTCCCTGACAGGACAGGCACGCACCCCCGTTGCCACAGCAGCAAACCCGCCCTGGAGAGGGGCCCAAGAAGCCCTTGCTGCAGAGTCCTCCTCCCACACCCGTGTGGGACGGCCTCAGCAGGAGAGAGAAGTTGGAGTCACAATCAGAAAACAGCCAGGACTGAGGCCGCTTCCTTCTCCGCGCACAGACCAGACCAGGAGCTGCTGAAGGAACCTGGTGTCTGTGTGGTTTTTGTTATTTTTACCGTTGTCTTTTCTCACGTGAAAGGCCCACTTTAGCTTGAAGATGCCACGACTGGCCCCACCTGTGTAGGTGCGCCCTCCGCCTGGACCCACAGTTCCTGCTTCTTGAGCTTGCTTTGTCCTGGGGACAGGGCTGGTGCTGTCTTCCCGGGATGGGGGCGGGGCGCCCCCGCCCCCCCAGCTGGAAATGAATGCCGCCCCTCTTTCCCTGAAATACTCGTCGCTCTGGGGCCAGGCTCAGATGCAATTCCTTTGCATTTCCTGGGCTTTCCAACTTCTCCACGCCAGTGCACACTGCCTTGATAATTTAAAAAAATTTAGTAAAACGTGAGAAAGAAGGAAATGAATAAATAAATTCGAAGCAAGGCCTAGGGCGAAGTGGTCCAGTTTATATGTGCAAATGACCAGGATGTTGCTGCCTTTTTCGGAGAGACAACCTAGAAGGGGAGACACCACCTGGGCTGCCTGCAGTGTCTTAAGAACCTGACAAGAGGATACAGCTGGGACTGCAACTTCAGCTCCTTTGCATGCCCCTCCCCCGACCCTGTGGCAGGTTACCATGGGGACAAGGTGAGATAGATGGCAGAGTGGGAATGTCCTTGGGGATTTGAACATGCCCCTCTTAGAAGCTGAGAGAACAGGCAGAGAAAAATCAGCAAAGATAAAGAAAATCAGAATGCCATTCTTACTAAACTGAATTTTATTTATGAGTATTTATAATTAGAAATGTGAATTTATAAATATGCATATCATTATTTAATAAGTTGTTATTTCAGGGATTTAACAATGTAGTTTTTTAAAAAATATTTTTTATTGATTTTTTTACAGAGAGGAGCGGAGAGGGATAGAGATTTAGAAACATCTATGAGAGAGAAACATCAATCAGCTGCCTCCTGCACATGCCCCACTGGGTATGTGCTCACAACCAAAGAACATGCCCTTGACCAGAATTGAACTTGGGACCCTTGGGTCTGCAGGCCGACGCTCTATCCACTGAGCCAAACCAGTTAGGGCAACAATGTAGTTTTATATAAAAAAATTGATTAGTATTACCTCCAGTCAAGATGGTGGCAATGGATCCCGATCCAAGATGGCAGCATAGGTAAACACCTACACTGCTGCCTTGCACTATTTCAAAACCACAACTAAAAGACAGAACGGACATCATCCAGAACCACAGGAAAGCTGGCTGAGTGGAAATTCTACAACTAGAAGGAAAGAGAGGGGCTCACAGAGACCTAGAGGAGCTGCAAAAAGCTGAGGTACGGAGACGCAAGCGTGGAGAGAGCAGGTGCCAGAGTACCTGGCTGGCTTTCTCTGGCAGGAGGGAGGCGGAGACTCTCAACGGCATTGAACCCCTTATCCTACGACAATAAACCCCAGATCCAGGCGAAACTCATACAGGTGGAGTTTGGACTGTGAAAAGGGAGGAGTGCATGGAAATTTAGGGGATTCGCAAAAGATCAGAAGTCTGGTGGTGTGCACAGCACTGCTCGCAGAGGACCGACTGCTGATTATGCCGCTGGCTTACAGGAGTGGGCGGGAGATAGACCCTCCCAACTGCATCACTTCTGATTCCACTAAACCCCGGTTTCGGGCGAAACCCTGGGTACCCAGACTCATATGGTCCCAGATCACAGGGGAGATGGAGGGGCAGCAGTCTAGAGGCACTGCCAGAGAGCACTTGCACACACAGGGACCACTCCAGTGATTACCCAGTCACGTGAGACTCAGGGGCCATGGAGGGCGGGGATGACTGGAAGGCAAGGCGGTCCCTTAAGCCCTGAGACTCCACCCATCCCAAGCTCAACAGAGAGGCTTTTGTGATTTTTTAAGTCTGGTATCCTAAGGCTGAATCCAACACAGAAGTTCTCTCGGCATAGTGAAAATACAGAGACAAGGGAAGAGATCACAAACAAAAGAAATGGAGGAAAACAAATGACTGGATATAGAGTTCAAAACAACGCTTATAAGGTCTTTCAAGAATATCCGAGAAAAGTTGGATAAAGTTAGCGATACCCAAGAGGAGATGAAAAAGAACCAACTAGAGATGGAAAAAAACCAACTAGAAATTAAACATTCACTGACTGAAATAAAAAATTATTATACAGAGACCTAACAGCAGACTAGAGGAAGGAAAGAATCAAGTCAAAAATTTGAAATATAAAGAATCAGAAAACATTCAACTGGAAAAGCAAGAAGAGAAAAGAATAAAAAAATTTGAAGATAATGTAAGGAGCCTCTGGGACAGCTTCAAGCATAACAACATCAGAATTGTGGGGGTGCCAGAAGAAGAGAGAGAGTAAGATACTGAAAACCTATTTAAAGAAATAATGACTGAAAATTTCCCACATCTGGTAAAATAAATAGACTTACAAGTCCAGGAAGCACACAGAACCTCATATAAAAGGAATCCAAAGAGGACTACACCAAGACACATCATAATTAAAATACCAAGAGCAAAAGAGAAAGAGAGAATATTAAAAGCAGCAAGAGAAAAACAGTTAATTACCTACAAGGGAACACCCATATGACTGTCAACTGATTTTTCAACGGAAACTATGCAGGCCAGATGGGAGTGGCAAGAAATATTCAACGTGATGAATAGCAAGAACCTACAACCAAGAATACTCTATCCAGCAAAGCTATCATTCAGAATTGAAGGGCAGATAAAGAGCTTCACAGATAAGAAAAAGCTAAAGGAGTTCATCAACTCCAAACCAGTATTATATGAAATGCTGAAAGGTACTCTTTAAGAAGAGGAAGAAGAATAAAAGACAAAAAATTATGAAGAACAAATACATATCTATCAACAAGTGAATCTAAAAATTAAATGAATTAAAAATTTGATCAACAGAATAAACTGGTGAATATAATAGAATCAGGAGCACAGAAAGGGAGTGGACTGATAATTCTCAGGGGAAAAGGGGTGAGGGGTGTACAGGGAGAGACTGGACAAAAATCATACACCTATGGATGAGGTCAACGGGAGAAAGGTAAGGGTAGAGGGAAGGGTGGGAACCGGATGGAGGGGAGCTATGGAGGGGAAAAAAGAGAAACAAATGTAATAATCTGAATAATAAATATTTAATTAAATAAAAAGATGGTGGCAATGACCCTGGCAGGCTTTGCTCAGTGGTTAGAGCAAACATGTAAAACCCATGCCAGCGCCAGCTGCTTGGGTTAGAGTGTTGGCCCTCAGACCAAGGGTTGTGGGTTCAATTCCTGGTCAAGGGCACGTACCTCTGTTGAAGGTTCAATCCTGACCCTAGTTGGGGCATGTGGGAGAGGCAACCAGTGGATGTTTTACTTTCACAGTGATGTTTCTCTTCTCTTCTCTCTCTCCCCACTCTTCCCTCCCTTCCATTCTCTCTAAAAATCAATAGAAAAAAATATTCTCAGGTGAGGATTAAAAAATAAAAGATGGCGGCATAAGTAAATGTAATACTTGAATCCTCCCACAACCACATAAAATTACAACTAAACTATAGAACAACCATCGCTCGGAAACACCCCAAATTTGGCTGAATGGAAACCCTACAATCAGGGAATTGAAGAGGCTACATTAAGTCTCATAGGAAGAGGTGGAGATGGAACATATGGTGGATAAAAATTGGGAGGGATATCTTGGCTATGGAGGTCTCCTCTGAGGAAAGAGGGGTCCCAGCCCCATACTAGTTCCCCCAAGGCAGGGTTCCAGTGCCAGGGAGAGAAGTCCTCATAACTTCTAGCTGCAAAAACCAGCAGGGATTGAGGCTGAGGGAGATGGAGGGCTGTTGGAGACTCAGGCAATTCCTCTTAAAGGGCCCACACAGGGACTTACTTGGACTCACTCCCTCTTGAGCTTCAGTGCTGGGCCAACAGCTCGAAAGGCACCAGAGACATCAGAGACATAAGGAGGGTGGAACTGAATTGTCTGGCATCAGGTGAGAGCAGGGGGCGCAGCTTTCTCCCAGACAGAAGTGCTGGCAGAGGCCATTGTTCCTTTGATAAACTCTCCTCCCACAGAGCTAGCAGGTGGGTGCCATCTCTGAGTCTCCATCATGCTGGCTAACACTGTTTGTTCTGCCCTGGTGATTTCCTGAGACCCCACTCCACCCAACTTTCAGGCCCACCTAAGCTGTTTCTAATGGCTTTTCCATACAAATGGCCTGTCTTGGCTCATGCTTCCTAAAATCTCTCAAACAAGAAGCATCTGGCTTTAGTGTGCCCTGTACCTCTCAAGTCCAGCACTAGCAGCAGCCAGCCTTGGTTCATAGCTCGGCCTCTTCTGGGTACCTCCAAGTCCAGGATAAGTAGCAGCCATCTGCAGATTGCTTTGTAACTCATGGCAAGTGGCTCTGGGCAGAACATAGGCAATGGCTGACATTGGCCTGCACTTCCTAGGAAGCACACCCAGTGGACAGTTCAGAGACCATCATCCATGACAGCTAGAGGCAAGAGAGGCTGGCCTAGATCC
>JAAGEH010002525.1:2087689-2101257 GCA_011751065.1 Lasiurus cinereus
GCACGAGGGTTCCCTTTTCTCCACATCCTTGCCAGCACTTGTCATTTGTGGATTTGTTGATGTTAGCCATTCTGATGGGTGAGAAGAAGGAGGAGTAGGAGAAAAAGGAGAAGGAGGAGAAGAAACATGAACAATAAAATGGCAATAAAATACATATTATCAATAATTGAATCTAAAAAACAATAAACAAGCAGAAAGGAAACAGATTCATAGATACAGAGAACATTTTGATGGTTGCTAGATGGGAGGTGGTTAGGGGGGATGGGTGAAAAAGGTGAAGAGATGAAGAAGTACAAATTAGCTCGGCCAACCAGTGTGGCTAGTGGTTGAGCATTGATCCAGGAACCAAGAGGTCACTGGTTTGATCCCTGGTCAGGTCACATGTCTGGGTTCAAGCTTGATGCCCTATAGGAGGCAGCCAATCAATGATGTTCCTTTCTCATTTGTGTTTCTATCTCTCTATTCATCTCCCTCTCTCTCTAAAAATCAATAAAAACATTTTTTAAGTGTACAAATTGGTTGTTACAGAATAGTCCTAGGGATGTAAAATATAGCATAAGGAATATAGTTAATAGGTCAATAATATTCTTTTTTTGTTGTTAATCCTCCCCAAGGATATTTTTTCCAATGATTTTTAGAGAGAGTAGAAGGGATGGAGAGATGGGGGAGAGAAGGAGAGAGAAACACATTGATGTGACAGAGACACGTTTTTGGTTGCCTTCCACACATGCCCTGATCAGGGCCAAGGATTGAACCTGCAACCCAGGTACATGCCTTTTTTTTTTTAAATTAAATCTTTATTATTCAGATTGTTACATTTGTTTCTCTTTTTTTCCTTCCATACCCCTCCTCCACCCAGCTCCCACCCCTCCCTCTGCCCTTACCTCCCTCCTGTTGACCTCATCCATAGGTGTATGGTTTTTGTCCAGTCTCTCCCTGCACCCTCCTCACCTCTTTCCCCCTGAGAATTATCAGTCCACTCCCTTTCTGTGCTCCTGATTCTATTATATTCACCAGTTTATTCTGTTGATCAAATCTTTAATTCACTTAATTTTTAGATTCACTTGTTGATAGATATGTATTTGTTGTTCATAATTTTTTGGCTTTTACCTTTTTCTTCTTCCTCTTCTAAAAGAGTACCTTTCAGCATTTCATATAATACTGGTTTGGAGTTGATGAACTCCTTTAGCTTTTTCTTATCTGTGAAGCTCTTTATCTGCCCTTCAATTCTCAATGATAGCTTTGCTGAGTAGAGTAATCTTGGTTGTAGGTTCTATTCCATCATATTGAATATTTCTTGCCACTCCCATCTGGCCTGCATAGTTTCTGTTGAGAAATCAGCTGACAGTCCTATGGGTGCTCCCTTGTAGGTAATAAACTGTTTTTCTCATGCTGCTTTTAATATTCTCTCTTTCTCTTTTGCTCTTGGTATTTTAATTATGATGTGTCTTGGTGTAGCCCTCTTTGGATTCCTTTTATATGGGGTTCTGTGTGCTTCCTGGACTTGTAAGTCTATTTCTTTCACCAGATGTGGGAAGTTTTCAGTCATTATTTCTTCAAATAGGTTTTCAGTATCTTGCTCCCTCTCTTCTTCTGGCACCCCCATAATTCTGATGTTGGTACACTTGAAGCTGTCCCAGAGGCTCCTTACATTATCTTCACATTTTTTTATTCTTTTCTCTTCTTGCTTTTCCAGTTGAGTGTTTTCTCATTCTTTATATTTCAAATTTTTGACTTGATTCTTTCCTTCCTCTAGTCTGCTGTTAGGTCTCTGTATAATAATTTTTTATTTCAGTCAGTGTATATTCAATTTCTAGTTGGTCCTTTTTCATCTCTAGTTGGTCCTTTTTCATCTCCTCTTGGGTCTCGCTAAATTTATCCATCTTTTCTAGGAAATTCTTGAAAAACCTTATAAGCGTGGTTTTGAACTCTATATCCAGTCGTTTGTTTTCCTCCATTTCTTTCATTTGTGGTCTGTTCCTTCGTCTCTGCATTTTCACTATGCCGGGAGAACTTCTGTGTTGGATTCAGCCTTATGATACAAGACTTGCAAAACTGCAAAAGCCTCTCTGTTGAACTTGAAATGGGTGGAGTCTCAGGGCTTAACAGACCGTCTTGCCTTCCAGACGTCCCTGCCCTCCATGGCCCGTGGGTCTCACGTGACTCTGGAGCAGTCTCTGTGCATGCATGCAGTGCCTCTAGACTGCTGCCTTTCCAGCTCCCCTGTGCTCCGGGACCATATGAGTCTGGGTACCCACAGTTTCGCCAGAAACTAGGGTTTAGTGGAGTTAGAAGTGGCATAGTTGGGAGGCTCTGTCTCCCGCCCACTCATGAAAGCCAGCGGCACAATCAGCAGTCAGTCTTCTGCGTGCAGTACTGTGCCCACCACCAGACTTCTGCCCTTTTGCGACTCCCCTAAATTTCTGTGCACTTTTCCCTCTTCACAGTCCAAACTCCCCCATATGAGTTTCGGCTGGATCTCGGGTTTAGTGCCATAGGATAAGGGGTTCAATGCTGTTGGGAGTCTTTGTCTCCCTCCCGCCAGAGAAAGCCAGCCAGGTTCTCCGGCACCCGCTCTCTCCACGTGTGTGTCTCCATACCTCAGCTTTTTGCAGCTCCTCTGGGTCTCCATGAGCCCCTCTCTTTCCTTCTAGTTGTAGAATTTCCACTCAGCCAGCTTTTCTGTGGTTCTGGATGCTGTCCATTCTGTCTTTTAATTGTGGTTTTGAAATTGTTGTGCGAGGCAGCAGTGTAGGTATTTACCTATGCCGCCATCTTGGATTCTCCTCCAGGTACATGCCTTTGACCTGGAATCAAACTCACAACCCTTTGGTGTGTGGGCTAACACTCTAACCATTGAGTAACACCAGCTGGGGCAAGAGAAAGACTGAGAGAAAGAGTGAGAGAGAGAAAATCAATGTGAGAGAAAAACATCTATCAGTTGATTCTCTTATGCACTCTGACCAGGGATCAAACCCACAACCTGGGTATGTGCCCTTACTGAGAATTAAACCCTCAATGTTTGGTATATGGGATGATGTCTAACCAAATGAGCCACTTGGCCAGGCCTAATCCATAATATTCTAATAACTATATATGGTGTGAGGTGGGTTAGAATTTTATTGGGGTGATCACTTAGTAAGTTACCTAATGTCTAATTACTGGGTTGTACACTAAAACTAATAAACTGTATGTCAACTGTAATTGAAAAATTAAAAAAATGATTTAGTACCCATTGTGGAAAACAATATGGAGTTTCCTCAAAAAAGTAAAAGTGGAACTCTCATTTGACCCAGTAATCCCACTTCTAGGACTATATCCCAAAAAACCAGAACACCAATCAGAAAGGATATATGCACCCCTATATTCATAGCAGCACAATTTACAATAGCTAAGATTTTGAAACAGCCTAAGTGCCCATTAGCAGATGAGTGGATTTGAAAACTGTGGTACATCTACACAATGGAATACTACACTGCTGTAAAAATGAAGGAATTCTTACCATTTGCAACAGCATGAATGGAACTGGAGAGGATTATGCTAAGTGAAATGAGCCAGGCAATGAAAGATAAAGTAACTATAAACACCAATCCTATATAATAAAAGACTAATATGCAAATGAACTGAAGGGTGGAGCAACTGGTTGCTATGATGTGCACTGACCACCAGGGGGGAAGATGCTCAACACAGGAGCTGCCTCCTGTTGTCAGTGTGCTCCCACAGGGGGAGCACTGCTCAGCCAGAAGCTGGGTTCACGGAGCAGGTCTAAGCCATCAGTTGGACATCCCCTGAAGGTTCCCAGACTACAAGAGGGTGCAGGCTGGGCTGAGGGACCACCTCCAAGTGCATACATTTCTAGTTTATGATAAAAATGCTCAGAGAATTGGAAATGGCATGTCATTAACTTAAAGTGGGCGTGTCATAAAAATTGCATATTTGATGTTACATGTGATAGTGGAAACTGAACTCCCTTTGCTGTAAGACTAAAAATAGAATCCCTATTAAAATACCAATGACAGGAGCAGAAGTGGAACGAAGGGAACTGCAATATCATCCTGACTGGGAAACAGGCGTGCCAAACAGAACAATAGAGGAAGTGAATGACCTCCACTACTGCCCATTCTATTCTTTTATTTTTAATTTAAAAAAATTTTTTTTCAGCTCTTAATTAAAAAACTAAATTTTTTTCTTTTTCCCTCAATTGATTTTACCTTTTTAATTATTACATTTTTATTTTCAACCAGTATTTTTACTACTACTATTTTACCTTTTTTGAAAAAAAAAGTATCATTTTATATTTATTTTACTTTGGGATTAGAGTTCTACATTCTATTTTCAGCTCTCCTTTAGCATCATTTTACTCTATCTCAACTCTACCTTTATGCCAACACTCTCTTCCTAACTTTTCCCATTTTGTTGTCTTGTTTCTCTTATCCTTTTCCAACTTTAGATTTTCTCTATTCTTTCTTTTTACCTGTTTAAAACTTCACCCCACTTATATATCTAATTTCTAATCCCCTACTCCAAGTCCATACACACCTCTCTCTTCTCTGTCTTCACTATCCAAAAAATTGTTTTTCTCTATGTCCTTTTGTTGTTGTTTGCTTGAACATTGATTATATCAATTTTTCATACTTTTTTGTGAGATTGTCTTTGCTTATTCTACTTGTTTTATTTTGTTTGCTTTATTTTTGTTTGTGTTTTCCCTCTGTTTTCCCTCACCTCCCTTGATATTAGTTGTTATTTGTAATTTGTATTAATCTCCAGGTACTTGTTGCTGGCATTTGTTGAGATTAGTGGCTGTTCTATTGGAGTTTTCTCCTCATATATATAATTTGTTCCCATTTTCTTTCTTATTCTCTTTCTTTTCTCTCTCACTTTTTTTCTTTCTGCCTTCCTCTTCCCCCTCCTCCTTCCCCACCTCTTTTCTTCCCCTTCCTCCTCCTCCTCTTTCTTTTCTTTTTTTCTCCTTTCTCTCTCTCTTTTTAAAATATATTTTATTGATTTTTTACAGAGAGGAAGGGAGAGGAACAGAGAGCTAGAAACATCGATGGGAGAGAGACACTGATCAGCTGCCTCTCGCACAGCCCCCACCACATGCCCCTAACCAGAACCGAACCTGAGACCCCTCAGTCCGCAGATCGACGCTCTATCCACTGAGCCAAACCGGTTTTGGCTCTCCTTTCTCTCTTATTCTTTCTCTACTTACCCCTAATTTGTCTTTCACTGGTAGTTACCTTATTTGTGGTTATTAACATCGTGAATACATTTCTGTTCAGTGCCTTGTGTGTTGTACCTAGTCATGTTGTATTTTGTGCCTTTAAATCAACACAGGAGAGAGAACTATATAACCAGACACCCAGAGAAGAAAGACCATGGGAAGACGAAGAACAGCCACATATGAAAGAAAAGCAGGCATCACCAGAAAAGGAAGTAAATAAAATAGAAGCAAACAACCTGCCAGAGAAAGAGTTCAGAGAAATGGTCATAAGGTGGCTGAAAAGAATGGAAGACAAATTCGACAATATGAGTAAGAACCAAGAGGAAATTATAAAGAATCAAGAAGAAATGAAAAATGACATTGCTGCTGTAAAGAACTCAATAGAAAGCATCAAAAGTAGACTAGAAGAAGCAGAGGACCTCATCAGTGAGCTAGAAGGCAAGGTAGGAAAAAATACCCAAGTACAGCAGTTTCTAGAAAAAAAATTAAAAAGCAAGAGGAGAGCCTAAAAAAACTATGGGATAACACAAAACAAAACAACCTCTGCATAATTAGAGTTTCAGAAAGAGTGGAAACTGAGCAAAGAATAGAAAACCTGTTTGAAGAAATAATGACAGAAAACTTCCCTGATATAAGGAGGAAAAAACCCACACAAATCCAAGAAGCTCACAGAGTCCCAAGCAAAATGAACCCCAAAAAACCGACACAAAGGCACATTATAATTAAATTGGCAAACACTAATGACAAAGTAAGAATCTTAAAAGCAGCCAGAGAAAGACAGATAGTTACCTACAAAGGAACCCCCATCAGACTAGCAACTGATTTCTCAACAGAAATTCATCAGGCCAGAAGGAAATGGAATGAAATATACAAAATTATGCAAAGGAAGGGTCTAAATCCAAGAATACTGTAACCAGCAAGGCTTTCAATCAAAATTGAAGGTGAAATCAGGAGCCTCACAGACAAAAAAGAACTAAGGGAATATATTACCACCAAACCAGCAATGCAAGAAATGTTAAAGGGTCTGCTGTAAAAAAAGAAATAGGAAGCGAAGAGGGAACACAGGAGTAAAGAATAAAAATGGCGACAGATAAGTACCCACAATAATAACTTTAAATGTAAATGGATTAAATGCTCCAATCAAAAGACAGATTGGATAAGAAAACATGACCCATATATCTGTTGTCTACAAGAAACCCACCTCACAAAAAGAGATGCATACAGACTGAGGGTGAAGGGATGGAAGACAGTTTTTCAGGCAAATGGAAATGAAAACAAAGCTGGGGTTGCAATACTTATATCTGACAAATTAGATCTCAAAGTGAAGGACATAACAAGAGATAAGGAAGGCCACTAAAGGGAGCAATCCAACAAGAAGAAATAACTTTGGTAATCATATATGCACCCAATACAGGAGCACCTAAATACATAAAAAAAACTCCTGGAGGATATCAAGGGAGAGATTGACAAAAATACAATCATAGTAGGAGACTTTAATACCCCACTGTCACCACTGGACAAATCCTCTAAACAAAAAATCAGCAAAGAAACATCAATCCTAAATGACTCACTAGAACAGATGGAATTAATTGACATCTTCAGAACATTTCATCCCAAAGCCACAGAATATACATTCTTCTCAAGTGCACATGGGTCATTTTCAAAGACAGACCATATGTTGGCTCATAGGCAAAGTCTCTTCAAATTCAAGAAGATAGAAATCATATCAAGCATTTTCTCAGATCACAGTGGCATAAAACTGGAAATCAACTACAATAAAAACAATACAAAGAAATCAAACACATGGAGAATAAACAGCATGCTATTAAACAATGACTGGGTAACCAGAGAGATCAAGGAAGAAATAAAAAACATCATGGCAACAAATGACAATGACAACACAACGATACAAAATTTATGGGACACAGTGAAAGCAGTCTTGAGAGGGAAGTGCACAGCTCTACAAGCCGACTGCAAAAAAACAAGAAACAATGGTAATAAATTATCTAACCCTACAACTCAAAGAGCTAGAAAGAGAGCAACAAGAAAAGCCCAGTGTAAGCAGAAGGAAGGAAATAGTAAAGATCAGAGCGGAGATAAATAACATAGAGACCAAAGAAACAATTCAAAAGAACAACAAAACCAAGAGCTGGTTCTTTGAAAGGATAAACAAGATTGATGGACCTCTACCCAGGTTCACCAAGAAGCAAAGAGAGAAGACCCAAATAAACAAAATCAGAAACAAAAGAGGAGAAATAACAACAGACCCCTCCAAAATACAAAGGATTGTTAAAAAATACTATGAACAACTTTATTCCAACAAAATGGACAACCTGTAGGAAATGGACATATTCCTAGAAAAATATAACCTTCCAAAACTCAATCAGGAATAATCTAAACATCTCAATAGTCCAATAACTATGGAAGAAATTGAAGCAGTCATCAAAAAGCTTCCAGCAAACAAAAGCCCAGGACCAGGTGGCTACAAAGGAGAGTTTTACCAAACATTCAAGGAAGAATTAAAACCTATCCCCCTCAGACTATTCAAAAATATTCAATAAGAAGGAACACTTCCAAACACTTTCTATGAAGCCAGCATCACCCTAATACCAAAACCAGATAAAGACAACACAATGAAAGAGAATTACAGGCCAATATTTCTCATGAACATAGATGCCAAAATCCTCAACAAAATTCTAGCAAGTCGGATCCAACAGTACATCAGAAAGACCATACACCATGACTAAGGATTTATCCCAGGAATGTAAGGATGGTACAATATACACAAATCAATAAATGTGATACATCACATAAACAAATTGAGAGATAAAAATCACATGGTCATATCAATTGATATAGAAAAAGCATTTAACAAAATCCAACACCCTTTCTTGATAAAAACTCTCAGCAAGATGGGAATAGAAGGATCATATCTCAACATCATAAAAGCCATATATGATAAACCCCCAGCTAACATCATACTCAATGGGCAAAAAATAAAACCATTTCCCCTAAGAACAGGAACAAGACAGGGATGCCCACTCTCACCACTCCTGTTTGACATAGTACTGGAAGTATTAGCCATTGCAATTAGACAAGAAGAAAAAATAAAAGGCATCCAAATTGGAAAAGAAGAAGTAAAGCTGTCCTTATTTGCAGATGACATGATACTGTACATAAAAAACCCGAAGGACTCCATCCAAAAATTAATAGACTTAATAAATGAATTCAGCAATGTAGCAGGATACAAAATTAATGCCAAGAAATCTATGCATTTCTATACACTAATAGTGAAATTACAGAAAGAGAGACTAAAAAAGCAATTCCATTTACCATTGCACCAAAAAAATTAAAGATACCTAGGAATAAACCTAACTAAGGAGGTAAAAGACCTATACGCAGAAAACTACAGGACACTGAAAAAAGAGATAGAGGAAGACATAAATAGATGGAAGAGCACACCATGCTCATGGATTGGGAGAATCAACATCATTAAAATGTCCATACTACCCAAAGCAATCTATAGATTCAATGAACTACCCATTAAAATACCAAAAACATATTTCACAGACCTAGAAAAAACTCTCCAAAGATTCATCTGGAACAAAAAAAGACCCTGAATAGCCACAGCAATCCTGAGAAAGAAGAATAAAGTAGGTAGAATCTCAATACCAGATTTCAAGCTCTATTACAAAGTAACTGTTCTCAAAACAGCCTGGTACTGACACAAGAACAGACACATAGACCAATGGAATAGAATAGAGAATCCAGATATCCACCCAAACCACTATGCTCAATTAATATTTGACAAAGGAAGCATGAACAGACAGTGGAGTCAAGACAGCCTCTTCAATAAATGGTGTTGGGAAAATCGGACAGATATATGCAAAAAAAATGAAACTATACCACCATCTTACACCATTCACTAAAATAAACTCCAAATGAATACAGGACTTAAACATTAGATGGGAAACCATAAAAATACTAGAGAAATCCACAGGCAGCACAATCTCAGACATATGCCAAAAGAACTTCTTCACTGATACTGCTCCAAGGGCAATGGAAGCTAAAAAGAAAATAAACAAATGAACTACATCAAAATAAAAAGCTTTTGCACAGCAAAAGAAAACATCAACCAAACAACAAGAAAGCCCACTATATGGGAGAACATATTTTCAAATGTTATCACTGATAAAGTTTTAATTTCCATCATCTACAGGCAACTTATACAACTTAATACAAGAAAGAAAATGATCCAATAAAAAAATGGGCAACAGACTTAAATAGAACCTTTTCGAAAGACCACAGAAGGAAGGCCAAGAGATATATGAAAACATGCTCAAAGTCGCTAATTATCTGAGAGATGTAAATCAACATGACAATGCAATACCATCTCACACCTGTCAGAATGGCAATCATCAACAAATCAACAAACGACAAGTGTTGGCGAGGATGTGGAGAAAAAGGAACCCTCATGCACTGCTGGTGGGAATGCAGACTGGTGCAGCCACTGTGGAGAACAGTATGGAGTTTCCTCAAAAAACTAAAAATGGAACTCCCATTTGACCCAGCAATCCCACTCTTAGGAATATATCCTAAGAAACTAGAAACACCAATCAGAAAGGATTTATGCACCCCTATGTTCATAGCAGCACAATTTACAATAGCTACAATTTAGAAACAGCCTAGGTGCCTGTCAGCAGATGAATGGATCAGAAAACTATGGTACATCTACACAATGGAATTCTATGCTGCAATAAAAAAGAAGGAATTCTTACCATTTGCAGCAATCCGGATGGAACTGGAGAGCATTATGCTAAGTGAAATAAGCCAGTCAATGAAGGAGAAACACCACATGATCTCACTCATTTGTGGAAAATAAAGAACATTATAAACTGATGAACAAAAAGATAGATACAGAGACAGTAAAGCATCAAACAGACTGTCAAATTACAAAGGGAAGGTTAGGGAGAGGTGGCGTAGATAAAGATCAAATGAAGGACGTGTATACATGCATATAAGCATAACCAATAAACACAAGACACTGGAGGGTTAAGGTATTCCTGGGAGGGGGGGTGGGCAATGAGAAGATATGTATACATGTAATACATTAAAAAAAAAACAAACTTTCAGACCTTTCTAAAAAAAAAAAAGAAAAGAAAATTCCAATGGCATATATTTCACAGAGCTATAACAAATACTCCAAAAATTTATATGGAATCAAAAAAGACCCGAGAGGAATCCAAGATGGCGGCATAGGTAAACACCTACACTGCTGCCTCGCACAACAATTTCAAAACTACAACTAAAAGACAGAACGGACATCATCCAGAACCACAGGAAAGCTGGCTGAGTGGAAATTCTACAACTAGAAGGAAAGAGAGGGGCTCACAGAGACCCAGAGGAGCTGCAAAAAGCCGAGGTACTGAGACGCGCACGCTGAGAGAGCGGGTGCCGGAGTGCCTGGCTGGCTTTCTCTGGCGGGAGGGAAACGGAGACTCCCAAAGGCATTGAACCCCTTATTTTACGACACTAAACCCCAGATCCAGCCGAAACTCATACGGGGGGAGTTTGGACTGTGAAAAGGGAGAGGTGCACGGAAATTTAGGGGAGTCGCAGAAGATCAGGTCTGGTCTCGCACGTGGACGGTGCTGCACACAGGACAGACTGCTGATTGTGCCGCTGGCTTTCGAGAGTGGGCGGGAGACAGACCCTCCGAACTGTGCCACTTCTGAGTCCACTGGGCCCCTGTTTCGGGCGAAACCCTGGGGACCTAGACTCGTGTGGTCCTAGTGCTCAGGGGAGCTGGAAAGGCAGCGGTTAGAGGCACTGCGGGTGCGCACACAAGGACCGCTCCAGCCATTACCCAGTCACGTGAGACTCAGGGGGCGTGGAGGACGGGGCCGACTGGAAGGCAAGGCGGTCCCTTAAGCCCTGAGACTCCACCCCTCCCAAGCTCAACAGAGGCTTCTTCGGTTTTGCATCTGGTATCATAAGGCTGAATCCAACACAGAAGTTTCCCCGGCATAGTGAAAATGCCGAAACAAGGGAAGGGATCACAAACAAAAGAAATGGAGGGAAAAAAACGACTGGATATAGAGTTCAAAACCACGCTTGTAAGGTTTTTCAAGAATATGCTAGAAAAATTCGATAAATTTAGTGAGACCCAAGAGGAGATGAAAAAGGACCAACTAGCGATACAAAAGAGCCAACTAGAGATGGAAAAGGTCCTACCAAAGATGATAAAGGACCAAATAGAAATTAAACATACACTGACTGAAATAAAAAATATTATACAGAGTCCTAACAGCAGACTAGAGAAAGGCAAGAATCAAGTAAAAAATTTGAAATATAAAGAAGCAGACAACATTCAACTGGAAAAGCAAGAAGAGAAAAGAATCCAAAAATGTGAACATAATGTAAGGAGACTCTGGGACAGCTTTCAGTGTACCAACATCAGAATTGTGGGGGTGCCAGAAGAAGAGAGAGAGCAAGATACTGAAAACCTGTTTAAAGAAATAATGACTGAAAACTTCCCACATCTGGTAAAACAAGTCGAGGAAGCACACAGAACCCCAAAGAAAAGGAACCCAAAGAGGACTACACCAAGACACATCATAATTAAAATGCCAAGAGCAAAAGAGAAAGAGAGAATATTAAAAGCAGCAAGAGAAAAACAGTTTATTACCTACAAGGGAGCACCCATACGACTGTCAGCTGATTTCTCAACAGAAACGATGCAGGCCAGACGGGAGTGGCAAGAAATATTCAACGTGATGAATAGCAAGAACCTACAACCAAGAATAATCTATCCAGCAAAGCTAACATTCAGAATTGAAGGGCAGATAAAGAGCTTCACAGATAAGAAAAAGCTAAAGGAGTTCATCAACTCCAAACCAGTATTATATGAAATGCTGAAAGGTACTCTTTTAGAAGAGGAAGAAGAAAAAGGTAAAAGCCAAATAATTATGAACAACAAATACGTATCTATCAACAAGTGAATCTAAAAATTAAGTGAATTAAAAATTTGATCAACAGAATAAACTGGTGAATATAATAGAATCAGGAGCACAGAAAGGGAGTGGACTGATAATTCTCAGGGGGAAAGGGGTGAGGGGTGTACAGGGAGAGACTGGACAAAAATCATACACCTATGGATGAGATCAATGGGAGGGAGCTAAGGGCAGAGGGAGGGGTGGGAGCTGGGTGGAGGGGTGCTATGGAGGGGAAAATAGAGAAACAAATGTAATAATCTGAATAATAAAAATTTAATTAAAAAAAAAGACCCCGAATAATTACAGCAATTTTGAGAAAGAATCGGTTGGAGAAATCATAATACCAGATTTCAAGTTATACTACAAAACCACAATAATCAAAACAGTCTGGTACTGGCACAAGAACGGGCATATAGATCAATGGAACAGAACGGAGAACCCAGAAATCAACCTAAGCCATTATGCTCAATTAATACATGACAAAGGAGCTAAAAGCATACAATGGAGTCAAGAGAGTCTCTTCAATAAATGATGTGTGGATTAGATACATGCAAAAAAAATGAAATTAGACCACTGACTTACACTACACACAAGAATAAACTCAAAATGGATAAAAGACTTAAATGTAAGTCGTAAAATTATAAAAATCGTAGAAGAAACCATAAGCATCAAAATCTCAGACATCAAAATCTCATAGCAACATGTTAATGGGTATAGCTCCTAGGGCCGTGGTTGGCAAATTGCAGCTCGCAAGCCACATGTGGCTCTTTGGCCCCTTGATTGTGGCTCTTCCACAAAATACCATGGCCTGGGTGAGTCTATTTTGAAGAAGTGGCATTAGAAGAAGTTTAAGTTTAAAAAATTTGGCTCTCAAAAGAAATTTCAATTGTTGTGCTGTTGATATTTGGCTCAGTTGACTAATGAATTTGCCGACCACTGTGGCAAAGGAAACTAACGAGAAAATAAACAAATGGGCCTACATCAAAATAAAGGGCTTCTGCACAGCAAAAGAAACTATCAACAGAATGAAAAGAGAGCCCACTGTATGGGAGAACATATTTGGCAAGGATACATCTAATAAAGGGTAAATATCCAAAATATATAAAGAACTCATACAACTTAACAAAAGGAAGACAAACAATCTAATACAGAAATGGGCAAAGGACCTAAATAGACGCTTCTCCATACAGATGGCCAAGAGACATGAAAAAATGCTCAATCACTAATCATCTGAAAGATGGACATCAAAACAACAATGAAGTACCATCTCACACCTGTCAGAATGGCTAACATCAACAAATCCATAAATGACAAGTGCTGGCAAGGATGTGGAGAAAAGGGAACCCTCGTGC
>JAAGEH010002525.1:2101657-2435493 GCA_011751065.1 Lasiurus cinereus
GGATCTAGGCCAGCCTCTCTTGCCTCTAGCTGTCATGGATGATGGTCCCACTAAATCATGCCCATGTGGTGATGTCCCTCTGAGGGTCCCCAAACCAAGAGTCCCTTGGCTGAGCCTGGATCAGGGGAGACCACATTGGGGATTGCAGCCTCTTTAGCTCTGAGCTCTGAGAACCTGGGGGGTGGAGGTGTTTGGGAGAGGGGAGTCACCTGCAAGCCCTACTCAGTAGTAGACCAAGGGATGCAGGGTTGTGGGTGGCCCGTGTGACACTCTGGGAAATGATGTGCATCTGCCATTCTCTCCCGCCTGGGGTGATGGCCGTCCAGCCTTTCCTGAACTGTCTGACCCCTCCTGCCCCTACACTAGCTCCTCAGAACAAAGGGGTCAGTTCCCAGCCCGCTGCTGTGTGGCCAGATGTTACTGTCCTCCAGCCCCTGGGCATGTGACTATGAGCTCGAAGCCCACCTGGGTGGGAGCCCAGCCACATGTACCCGAGACCCTGGGTGGGAAACTACTGGGGGTGCCTATCAGGTGCCCTGTGAGCACCAGGGGAGAGGGTGGATGGGGAAAGTTCGGAGTCAGAGGCCCTATCCTCATTGTGTGGCTGGTCCCACAAACAAGGGACACAATGAGGGATTGGCCTGGGGGTGCCTTTGGGGTCACAGGCTGTGTGTGAATATGCAGGGTTGGGTGGTGGCAGCCAGGGCACAGCAGGGACCAGGGCATGGCCTGCGGCCCCTCTGGGCTCATAGGCTGTGCTAACTGTGGTGCCCCCCCCCGCTCAACGATATGTTCTCCAGACCTGTAAACGTGACCGTGTTTGGAGACAGGATTGCCACAGATCACTAAGTGAAGGGTGAGGGGTCAGACTGTGGGGTGGGACCTTCAAGGCCTTAGGGCTCACAGGGGCTGTGCCCGCCTGAGGAAATCGAGGCCTACAGAGGACCAGAGAGAGCCGAGGCCCCCACACTCCTGCTGTTTGATCCTTAAAGGAAACAAGGTGTCTTGCTCATCATGAAGCAATTACCCTACAATTGGGTGGTTTTGGACAAATGGTCCCTCAGTAGTTATCCTGTGTGTCTGTCCATCACCTGAAAGTTCCACCAGCTCCTCTGTGAGCTGGGAGGAGCCCCCCTAGGTCACACCCACCTGTTCTACAACGGCGTGTGCGTGCAACCCGGCAGCCTGTCTCAGTGCGATGCCCGTGAGCCTCGTCCCTGTTGCTTTGGTTCCCTTTTCTCCCCTGGTTGCTCTGAGGTCCAGCCTGGTGCTGACAGCAGTGGCGAGCGGGATGGTGGGGCGCTGATGGTCCAGCGAGGATGGCCTCGTCTTGCTCCTGGTCTTACAGGAAGCTGTCGGTCCTTCCCCATGACCTGTGAGGACAGCTGTGGGTTTTCACAGGTGCCTTTATCAGGTTACGGAAGTTCCCTCCTATCTAGTTTACAGAGTTTATTTTTTATTTATTTATTTTTTAAAAATATATTTTATTGATTTTTACAGAGAGGAAGGGAGAGGGATAGAGTTAGAAACATCGATGAGAGAGAGACATAGATCAGCTGCCAACTGCACGCTCCCACTAGGGATGTGCCGGCAACCAAGGCACATGCCCTTGACCGGAATTGAACCTGGGACCTTTCAGTCCGCAGACCAATGCTCCATCCACTGAGCCAAACCAGTTTTGGCTAGTTTACAGAGTTTAAACAAAAATTATAAATCCATATTTAATTTTTTTTCTGTATTGATATGATCATACGGTTTTTCTTATTTAGCCTCTTAATTGGTTTTGAAATTTTGAAGTAGGCTTGCATTCCTGGGGTGTAATTGCCGTGTGTGCTGCTGACGCGCTGGCTGAGGTTTCTCCAGTCTGCTCATGAGGGATGCAGTTTGCGTATGCTGTCACTTCCTAGTTGGTCTCGGGGTGCCCTCTGGAAGCACTGGCTTGGGGAGTGTGTCCTCCTGGTTCCCTCCCTGGAAGAGGCTGGGTTGAGCTGGCGTTACTTTTTCTTTAAATGTTAGGGAGGTATCACCAGTGAAACCATCTGAGCCTGGACATTCCAATCACATTTTTAACTGCAAATTCAACATCTTTGATGGGGATGGGATTCCCCGGCCCCAACCACATTTCAGGAGAGCATGGGTATTTGGGGTGCTGAGGAATTGGTCCGTCTCCTCTGAGTTATCAGGGGAGATGTCTCTGCATCTGACTCTGGGTGTCCACTGCAGTCAGAGGCCGGGGGCGAGCCTTGATGGGGCCGCGAGGAGCAGGTGGGCCATCAGGGCTGACGGAGGGCTTGGAGGAGGCCTGCGCCATGGGGCCGCTCCCATCACACCCACCCATGCGGGCTTCGGGGCGGCGGGCATGCTGTGTCCTGTGACCCCATAACAAGCTGGCACCGATTGGGTAGCTTAAAACAACGGAAACGTACTTTCTCCCTTTGGGGGGCAGAGGTCTGAGGTCAAGGTGCCGGGGCTATGAGGCTCTAGGGGAGGATCCCCGATCCAGCTCCTAGTAGCTTCAGGCAGCCCGCGGGTTGTGGCTGCATCACCCCAATCCCTGCCGCCATTTCAGGCGGCTTCTTCTCTGTGTCTCTCTCCCCTTTGCTCTCCTGTAAGAACACTTGTCATTGGATTTAGGACCAATCCTGGGAAAGCCAGGATGATCTCATCGCAAGATCCTTAATTTGATTAAAATGCAAATTCCCAAATAAGGCCCTATCCACAAGTTTGGGAATCGGGACAGGGACACATCTTTGGGGTACACGGCTGAGCCCACCTGGCTATGGCCTCCTGCTGCCCGTCTAAGGGCTGCTCTCTGTGGAGTGCACACGGAGCGTGTTGGAACGGGGTGCCTCCCCTTCCTGGCCCAATTTGGATTCTGAAAAGGCAGAGCTGGAAGCTCTTCGAACCCTCGGGCAACTCACTGGCTCTGGATGCAGGGTCACCGGGCTCCCGCCCCATCTGGGAGGCAGGCTCAGGCCCCCCCCACAGGCTGGCCCTGTGCCACGGCTCTCCCTCGTTCCCGGGCCCCGAGGCTGTGCGTGGTGGCGGGTCTCCAGGCGCCTCTTAGGAAGGGACAGGCCTGCCGCCCCTTGTGCTGCCCACAGGGACCTGGGCTCAGAGCCCCCGCCTGTGTGGGGGCCCATAGGAGCTCCTGGTGTCTGCCCTGGCCCAGGGTGGGCGCTGCCAGCCGTGCTGCCCCGGAGGCCTGCCTCTGGCTCTTGCCAGCAGCGTGTGGCACCGATTGGAATTCCGAGCACAGCGTGGGCACTTTGTTCTCCTGGATCAAGTCTGGGCTCTTGCTGTCGGCACAGCTGTGGTGCCTGAGCCCTGACAGGTGATGGGCCAGCTGTCCTGGCCCTGGGGTGGGGTGTTGTCCCTCTCGCTGCGCTTAACCCTCGCCTGCCAGGCTCACCCCAGAAAGGGGCAGCTGCATGCCAGCTCCTTGTTCTCCCACCTCCCCGCCAGCCTGCCTGGAAAGACAAGTTCCATTTACATCTTATTTCCTCAGGACCTGAGAGAAGACCCCGGCTCCCAGAAAGGTGTATTCCACTGAGTCCAGGGACCCTGGTGTCTTCCTTTGGCCCAAGCAGAGGAGGTGCCCCGGGTCCGAGTGGCCCAAATCCGCTCTTGTGGCAACCCTGTCCCCTTGGCCAGTAGGGCAAGGCAGGGCTGGGGAAAGTGACTTGGGAAGCTCAGAGTCCCTCAAAGGCCCCTTTACCAGCTCTGGGACATGAGGAGGGAAATACGAAACCCTGTGCGGCTGCCTCACGGCCTGCAGAGTTGCTGCCTCCATCCGGTGGACCTTCAGGCTTTGCCGCTATTCCGGCCCCAGCTCTCAAGGACAACAGAGGCGAGTCCCCCTTGGTAACTGTGTCCCACCACCAGGACCCTGTGACACCAGCAAATGTGGGATGAGCCCGTGGGCTGCAAGCAGTGGGGCCTTGGGCTCCTGCCTAGGCTCACTGCTGTCACAGCTGCCCTGAGGGCCAGTCAGCACCCTCCAGGTGGGGCAGGGGCTCCTGCAGGATCTGCCTCATCTGGGAGCAGGGAGCTGGGGACCCTGCAGCCAGATGGTGTCCTGGTGCCATCTTGGCTCCTGAGAAGGCTGGTGGACACAGTGCTGCCAGGAGCTCTTGGAGAGAACGTGAGGACAGGTCGGCAAGACTGAGGGGGTAGGTGCAGGCTGGCTGAGGGCAGCCCTCCCTCTGGGATGCTCTGTGGGGAAAATTTAACGAAGTCCTCTCTCTAGACCTGCTCTTCGCTGGTGGTTCCGAGAGCAGAATGCTGCCGTCCGTGAGCACAGGACCAGCGCAGGGAGGTGCTGGGGCCTGGGGCCCGCCCCTCCCTAGGTAGAGGCTGGTCCCCTGGGCTGTCAGTGTCCACCCTCCTCTAGGGACTTATTACAGCAGCGATCCACGTGCAGTGAGGACAGCACGCCCCTGGACAGGTTCGCGGGACCCAGGGCTCTGGCTGGGCATGAAGGGCTCAAAGGGGGAGCCAGGACTCCCAGGGCTATGTGAGCATCAAGGGTCCAGACAGTGTTTGGGGGTACTGTGTGGGTTGCCTTGCACCCCTGATCCTCTCAGGTGGGCCACTGTTCCAGGAGGTACACAGCCACCTCCCGCCCTCCCACTCTGCACAGCCAGAACCCGGCAGGCAAGGCTCCCCAAGTCTGGAGTGGCTGCCTGCCCTCCTGGGAGGTGAGTGGTCCGGGGCCAGCAGCGCAGGACCACGAGGGAGCTGATAAAATAGGAAGGCACCCTCACTGGAGGCCGGAGGCTGAGATCTAGGTGTCTCCGGGCCTCGCTCCCTCTGGGGCTCCAGGGGACAGCCTCTGCCTTCCAGCTCCTGGCGGCTCTGCATCTCTTGGGCTGTGGCTGTATCACCCATCTCTGCCTGTTGTCACATGGCTTTTCCCGGTGCCTCTGTGACTCCTCTTATAAGGACATTGGACTTAGGTCCCACCCTTATCCAACATGACCTCTTTAGTTATATTCCAAAGGTCACGTGCTGAGGTTCAGGTGGATGTGAATTGGGGGACACTATTCAACCCACTACAACTGACCCCCAGGCCCTCCCTGGGGGAGCTGATGCTCTACGAGGGAGGGGGCCGAGGCAACAGGAAGCACAGGCCCATGCCACCTGCCTGGGGAAGGGCAGTGGAAGGATGCCCTGGGGTGGCCAGAGTAGGCCACTCAGGAGGACCTGTGAGCTGAGACCCAGGGGATGGGGAGCCAGCCACCTTGCCAGAGGCGGTCAGTGAGGAGAGGGCTCTGCACGGTGGCCTGACTTGATTGACAAGAACCACCCGTCCTCCCCAGGGTGGGAGGGACAGGTTGGGGGAGGATCAGGACTCTTGGGGCTGTGCAGCCAGCCAGGAGGGACAGCAGTGAGAGGGCTCTGAGTGAGGGTGGGGTGGGGTGTTGGCTGGGCTCATCCCTGCAGGCCTGTGCATGAGCTCTGAACGCGGTGTCCACTTCCGTTTGGCGGCTCAGGGAAAGGGCACAGTGGATGCGGTGCCCGAGGACCTCGGACAGACGGAGGGATGGAGCCCAGCCCGGCAGCTTGCTCAGCGCTAGCCCTGCAGCTGCACGGCGGCCACAATGGACTGAGGGGCATTGATGGGGACACAGTTGGTCCCTGATAACTTGCTAATAGCGCTTCATATTTTTTTTTTCATTTAGAAGAATTGTGTGTGAAAACCCGAGTTGGGGGATGAGGCCACTTGATGAAGAGCCGGGAGCCCACCCCTTAAAGGAACAAGGCATGTTTTTTCCCCATTTTTTTCCTGTGGCTCAGACAGCTGGCTCCTTAAATATTAATCAGGGGTTATTGAAATGCAAATGCGTGCCCACCACTGAAAGGCCTGCAGCTGCAGGGCTGGCGCTGAATGCCCTCGGGCCCAGGTGCAGTGCCTGGACAGAGCCAGCGCAAGGAGGAGGTGACTTGTGGCCGACCCTCCCTGAGGACAAATGGAGTTGGTTTACCCCTTGACAGGAGACAAGGAGAGGAGAGAGGCATCGTCTTGTCTTGTTGACTTTGCCGTCACAGCTTTCATGGCTTTTAGCCTTGAAAATAAGGTGGCCTTACAAGTGGATGTGGGGCGAGTGGGGCCTCTGCTCCTCTGGGTGAGGCTTTGTGAAGCTCGCGCACGTTGCTGCTTCCAATGACTTTAGAAGCTACACTCACAGGAGAAACAACGCCAGCCTGAGCAGGGGCCTGGGGCTTCCCATCGCTGCCCGGGCCCCACCTGGGCCCCAGCAGGTCAGACTTAGAAACATAGAGGACAGAAAACATTTCCAAAGAGTGAACAGGGAGGGTGAGGAGGGATTGCAATAACCAGGAACATGCAGTCAAAACACAAAATAAGCTGGACAAAATCTGGGTCATATCTGGGGTTTCAGTGGACACAGATCTGCTTACACGTTCCTACACATGCCTGTGAACACAGACCCAGCCCAAGGCTCTTGGTAATAAACACATCGGAAAGGAAGTAGGATCTAACATTCGACAATGAAACAGATTTTTCTGCTTTAAAACATTTTCGTTGTGAATCAGAACACGTGTGTGAGCTCAGAAAATGTTCACAATCTGAATGTCAGCGCGACCATCACCAGCTCAAGAACTCGAACCTCGTGGTCCCTTATGTGTCCCCAGCAGAACCACGACCCTGCTCTGTAGCGCACCCTGGTTCTGTATGCTTGTTAGGTGCTGAGTGACATCATGTGGCACACACGACCTTGTGTCGGTGATTTGACTTCTATAGCGTCTCACCTTGTGCACAGCTGCACGTCTGGGACATTCACTCTGTTTTCCACGTTGTTCTCTTGGCTGTAAGATATTTCATCAAGGAAGCACATGAATGTCATTTGATCATTTGTCCATCCTACTCTTGAAGGACTTTGGTTTGCTGTTTCTGTCTTGATGAACAGGCTGCTGTGAACTTTAGCACGTGCCTCCTGGGGAATCTGTGCCTGCATGTTTGCACCTCCCCCAGGGATGGGCTGCCTGGTCCTGGGCATTTATGTACAGTTTGGTAGATGCTGCCAATTTAGATGCTGACCAGCGCTTCCACGGCCCTCTGCAGTGTTAGCACTGGCATTGCCAGTTTTACTTTTTTCAGTCTGGAGTAGAGGTATTTCAGTGTTTTTTTCTTTGTTTTCAAAATCAGCTCAATTAAGGTGTAAGTGGTGGCGTGCTGGTACTGGTTTGTTCTACTGCACAAGATCCAACCATCCACATCCTTTCCAGCTCTGTGCTGAGCGGTGACATTCTATGCCTTGAATCAGACTCAGTGGGAGTACTTCCATCACAGACATTAAAAAGACACTGCAGGGCTTTAGCCAGAGTCAGTTATAATATACATAAAGTAAAATGCACCCATTTTAAGTGTTCAGCTTTTTTTTTTAAATATATTTTATTGATTTTTTTTACAGAGAGGAAGGGAGAGGGATAGAAAGTCAGAAACATCGATGAGAGAGAGACATCAATCAGCTGCCTCCTGCACGCCCCCTACTGGGGATGTGCCCACAACCAAGGTACATGCCCTTGACCGGAATCGAACCTGGGACCTTTTAGTCCACAGGCCGACGCTCTATCCACTGAGCCAAACCAGTTTTGGCAAGCTTGGTGGTTTTTGACAAATGAGTACACCAATTTATTTACCACACAAAAGAGATACAGAACATTTCCAGCCCCTCCCTCTGTTCTAGGTCCCAGTCAGTTCCCCCCAACCCAGGTAACCAAGGGCTGGTTTTCTGTCACTGTAGTTGAGATGGTTTCCTTCCTAGAGTTCTGTATAAATGGAATCACATGCTATGAATTATTCTGTCTCCGGATTCATTAGCTAAGCATGTTTTAGAAGTTTACACATGTTGCTATGTGTCAATAATTTGATCTCTTTTTTTTTATTGTTTAAAGCAGTGGTTACCCACCAGTGGTCTGCGGACCATTGGTGGTCCATGTTGGCAACCGCTGGTTTAAAATATTATGTATGTCTCCCTTTTCCCTATTGACATCTCCCCTCCCCCCAATTTGATTTCTTTATTGCTAAGGATAATTTGTTGTGTGGACACAACACACTGGGATCATCCACTCCCCCACTGATGGACTCCTGGACTATTCTACTTTTTGGCTCTTATGAATAAATATGCTAGTACCATTACTTACAGGTCTCTTTGCTTTCATTTCTCTTGGGTAGATACCAAGGAGAAATGGCTGGTTTGAATGGTAGTACATGCTTAATGTTTTCAGAAATGCCAAGCTGTTTTTCAGTGTTGTACTTGTTATATTATGATCAGTAGTGAACAAGGTTTCCTCTTTCATTTTCTGAAAGTTTTTACAGCATGATATAATTTTTTCATTAAATGTTGGCTAGAACTCACCAATCAAGCCACCTTGGCCTGAAATTTTCTTTGTGAGATTTAAAATTATGAATTCAATTTTTTACATTGTTACAGGGCTAGTTGGGCTTTTTCTCTCTTCATGAGTCAGTCTTAGTAATTTGTATCTTTCATGGAGTTTTATTTCCATGTCTAGGATGTCAAATCTATTAGAATTGTCATTCACAACAGTCTCTATCCTTTCAGTGTTGACAGAATCTGTAGTGATGTCCCCTCTTCCCTTCTCAATATTGGTAATTTGTGTTTTCTCTCCTTTTGTTTAATCATTCTAGCTGGAGGTTTACCCATTTTATTGATATTTAAAACCCCCACACAGATTGAGTTTCATTTTGTTTTCTGATGGTTTAGCCCTGAAAGGATTCTAGTTTTATGCAAAGTCCTTTGGACTCAGTGGGAGTACATCAATCTCAGAAATTTAAAAAATATACTACAAATCAGAGGTTTATCCAGAGTCATAAGGATAAAATACTTCTTCCCTTCAGCCTGGGATGCACCATTCTGGTTTTCAGCTTCTCTTCTTTTATTGCACCAGATTATTCCTTCTTTGTTTGTGTGTTTTTGCTTTTATAAAAATATATTTTATTAATTTTTTACAGAGAGGAAGGGAGAGGGATAGAGAGTCAGAAACATCGATGAGAGAAAGACATCGATTAGCCGCCTCCTGCACACCTCCTACTAGAGATGTGCCCACAACCAAGGTACATGCCCTTGACCGGAATCGAACCTGGGACCTTTCAGTCCACAGGCCGATGCTCTATCCACTGAGCCAAACCAATTTCGGTGTGTTTGTGTGTTTTGTTTTGTTATTCTTTCCTTTCATTTTTTTTGAAGTTGACATTAACATAAAATTAACCATTTGAGAAGTGAATAATCAGCAGTATTTAGTACATCAGTGTTGTACAACCAGCACCTCCATCTATTTCCAAAATATTTCATCCCCTCCAAAGGAAACCCTGTGCCCATTAGCAGTTACTCCCCATTCTTATCTCCCCCCAGCCTCTGGCAATCACTAATCTTCTTTCCATTTTTATGGATGTTCCTATTCTAGATATTTTTGTGGAATCACATAATAGGTGACCTTCCATGTCTGGTTTCTTTTACTGAACATAGTTTTCAAGGTTTAACCACACTGTAGCATGTGTTAATATTTTATTCCTTTTTATGGATGAATAATAATCCATTGCATGGATAGATCACATTCTGTTTATCCATTCACCTGTTGGTGGATGTTTGGGTTGTTTCCAACTTTTGAATATTACAAATAATGCTGTTGTGAACAAGTATCTGCTTGAGTTCCTGTTTTCAATTTTTTGGACGTATACCCAAGTATTGATGAATCATATGAATCAAGACCTGTACTTGTACCCAACTCATTTTACATCCCCACACACAATGTACAAAGGCTCCGATTTCTCCACATCTTCGCCAGCACTTGTTATTCTCTACGTAAAAAATGAAAGCCATCCTGGAGGGTGTGAAGTGGTATCTCATTGTGGTTTTCATGTGCATTCCCCTAATGACTGAGAATGTGGAGCATCTTTTCCTGTGCTTGTTGGCCATTTGTATGTATTCCTTGGAGAAATGTCTATTCAAGTTCTTTTAAATTGGGGTGTTTGTCTTTTTATTGCTTAATTGTAAGAATTCCTTACATATTGTGAACACTGGACTCTTATATGACTTGCAAATATTTTCTCCCATTTTGTTGGTTGTCCTTTCTCATAACATTCTTAAATGCACTAAAGTTTTAAATTTTGACGAAGTCTAATTTTTCTTTTGTTTCTCCTGCCTTTGCTATCACATTTAAGAATCCATTGCCAAATCCAAGGTCATGAAGATTTACCTATTTCCTTCAAGAGTTTTAATAGTGTTAGCTCTTATGTTTGGGTCTTTCATCCATTGGAGTTAATTTTTGAATATTGTGTGAGTTAAAGGTTCAACTTCATTCTTTAGTGTTTAGATCCATCCTCCCTCCCCTTCCTCAGCACCATTTTTTAAAAAGACTCCTTTCCCCATTGAATCGTCTTGGCACTCTTGTCAGAAATCATTTGACCATATGTATGAGGTTTTATTTCTAGGTTTTCCATTTTATTCCACAGGTCTATATGTCTGTTCTTATGCCAGTACCATAGTTTTGATTACTGTAGCTTTGTACCAAGTTTTGAAATCAGGAAGTGTTAGTCCTTCAACTCCCCTTCCACTCCCCGACACCAAGATTGTTTTCATTATTTGGGGCCCTTGCAATTCCATATGAACTTGAAGATTGTTTGTTTCTATTTCAACAAAACAGCCATTGGAATTTTGATAAAGGTTTCGTTCACTTTGTAGACCACTTTAGATAGTGTCTTCTGAACAGTATTAAATCATCCAACACATACATGTACACAGATGCCTTTCCATTTATTTAGGTCATCTTTAATTTCTTTTTGCAATGTTTTATAGTTTTTAAGAGTACAAGTCTTTCACCTCCTTGGTTAGATTTATTCCTAAGTATTTTATTCTTTTGTATGCTATTGTGAGTGAAACTGCTTCCTTAGTTTCTTTTTGTGATTGTTCATTGCTGGAATTTAGAAACACATCTGATTTTTGTGTATTGATCTTGTACCTTGCAACTTTGCTGAATTAGTTTATTAACTAATGTGTTTTTGTGGATCACTGGGACTTTCTATGGTCATTCACTACATAATGATGGACCAAATGTACGGCGATGGTCCCAAAAGTTTATAATGGAGATGAAAAATTCCTATCACCTGGATGTCATCTATGACACCATACTGTTTGTGATGACAAGCATATAAAGTATGGCCGAAACAATTATGTCAGGTCCATAATACTTGGTAATAATAAATGACTATGTTCCTGGTTTATGTACTTACTATACTATACTATATATTTTATCATTTTTTTGACATAAAAATTGGCTGGTCCTAGCTGGTTTGGCTCAGTGAACAGAGCGTCAGCCTGTGGAACAAAGGGTCCAGGGTTTGTTTCCAGTCAAGGTCACATACCTGTTGCATGCTCCTTCCCAGCCCAGGTCCTGGTCAGGCAGGGCTCGTGCAGGAAGCATCCAATTGATGTGTTTCTCTCATATCAATATTCCAACTTTTCCTCTTACACTAAAAAAAAAAAAAATGTTGGCTGGACAACAGTATACCCCATACACTTTGTCAGCCTCTTGAGTGCATCATTTTGTCCTGAGCTTGATTTAATCTCTGGTTACTTGGTATAGTAACATGCTACACAGGTTCGTAGCCTAGGAGCAATAGGTGTGTAGTAGGCTATGCCATCTAGGTTTGTGTAAGTGTACTCTAAGATGTCCATGTAACAACAAAATACATGATTGTATATAGGATCATGTCATGTGATTAGAGATAATTTTACTCTGGTGAATAGCAGTAGGCATCTTTGTCTTAGTCCTGTTCTTTTTCACCATTATGATGTTAGCTGTGGATTTTTCACAAATGCCTTTTATGTTAAGGAATTCCCTTCTATTCCTAGTTTTATGAGTGATTTTTATCATGAAAGCATGTTGGATTTTGTCAAATGCTTTCTGCATCAATTAAGATGGTCATGTGGTTTCCGCCACTCTATATTCTGTTAACGTGGTGAATTGTGTCAATTGATTTTATGTTGAACACTCTGACATTCCTAGGATAGTTCCCACTTGGTCATGGTGTATGATCTTTTTAATATGTTGTTAGATTTGTTTTACTAGTTCTTTTGTTGAGACTTTTTGCATCTATATTCTCAAAGGATATTGGTATCTTTGTATTTATCAGGGTAACACAGGCCTCATAGGATGAGTTATGTGTTCTCTCCTCTTGTGGAGGAGTTTGAGGATTGGTGTTTTTTAAATTATTGGTAGAACTCAGTAATGAAGCATCTGGCCCAGTGTTTTTCCTTGTTGGGAGGTTTTTGGATTATGGATTCAAGCTCCTTACTTGTTACAGATCCTTTCAAATTTTCTTCTTCCTGAGTCACTTTTAGTAGTTTGTGTCTCTCTAGGAATTTGTCCATCTCATCTAAGTTATCTCATTTGTTGGCATATACTTGTTCATAGTACTGTTATTTTCATTTCTGTAAGGTCGGTAGTAATGCCCTCACTTTTAAAAAACGTTATCTCTTTAATCAATCAAGTTGATTGGCTGATATACTGAGTTCCACCTTACCTAGTGGCGCTGGAACTGAACCCCTGAGGATGAATGTCTCATCTGAGCGAGGATGAGGGGAGCATGTGCTTGGCCTTAGCAGGTGCCAAAAATGCACTTTATCACCTCTAAGTGAGTGAAAAACCATCTCAGCAAATATGACACCAAAAGCCTCTCTGGCTTGGTGAAGGCTCGCACACACCCTGCCTTACGTGCAATGGGAGCTGTGCCCCTGGCCTCTCATCTGGTGCTAGAGCAGGAGGGGAGGCAGGGTGTGGTCCTCCCTGCACAGGCCCCTGGCTAAGTCTGCTGCTCTGGGTGGGGCTAACGGCCAGTCCAGGGGGCCATCGGAGCACAGCCACTGTCTGATGGATGAGGCCTTGGCGTCTTGAGTCCCAAGTCTCATGTCCCGGAGGAGGCAGTGGCACGGTGGTCCTCCCTGTGGCAACTCGGGCACGTTCCAGGTGCTGTGCTTACTGTCTAGTGGGGCAGAGAGACCTCACCTACAGGCCCCTCTACCCAGGTGGACAGTTTTTGGAGGGGAGAGCGAAGGGCGAAGGATATGCTCCCATTCTCTCAGACTCAGCTGTCTGGAGGGAAGGGGTGCTAATGCACCCGGCCTCATGTCTTTGAATACCCTCCCCCCCGAAGTTTCTTTTGGGCTGACCAAGAAACAGCAGATTCTCATGAGGCTGGAGAGAGGGCAGTGCCAGGTGGAGCAGATGTGAAGTGTTTGGGCCTTTTCTGACAGTAGGTGGATGGCTTACCCAGCAGACCGGTATTGGGTGCCACTGGCACTCGGGCAGCAGGCCTCGATCCCCACCAGCCTAGAGCATGATCAGGAGCAGCTTGGGCTCCGGTGAGGGCAGGCCTGAGGGGTGTGGGCCCCCATGGCCTGACCCATGGGCAGGTGTGAGGAATAAAGAGGATGCAGATGTGGCTGGGGTAATGGGCAGTGACCCCAGATTCATGCTCAGGAGGTGGAGCTGTGGGAGGGTTCTGAGTGGAAGAAGGGTCTAGCGGACTCCCTCTGATGGGACAGAGGCTGTGGACAGACAGGTGTGGGGCGGGCACAGCACCTCTGGGAGGAGAGACTGTGGGAGAAACAGGTCTGATGGGTCCTCCTGGGTCAGAACCAGCCCCTGCGCCCTCACAATCTGGACCTGGAATCACCTGTGATGTGCAGGTGAGTGGGTTGTCCTGACCCAGGATGGGGACAGGGCTGCCTGGTTCCTGAGGGCTCGAGTTAAGGGGCCGCTTATGGCACTTGGTCACTGGTTCCAGCCCTGCCCCCCACTAAACATCACCTCCTGTGTGTGGCTTAGGGGGTTCTGGAGGCTTGGGGGACATGGATGGATAGGGGCCCAGAGAGGAGTCCATAGCCAGCAGTGCGGGATCCTAGAGCTCCCTTGTCCAGCCCTGGGTGGCAACAAGCCCGGGTTTGGGGGGAGAAGGGCTGGGGAGCACCATGGCCCCTGGCAGGGAGGCCCTCTGAGGTGGGGACAGGGAGCGTGGAGAACCACCGGAGCCAAGGTGCAGGGTCTCTTCAGGCCCCCTGGTGCCCCCACTCACTGGCAGAGCCCCCAGGACGACCCCCCAGGAAGGGCTGCCGGGCTGTGGCTGGCGCTTGGCTGCCGCAGGCAGACTTGCTGGCTCCAGGCTCCCTGTCTGAGGCCCTGTCTGTCCGCTACAGACACAGGGCGCCTGTTTCCCTGTGAGCAGGAACACGGCCTCTCTGTTGGCACCTGGGCCGGCCCCCCAGGCGGTAGGGAGGCCGCTCCACACAGACCTGTACTTGTACCCACCTCAACCAGCCTCTTGGCCGGCACCACCTCTCCGGGGCTCTCCACAGTATGGCCAGTGCCTGGATAGGTGGGGGTGGGCGGGAGGAAGGGGAGAAGGGAGGGCTGCCAGCACCCCTGGCCTCTGTCCTCTGGCTGAGTGGGGCTGGGGCGGCACCACTGGGTGCCAGCTTATTTGTCTGGCAGGACCCTACCCTGTTCACTCACAACTCACGTCAGGCAGCAAAGATTCTGGGCTGCACCCAGTTCTCACTGCCGTGGAGCCCCTGGATTGCCAAACAAAACATAATTAGTCCACTTTAACTTCTGACAACTGGGCCTCAGAACTGCACCGTGGGGACCCTGCCGCCCCAGCACCCAGGCTGGGGCTGATGGCTCTGCTGTCCGCGGCCCCCCCCCCCCCCCCCCCCCGCCCACCCCCTGCTGCAGGTCAGCAGCAGGAGGCGCCATGGTGTGTGGCTGGGGAGATGCGGTCACAGGGGACATGAGGATGCGCTTCGCTCACCGGAGGGGGCGCTAAGAGCTTCTGGACGCTGGTCACTGGGGAGGAAGGCAGACCAGCTTTGGGAGTGTATGTGGAGTCTGGGGGGTTCTGAGAAGGGATGGGCATGAGGGGGTATAGGAAGTCTTGGATTCTCCCCTCAGTCTGTTCTAGATGTGGTGGGAGCCAACCCCGGGGGCAGGTAGAGGAGAGGCAGGGAGCGAGGACTTCCTTACAGCCACACCACGTACACAACAGGGGCTTGGCCACCGGGGGGTAAGGGCCTTCTGTGGACCAGCACCCCAGGAGCCTAGGACCTTAAGGGAGCCTCCTGGCCAGCCATGGCCAATGGGAGGAACCGAGGCTCCATGTAGTGGGTGCTGGTGGGCCTGGATCCACCACAGCTCCCTTGGAACACCCATGTCTGGGGGCCTGGTGACAAGGGAGATGCCCAGGGGTGCCCCAGGACCCATTGTGAGGGATGAGGAAAGCACAGATGGCCACCGCAACCCCAATGCCACCACCTGGTTTGCTTTCCTGGACATCTGGGTGCAGATGGCGGTGCAGGGGTGCTAATGTCTTCCCACTTTATTTCTTGGTGACAGGCCCTGCGTCCCTCTATTCCGGTGCTGGGTATGGCCACTCCCGTGATCTAAAGTAGGCCTTCAAGTTCTGGAGGCTGAGTGGAGGGAAGTAGGGGCCGATCCTCTTCCGGATCCACCACTTGCCATCTGCGGCGTGCAGGCCTCCAGGGCGGCTGAACTTGTACCTGTAGTGCTCTCCCCTGAGCCACCTGCAGGGAGGGGATTGGCAGCCTGCTGCTCCGCCCAGAGCGGCAGCCTCCAGGGGGGCCCACGGCTCAGGGGCCCAGATTCCCACTTCAAGGGGGCTGTGTGTCTGTCCAGGGACTCCTTGGTGGGGAGAGGCCGCGCAGGGAGCCAGAGGAGCCCATGAGGAGTCCCCATCACAACCAGGCCCTGGACCAGGGCTTGTTTTTTAGCCTCAGGAAGGCTGAGTGCTGGGGGGCAGCTTCCAGAGCCACCAGGATGGAGGATGGGACTTGCTATAGGAGGCCCACCCCCTTCCCAGAAGCGGGGGGTCCTTTCAGCAGGTGAGCAGTGCTAGGAAAGGGGTTTGCTTGAGGGCCTACTGATCTTTGCACCTGGCACATTTCCAGGGGTGGGGCCTGGTCCCCAGAGACATTCTCCATTTGGGGGAATAGTCCTGAGAGGCAGCTGAAGCAACTGTGGGTGGGGGTCCCATCTGGGAGAAGAATCTTACCTGGGGGGCTCCCTGTCTGCAAAGGGATTAAGGGCCAGCAGGGACAGAACCTCAGCGTCGTTGGCCAGGAGCCTGCCCGCCAGGTGGATGACCCATTCGTGCTGCTCGTAGGTCTGGGGGCAAGAAGAGGAGGGGTGCTTGGCCTGCTGCCCCTGGGTTGGCATTGGGTGCCTGCAGGCCCAGGCCATCAGCCTGAGCCCTGTGTGGGCAGGAACCCTCAGGGAGGGCATGCTCTCTGTTCCCTCCCAGCCTCCAGAGGGCCCTGCCTGGTCGGCCACTTCATCAGGCTGTTGTCCTGGGGGTGTCTCACTACATTGTGGTCAGTGGCTGCCCTGGGGGCCTACACCCCATTGCTGTGGTGTAGGTCCCCTCCCTCAGAGGGACTTTCAGCTTCTGTTTTCATTCATCAGCCAGATGTGTGTGAATTGTTCTGTCCAGTGCTGAGTCCCCCGCCCCGTCCTGTCCTTGGGTAACTCGGATGCAGCAGGCATGGGGCCCAGCCAGGACAGCTCACCTCTGGGCTTTGCCACCTGGGAGCGCGGGGCTCTCGGGCAGGTGACGAAACCTTTCTGAGGCTGTCACCTGGGGAGATGGGTCAGCAGGAGATGCGGCACCTCCGGGCTCTCTGGCTTGAGCTAATGCCTGTCTTGTCTTTTGTGGTGAAGGCGCTCTGAGAAGCTGGCTGTGGCGCCTGGTCCTTGTGTGAGGGCATCTGAGAGAGGCCCTGGGGACCCATGCCTGAGGGTCCATGCTGTGCAGAGGCAGAGCCTGCGTATGCAGCAGAGCTCAGGGAGAGGCCAGAAGGAAGCCTGGCTTCCGACCCCTGCACAGCCAGATGTATGCCAGGGTGCCGGCTGCTCAGGGGGAAGACCCTGCCCCAGGAGGGTGGGAGCCGGAATGTTGTATAAGCGACTGCCTGGCCTCAGACCCAAGCCCCCATCTCAGGTGGCTGACAGTGAGGGGAGCCTGCCTCTTGGGCTGGGGTGGGGAGTGGATGACGCTGCTCCTTAGCTGATGCCCACACCAGGAATCCAGCCTGACCTCCGTGTCCTCAAGGTCCCAGGTGGTCATGTGAGGCTGGTCAGAGTCAGGGCTGCATGGGCACCCATGGCTGAGTATGAGTGGCCTATGGCACTATTTCCAGTGGGGTCTAATATCACCACCCCTGCCCTGTAGGGGCCCCAATGTACCCACTGAGGGTCCAGCCTGCTGACACCTCCATTACAGCCTCTGAGACTCTCCTGGAGGCTACCATAGCCTTGGGGTGCTGGAGTGACCGGAGCCTGAGTTCACAATGAGCACCTGGACATGGGGATTTGGGGGAGATGGTGGAGCAAGAGAAGAGGGCATTACCTGGAAGGCTGCAAACCACATGAGCCAGTCGAGGCGGTGGTGGTAGGGGGAGATGAGGCATGGCCGTCTCCTCAGGTCACCCGGCTTGCACTTGAACTCGTAGTCCTCCCACACAGTGTCCGGAGCGCTGGCGTTGGGGCTGGCCGTGCCCTGCAGGATGATTTCTGTTCGCTCCCTGGTGATGCTGTCAGGGAGACCAAGTCAGGGCAGGCTGGGCTCTGTGTAATTGCAGGCGGTGGCTGCCTCTCCACCCAGAGCACACCAGGTGGAGCTGGAGCTGAGGCTGTGGACGGAGCAAGAGCAGGTGGGAGCTGGCCTTGGGGGAGGGAGAGCAGACCCCTCAACCCCACCCTGCCAAGAGTGCCCACCTGGCTGATCAGGGCCGGGCCTCTCTGACCAGGGGTTTCCCATGTGGTGGATAGAGAGGAGAGACCACACCTAGGCCAGAGAGGCAGCCGAGACGGGACCCCCAGGCATGCACAGTACCTTCCAAAGGCTCCGTATGTGTTGACGATTCTGAGGGGGTTGAAGGAGCTGTTCATGACCTGCTTGGGACTCAGCAAGTTAAGGACCACAGGGATGCTGAGCCAGGCGACCAGGGCACCCAGGGCCAGGTTGGCCGCCTGCCGCACCATGCAGCCTGGGCTCGGAGAGAGAGGGCCAGTAGGTAAGCTTCTGGCCCCTGGGCCTGGGCCCCAACCACAGGGCGGGGATGGGGCTGTCTCATGCACCGTCGGTGGGCCCTCCAGATCCTGGCCTCTGTCTGGCCCCTCCGGGCTCACCGAAGCTGAGGGTGGTACTGCTGGCCCCCAGCTTGGGAGTCTGCCCACAGCTCCCATCTCCCCCAGCCAAGGACACTTTCTGAGGCTGATATGGAAACTGAGTCATGACAACTGCCCTTATGGGGTGGGCCTGGCTGTCGCTCAATAAGAATGGGCCAGCACTTCTGGGGACCAGCTATTCTGGGTTGGGAATAAAAGCCTCTGTCCATGTCCCCAGGTGTCCACCCACCGTATGTCGGCCTAGGCCTGGCCTCCCGGGCTTCCTCCTTCTGCATCTTTAGGACTTGGTCCTTGAGGCTGCCAGGCCCGGAGGGAAATAAGAACCCCATGGTGGCGTCATCGAAGCAGGCGATGCTGGGCACGATGGTCAGCCAGTTCAGGAAGCTCAGGTTCCCACTGACAATGAGGACCACCTGAGGGACGGAGCAGTGCCTCAGCCCCAGCTGAGTGAGACTGAGGGAGAGCTGCCCTGTCCCAAACTCGGGGCTCGGTGGCAGCCTGTGCTCCACCTACTCCACCAGGACCCAGCAACTCACAAGAGTCACAGCAACCCAGAGGTGCTGGGGCGGAGAGGTTCCAGTTTCTTCTCGGAAGCACACCCGGGTGCCTATGCTAGACCAGCATGGCAGGCAGCCATGGTCCTGGCCCTGCTCCCCCCAATAGGCTGCACGCCTGGCCTCCCTAGACCTCTGGCCCAAGGATGACCATGTCCCAAATAACCTTGAAGGCAGACTCTTCCCAGTGCCTCCAGCGAGGGCCCAGTCTGCTGACATCTCCATGCCAGCCTCTGAGACTACTTGAGGCCACAGCCAAGGTCGCCCAGATTTCTGACCTCCAGGACTGCGCAGTCACACATGTATTGTTTGATGCTGTGGTTTGCATCTGGTGCAGTTGTTAGAGCGATTATTAATCAATACAGGCCCGGGTAAGGCCCTACAGCCTGGGCTCCTCCTCAGGGAGGGGCTCTGATGTCAGGACCGTGCCTGGGTCGTGTGGGAGGTAGGTGGGATTCACTGCTCTATCAGGGTTGGGGGAGATGGGGGTGCATGTGCCTATCTGCAGCCTTGTCCTCCCCACCCTGGTGACCACGCGAAGGGCCTGAGCACCCTGGGATGGGTGTGACAGGTTCCTATCAGGCTGTGTGTTGAGCTATCTTTGGACACAGCTTAGATGGAGCCCAACTTCCTGTACTTTCTCATTGGCCACAGGAACAGGACCAGGCCCGGGCTGTCTGCTGGGCAGCCATCTGAGAGGCTGGTCACGGCTCCTCCTCAGAGGCCAGAGCTGCCCAGCTGCTTCTGATGCCAGGTCCGTGGTGACCCTGAATGATGCAAGGTCCAGGAAGCCCAAATATGCTCAGTGAGAAACTGGCATGTCCCCTAAATCCCACTGAAATGGTGACCAAGGAGGCGAGCCTGCTCTGTGTCCCAGACCCATTGGGTTCATCTCTGTGGCATGGCACTAACTCAGTGACCCAGAGGCTTTCGAATCAGAGCCACCCCAAAAGCCTGAGGCTCCTGCCACGAAATAAGGTCATGAATGGATGAAGTACTGACAGCAAGAGGATTTCCCACGCCCAGCTGTCGCAGGGCCACATCCTGGAACCGCCTCCCAGCCAGAACTCAGGGAAGTTCCTTCTGCAAGGGCACTCTTGAAGAGAGCACCTTTGTATGACCTGTTTCTGGATGGTTGGGAGCAGGGAGAGTGAATGGTCTTCCCTTGAGGGGAGGCCTCAGGGCATCCCACACTCCTCAGAGGGACACTTGCCGGTGTCTTCCTGTCCTGTGGTATCAGGTGCTCAAGTCTACATGAATATTTACCCAGAGGTGTTGACAAGTTTGGGGTCATGTGGCAGTCTGACGCCCAGCCCTGCCCTCCCTCCGCCTGGGACTGTGACAGAAGCTGGCTGATCTTACCTGCTGTTTCCTGTCGGTAGCGACCTTGAGAGTCTCTGCCTGTGCTCACTGGACTTCACATGTTCTCTGTGAAGTGCTTGTTCAAGTTTAAAACATAAACAACTGGCTGATGCCTTGGGCTGTAGGAGTCTGCTCTTGGATATGTGTGTGTTGTGATTGTTTTCTGCCAGCTGGTGTGGCCTGCCCTTTTATTTTTGTTATGGTATCTTTGGAAGAGGTTGAAGTTTTACTTTTTTGTGAAGTCCAAGTAATCAATTATTTAAAAAAGTTTACAATTACTGCTTTTGTGTCCCATCTAAGAAATCTTTGCCTACCTCAAGGTTATAAAGATTTTCTGAAAGGTTTGCAGATGGGAGCTCTGAGCCATTAAAAAACAGTCTCACCCGAGGATATGTTTGATTTGAGAGAGAAGAAGTGAGAGAGAAACATCGCCTGGTTGCCTCTGCACAGGCCCAGACCAGGAATTGAACACACAACCTTTCAGTGTATGAGAACGTGCCAACCAATGGAGCCACCCGGCCAGGCTGAACTCTGATCCATTTGTTGGTTTTCCATGTGTGGTGTGAGGTGAAGTTCAGAACTCTTCTCTCCTTGTGGAGACTCAGTATGGATTCAACCCTGCCAGCTCCCTTTCAGGCCCAGGATCCAGCCCAGGAGGAGAGAAAGTATGAGGGCAAGCGGCGCGGCCAGGCCTATAATGCGAGTCCCAAGTCCTAGGTAGAGCAGGAAGTTGGCCGTGCCTTCCAGGAGTAGCAGGGAGTGGGAGCAGCCAGGACGGATCAGGAGTCCAGGATGACTGGGATACGGAAGGAGCAGAGCCAGGGGTGCTGGGAGGTGAGGGGGGTGGACCGTCCACGGTGTTTACAGAATGTTTGCAGGGAGATGAGCTGCCCTAGCCTCAGAAGAGAGGAAACAAGAGCCTGGAGCTGAAGGAGGAGCCCCCTTAGGTCAGCAACCCACACAAAACAAGGGACAGACAGGAGCAGAACCAAACGAGAGCATGGGCCTGGGTCATGTGAGGAAAATGGCAGAGGGACACACTTCAGAAGGGGCTTTGAGAAAAAGATGAAACAAGAACAAATAAACAGGGAATTTCATGAAGTTCAACGTGTAAATATCATACCTACACAAGTGAACACATTTTGAAAGAAACAAGACCATAACAAGCCAACAGTCACTAAACAGACAGACACTGCCGCCCCATCTGGTGACTTGACAGGTGTGTCTGAATCCCGGAGAGCAGACAGCAGGTCTGGTGTTGTTACTGCAGAAACATGTGGAGAGGGAGGATTCAGCCACGGAAGGAGATGAGATGACGGACACGCGGGTGACGGCTGCCTACCTGCACCAAGGGCACTCCTCCTTGGATGGCAGCCGGGACCTGTCATCTCTGTGTGCCTCAGCTCCAGTTGCCTTAGCCCTTCTCCAAGGCTGAGCAAAACGTGGCTGATGCCCTGCCCCTTAATTTCTGAATAGCAATGAAAGCTGGTCTTGATCCCAGCAGTCTGGAGGAATACGAGGTCACAGACGACGGCCTAATAAGGGTCTGCGGAGGAGCCAGGCTTTCGATGGGTCTTGTCAGTTTTATGGATCACGATGGAGTTTTATGATGTGTGATATGAGAGACTGGATTCACAGCTCTCCCTGCATTAATCTGGAAAACTAGTTTTCCTGGCTCTGAGCACCCCCCACCCCCAATTATTTCTTATTCTTCTCTGCCTATATTAATAAACCTCATGCCAAAAGCATGGCCTACCTTGTACCTGCTCTGGGCTGGTGAGCTTCTTCCTGAAGTCTGTGGAGCAACACGGGCTCCCAACGGCTTGGGCATTGGGCACCTATACTGTGGCTATTGCAGGAACTGCGCAGGTGACAGGTGGGGTGGCTCAGAGCCCCGTATCCCAGCCCCCTCTTCCACCATGGGGCAAGGTGTGGGGCTGGGACCGAGCCCTTTGGGTGCTGTGGCAGGATACCCGGAGCTCTAAGGCCCCTCCAGAGCCAGCCTCTTCCACACTCCCCTTGTGGTTGGTCTGGGCCAAACTCAAGATAGGAGAGCATCCCTCTCACTGTCCCTCCTCCTGTGAGTCTGACCCCCAGTTTTCATCTCCATAGATCTCTCCCAGCTGTGCTCCCCTTTCTGGCATTTTGGCTGCTCATGAGCTGGTTGCCCTGTACCTTCTGGTAAATGCCTGATGCTGTCGGGCGTGGCTCAGTGGACAGCGGGGCTGCTGCATCTGGAGTCTCATCTCTGTGGCTCAGGCATGTGGCTAAGGTCTATTATGTAGGGGATCTGGACAGGACAGCCACTACCCTGAGGGGCTGCTGTCTGGGGCACGTGGTGAGAAAGCAGTGATGGTCCTTCCTTGCTCAGTTCACAGCTGAGATGGCCGCCAAAGCCAAGGAGCTCCGGGGCATGGCTTCCCTTCCACTGGAAATGCCACACAGCTGCCCCTCAGAGCCTCAGTGAAGATGCTGCAGGAGGGAGATGGAGGGTGGACAACCAGCTCCTGCCCTTGGTGCCCACAGGCCTCAGGAGGCCTGGTTCCAGAAGCTCCCCTCTGGCCCAGCCAGGACACTGTCCTCCTGTGCTGGGAGGGTGACAAGATACAAGCCTGGGGGAACCACTTCACACCTGCCCTCAGAGCAGGCCCTGCAGGAAGCTGATGGATTTGGCAGCTGCCCGTCCTCTCACTCTCTACCTGATGAGCCCTCTTGCCCTGTGGCACCCTGTCCTCTGCAACAGCTGCCCTCTGGGAGAGCACCATACCCACCTCCACCCTGAGGGCTCGTCTGGGCCACACATTCCCTCCATCAATGCTCAGACCACCAGCAGACAGGGCCATCATGACCTGCAGGACTTAGCAGGGCAGACTGGTGGCTGACTAGGTATTGACCTGCCCAGGGAGCCTACCTGTGATGGGCCTGCTGGCCTGGCCCCCAGCACATGTACTGAGGCCCAGTCTCACCTTCTGGCCAGTCACGACTCCTCTGAGACCCAGAAGGACTGGTGCAGGGAGAGGTGTGCAGAGAAATCAAGGCCAAAACCTCACTAATATGAAAGACCCTGCTCAGTAAGTGGCATTATTCAGCTATACCTGCTGTAACAAGCGCAAAGCAGAGTGGGAACTGCTGAAGTCCGAGCCAGTGGTTTGGAAAGCTGACTTGAGAAACCCCGCCTGAATGTGTGCAGAAACGGAAGAACCGATGAGGAAAATGATACAGGTTCCGTCAAGTCACTGGCTCTGTGATTAGCTTTCCAGGAGAAGAATGATGTGAAGAGACAGAACTGAGATTCCTGACGCAGGAGCAGCCGGGCCTCGGGTACAAGACGGATCACAGGAGCGAGACACAGCTCTCACAGTCTGGCAGTTTCTTATTTCCAAGGATGAATCGGAGTAAAAACAATACAAACATTTAGACCGAAAATATAAAAAAAATGAATAAAAAAGCAAAGAAGGAAAACATGGGAAAGGTAGTCTAAGAAGGGTCGAGCCTCTAGCCTGAAAACTGGACAACAAGGCCCTGGAATAGTGCTGGCGTGCTCTAGGCAAAGGACCTCATTCTGCTCTAGGTCTGCCCACATGCAGGCTCCTGGTAAGGGCATAGAGAGGGCCACTCAACCACCTTTGGTGAACAATATCGGCTGGGCATGGCGGGCGGGGGCAGGCACATCTGTGCAGTCATGGGGCTTCTTGGCAGCAACGGGAATGTTTGGAAGGATAATCAGGACACAGCCTCTAAGTCTGGCTCCCAGCTGAGAACTGAACAACATGGCTGTGTCCACCCCGTCCCATCTTTAAACACCTACTACTGGGACAAGGACCGAGAGGACAGTCCCGGAGACAACCGCACCAGCGCCTTCTCCCGCACCTCCATCATGCCTACTTCCCTGAAACCACTTGGGTCACGTTCCCAGGCGGTGGAGCAGAGCTGGTCAGAAAAGGACTCAAGATTGTCCCAAAACCACACAGAGGAGCGGCAGCCATGGTCACCACCTCCACCCTCCTTTACCCCCAGAAGCAGGGCCCAAGTCCGCGCAATTCTAGTCTGCCTCCTGGCTCTGACTTCACATTCCAGGGATGAGAGTGTTCAAGGTTAAAACTCCACCAGAGATTTCTGCTCCAGGCCAAGAGGGAGGAAGTAGTACTGGAACCTCCACTGCCAACACAAACAACTGGATATTGAACAAAACAGATGAAGCAACTGTTGTGTGACATGTGGCTTCGGCCCTACAGGACTCTTGACTTGAGAGAGAGAAGGGAAACAAACAGACCTGTGACGGCCCCAGTGTGGAGGCATTTAGCAGACACACACGAGAGAGCCCGGGAAGGCAGAGCTTGAAGGTGGGTAGGCTGAGGGCTGGAGCTCGCCCCACAGAAGGCAGCGCGCAAACAAGGAGCTGTAGGAATCAGTATGAGACAACCACTGTGCTCACAGGCACAGAGGAGATGCCGTAGGGGCGGGGAGAGGGCATCACCTGGAGGGCTGGCAGGTACTCAGTGCACAGAGGTGTGGGAGACTTGGAGCTCTGATGAATCCATGTGGAGAGAGCTCGTGGGAAGCCAGCTATGCAGCAGAGATCCCAGCGCCGTCCTACAAGCAGGCGGACTGAGCCTGCAGTGAAGGCTGTTTTAGACCCACTTAGAGGATTTGAAGATGAGTGTCAAGATGATGAAACTGATTTGCAAGTAAATCAACTGCTTGTCAGGAGAGAATTCAACACCTCAACACAATGGCCAGTATCCAATCAACAGTTAACAGACGGGCAAGTTAGTAATAGTGCGGAAGCCACAGCTAGAGAAAAGGATAGTAAACAAAATCAGAAACAGGAGATGATCTGGAGCAAGGATATGAGAATGCTAAAACAGCTACCATCAATAATTAAAGGATTTAAAAGAAAACATGGTCATAACTAAGAAATAGGAAAATGATAAAGAAGAAATAAGTACAGTGGTACCTCGAGATACGAGTTTAATTCGTTCCGTAACCTTGAGGTGTGGGAAACTATGAGACACTCGAGTCTCGGTAAACTGGTGGGTCGTGTGCAGCCGGCTGGATCTGTGCAATTACTCCTATCTCAAATGTTGCTCGTATTTCAAAAATCGCTCGCTCGACGGCTCCTATCTTAAAAATCTCATATGTTAGGGCACTCGTATCTCGAGGTACCACTATAATTCAAGATTTCTGTTTTCTTTTTGAGACACAACACAGAGAGAAAACCTGAAACATCGATATGAGACAGAAATGTGGATCGGTTGCCTCTGGTACACTCCTGACTGGGGAATGAAACCTGTAACCTTTAAGGTGTACAGGACGATGCTCCAATCAACTGAGCATTAGCTGGTGCTAATTTAAGATTAAAAAAAAAATATATATATATATTATTGCTTTTTTACAGAGAGGAAGAGAGAGGGTTAGAGAATTAGAAACATTGATGAGAGAGTAACATCAATGAGCTGCCTCCTGTATACTCCCTACTGGGATATGCCCACAACCAAGGTACATGCCCTTGACTGGAACCGAACCTGGGACCCTTGAGTCCTCAGGCCGATGCTCTATCCACTAAGCCAAACCGATTCGGGCTAATTCAAGATTTTTAAAGGTACCATATGAAATGGAGAGGCTTCAGACAAAACTGACACAAAGAAAAAGAAAAGTTAGTGGCTGAGTGAGAACTTTCTCAACTGAAGCAGAGTGCACCAGAGCTGAGCGGCCCCTCAGGGGGACACGCACTCTGTTCTTAATGTGTGTGGTTTATGTCCCAGAAAGGGAAGGACAGCAGAAACAATGATGAAGAAATCATGTCCAAACAGCCTCCTAATTTGATGAAAACTATAAATGCAGAGATCAGAAAAGCCTAAGAAATCATAAACAGGACAAACACAAAGAAATTCACACCATAGGACAGCAAGTCAAACTGCTGAAAACTGAAAAACAAAAAGATCCAAAGCAGCCAGAGCAGAAGTTGCATGACAAATCAGGACAGGGGACAAGTATTTGGGCAAAAATAACAGACAGGTCTTCATTGAAAGACAACACCATCAGGCTGCAGCATCACAGTTAGAAAAAACCCTTAGAAGATGGTGGTAGAAGTAAAGACATCCATCAGCAGCCTTCATGAAGACATGTTAAAAAAGAAATGGGGAGAGAAACCAAGATGGTGGCATAGGTAATCACCTAAACTGTTGCCTCGCAGAACAATTTCAAAACTACAACTAAAAGACAGAACGGATATCATCCAAAACCACAGGAAAGTTGGCTGAGTGAAAATTCTACAACTAGAAAGAAAAAGAGGGGCTCACAGAGACTCAGAGAAGCTGCAAAAAACTGAGGTACGGAGACGCACACGCGGAAAGAGTGGGCGGTGGTGTGCCTGGCTGGCTTCCTCTGGAGGAAGGGAGATGGAAACTTCTAACTGCATGGAACCCCTTATCTTGTAGCATTGAATCCCAGCTCCAGGCAAGACTCATACAGGGGGAGTCTGGACTGTGAAAAGGGAAGAGTGCACGGAAATTTAGGGGAGCTGCAAAAGGGCAGAAGTCTGGGGCGCACAAACCAATGTGTACAGAGAGGATGGACTACTGATTGTGCCGCTGACTCTCTCTGGTGGGCGGGAGACAGAGCCTCTCAACTGTGCCACTTCTAATTGCATTGAACCCCAGTTTTGGGTGAGACCCTGGGGACCCAGACTCATATGGGTCCTGGAGCGCAAAGGAACTGGAAAGGCAGAGGTCTGGAGGTACCCGCACGTGTGCAGAGAAAGGGCTGCAGAGATTACCAAGAGACATTTGAGACCCAGGAGCTTTGTAGGGCGGGGCTGTCTCTGCTCAATCCCGAGACTCCACCCCATCCAAGCTGAACAGAGAGGCTTTTGCAGTTTTGCAAGTCTTGCATCACAAGGCTGATTCCAGCACAGAAGTTCTCCAGCACAGTGAAAATGATGAGACAAAGGAACAGACCATAAATGAAAGAAATGGAGGAAAACAAACGACTGGATATAGAGTTCAAAACCACGCTTATAAGGTTTTTCAAGAATTTCCTAGAAAAGATGGATAAATTTAGCGAGACCCAAGAGGAGATGAAAAAAGACCAACTAGAGATGAAAAAGGACCAACTAGAAATTAAACATACACTGACTGAAATAAAAAATATTATACAGAGACCTAACAGCAGACTAGAGGAAGGCAAGAATCAAGTCAAAGATTTGAAATACAAAGAAGCAGGAAACACTCCACTGGAAAAGCAAAAAGAAAGAAGAATCCAAAAATATAAAGATAGTGTAAGGAGCCTCTGGGACAACTTCAAGCATACCAACATCAGAATTGTGGGGGTGCCAGAAGAAGAGAGAGCAAGATACTGAAAACCTATTTGAAGAAATAATGACTAAAAACTTCCCACATCTGGTGAAAGAAATAGACTTACAAGTCCAGGAAGCACACAGAACCCCAATTAAAAGGAATCCAAAGAGGACCACACCAAGAAACATCATAATTAAAATATCAAGAGCAAAAGACAAAGAGAGAATATTAAAAGAAACAAGAGAAAAACAGTTAATTACCTATAAGCGAGCACCCATAGGACTATCAGCTGATTTCTGAACAGAAACTATACAGGCCAAATGGGAGAGGCAAGAAATATTCAACGTGGTGAATAGCAAGAACCTACAACCAAGAATACTCTGCCCAGCAAAGCTATCATTCAGATTTGAAGGGCAGATAAAGAGTTTCACAGATAAGAAAAGCTAAAGGAGTTCATCAACACCAAACCAGTATTATATAAAATGCTGAAAGGTACTCTTTAGGAAGAGGAAGAAGTAAAAGGTAAAGATAAAAATCATGAACAACAAATATATATCTATCAACAAGTGAATCTAAAAAGTGAATTAAAAATCTGATGAACAGAATAAACTGGTGAATATAATAGAATCAGGAAAGGGGTGAGGGGGCGCGTACAGGGAGAGACTGGACAATAATCATACACCTATGGATGAGGACAATGTGGGGAGAGGTAAGGTAGAGGGAGGGGTGGGAGTGGGTGGAGGGGAGCTTTCGGGGGGAAAAAGAGAAACAAATATAATAACCTGAACAATAAAGATTTATTAAATTAAAAAAAAGAAAAGAAATGGAGCATTCTTCCAGTAGAAGGAACATGATTTCTATGGAGTTTTGGGTCTGCACAGAGGAAAGCAGGGTGTCGAAAATGGTGAACATGTGGATTAATACTAAATATCTGGCTTTAGCTGGTTTGACTCAGTGGATGGAGCATTGGCCTGCAGACTGAAGGGTCTCGAGTTAGATTCTGGTTCAGAGCACATGACTAAGTTGTAGGCTCAATCCCCAGTAAGGGGCGTGCAGGAAGCAGCCGATGAATGATTTTCATCATTGATGTTTCTATCTCTCTCCCTTCCTCTCTGGAATCAATAAAGATATATTAAAAAAAAAAAAGCTAAATATCTGAAAAAAAAAGCTTTTAAATTTTTCCTAAACATAATTGAATAATTATTTAAAAAATTTGTGAATGATGGTTATGGTTGATGAAAACAATGGTTGTAAAGCTTATAATGGCAAGTGAAAACAGCCACACAGAACGCAGTGTGAGATGTGATTTTAGCTGGGCATGTGCACTCTGTGGCAGGAATTCTACCACAGCCTCGGCCAGTGTGCCTCAGTGCTTGAGTGTTGACCTATGAACCAGGAGGTCACGGTTTGATTCTCTGTCAGGGCATATGTTTAGGTTGTAGGCTCATTGTAGGGTGTGCAGGAGGCAGCTGATCAATGATCCTCTCTCATCATTGATGTCTCTCTCTCTCCCTCTCCCTTTCTCTCTGAAATCAATAGAAATATTTTAAAAACAAACAAAAAACTGTCTTGGACATTTTTAAAGCCCCAAGCAGGTGGCAACTGAACTCAGTGTGTCATGTGTCTCTTGCTGAGTGGCCCAGGCCCAGCTCTGGTGATAGCCAACCTTGGTTGCATCTAATCAAAATAGCAAAATAGCAAAATAAATAAAAAGAAAGAAAGAAAGGAAGAAAGAAAGGAAGAAAGGAAGAAAGGAAAAAAGGAAGAAAGAAAGAAAGGAAGGAAGAAAGAAAGAAAGGAAAGAAGAAAGAAAGGAAGGAAGGAAGAAAGAAAACAGGTCAAGGGACCTTTGGGATAACATCAGACACACCAACATTTGCATCACAGAGATACCAGAAGGAAAAAAGAGCAAGGGATTGAAAACCTATCTGAAGAAATAGTGATGAAAAACTTCCCTAACCTGGTGAAGGAAATAGACATGCAAATCCAGGAAGCATAGAGACTTGTGTATGATTGTTATAGTTGTTGAAAACAATGCTACTAAACAATGAATGGATTAACAATGAGGTTATGAAAGAAATCACAGAGGCCCAAATAAGATGATACCAAAGAGGCCTACACCAAGACACATTATAATAAAAACTAGAGGCCTGGTGCATGAAATTCGTGCATTCAAGGGAGGGGGGGAAGTGAGGGTCCCTCAGCCTGGCCTGTGCCCTCTCACAGTCTGGGGGCCCTTGGGGATGTCAGTTGGATATCCTTAGTGCTGCTGCAGAGGCGGGAGAGGCTCTGCCACCCCTGCTGTGCTTGCCAGCTGTGAGCCCAGCTTCTGGCTGAGCAGTGGTCCCCCTGTGGGAGCACAATGACCACCAGGGGGCAGCTCCTGCGTTAAGTGTCTGTCCCCTGGTGGTCAGTGTGAGTCAAAGCAACTTGTTCTACTGTTTGGTCTATTTGCATATTAGCCTTTTATTATATAGGATGGCAAAGGTTAAAGACAGATAATCTTAAAAGCAGCAAGAGAAAAGCAGTTGGTTACATATAAGAAAGTTCTCATAGGACTGCCAATTGATTTTTTGACAGAGGGTGGCTGAATGGATATGAAAACAATATTCATACATATGCCATCTACAAGAGATCCATTTCAGATTGAAAGACACACAGACTGAAAGTAAAGATAAGTATTTCATACAAATGGAAACAACAACAACAAAAAGCTGGGGTAGCAATAATTCTATCAGATAAAGGAGAATTAAAACAAAGGGTATAATAAGAGACCAAGAATGACATTGCATAATAATAAAGGGATCAATCCAGCAAGAGACTATAATCCTTATAAACATTTTTGCACCCAACATAGGAGCACCTACATACATAAAGCAAATGTTGAACATAAAGGGAGGGGTCAACAGTAATATAGGAATAGTAGGGGACTTTAATACTCCAATGACATCAATGGATAGATCATCCAGACTGAAAATCATCAAGGAAACAGTGGCTTCAAATGACACATTATACCAGATGGATTTAAATGATATTTTAGAGCATTTCACCCCCAAAGAAGCAGAATATACATTCTTTTCAAGCACACATGGAACATTTTTCAGGACAGACCACATGTTAGGCCACAAAACAAGTTTTAATAAATTTAAAAAGACTGAAATCATATCAAGCATCTTCTTTGACCACAATGGTCTGAAACTAGAAATCAATGATAGGAAAACTGAAAACATAAACACATGGAGGCTAAAATACATGCTACTAAGCAATGAATGGGTTAACAATGAGGTTAAGAAAGAAATAAAATGCTGGCTTAAGACAAATGAAAATAAAAATACAGCCCAGGTGAGAGAATCCAAGATAGCGGCATAGGTAAACACCTACACTGCTGCCTCGCACAACAATTTCAAAACTACAACTAAAAGACAGAACAGACATCATCCAGAACCACAGGAAAGCTGGCTGAGTGGAAGTTCTACAGCTAGAAGGAAAGAGAGGGGCTCACAGAAACCCAGAGGAACTGCAAAAAGCCGAGGTACGGAGACGCGCGCGCTGAGAGAGCGGGTGCCGGAGAACCTGGCTGGCTTTCTCTGGCGGGAGGGAAATGGAGACTCTCAACGGTATTGAACCCCTTATCTTACGACACTAAACCCCAGATCCAGCCGAAACTCATACGGGGGAGTTTGGACTGTGAAAAGGGAGAGGTGCACGGAAATTTAGGGGAGTCGCAGAAGATCAGGTCTGGTCTCCCACGCGCCCGGTGCTGCGCCGAGGACAGATTGCTGATTGTGCCGCTGGCTTTTGCGAGTGGGCGGGAGACAGACCCTCCGAACTGTGCCACTTCTGAGTCCACTGGGCCCCTGTTTCGGGCGAAACCCTGGGGACCTAGACTCGTGTGGTCCTAGTGCGCAGGGGAGCTGGAAAGGCAGCAGTTAGAGGCACTGCGGGTGCGCACAGGCGCACAAGGACCGCTCCAGCCATTACCCAGTCACGTGAGACTCAGGGGTCGTGGAGGGCGGGGCCGACTGGAAGGCAAGGCGGTCCCTTAAGCCCTGAGACTCCACCCCTCCCAAGCTCAACAGAGGCTTCTGCGGCTTTGCGTCTGGTATCATAATTCAACACAGAAGTTTCCCCGGCATAGTGAAAATGCCGAGACAAGGGAAGGGATCACAAACACAAGAAATGGAGGAAAAAAACGATTGGATATAGAGTTCAAAACCATGCTAGAAAAGATGGATACATTTAGTGAGACCCAAGAGGAGATGAAAAAGGACCAACCAGAGATACAAAAGAGCCAACTAGAGATGGAAAAAGGTCCAACTAAAGCTGATAAAGGACCAAATAGAAATTAAACATACACTGACTGAAATAAAAAATATTATACAGAGTCCTAACAGCAGACTAGAGAAAGGCAAGAATCAAGTAAAAAATTTGAAATATAAAGAAGCAGACAACATTCAACTGGAAAAGCAAGAAGAGAAAAGAATCCAAAAATGTGAACATAATGTAAGGAGACTCTGGGACAACTTTAAGCGTACCAACATCAGAATTGTGGGGGTGCCAGAAGAAGAGAGAGAGCAAGATACTGAAAACCTATTTAAAGAAATAATGACTGAAAACTTCCCACATCTGGTAAAAGAAATAGACTTACAAGTCCAGGAAGCACACAGAACCCCATATAAAAGGAATCCAAAGAGGACCACACCAAGACACATCATCATTAAAATACCAAGAGCAAAAGACAAAGAAAGAATATTAAAAGCAGCAAGAGAAAAACAGTTTATTACCTACAAGGGAGCACCCATACGACTGTCAGCTGATTTCTCAACAGAAACAATGCAGGCCAGACGGGAGTGGCAAGAAATATTCAACGTGATGAATAGCAAGAACCTACAACCAAGAATAACCTATCCAGCAAAGCTAACATTCAGAATTGAAGGGCAGATAAAGAGCTTCACAGATAAGAAAAAGCTAAAGGAGTTCATCAATTCCAAACCAGTATTATATGAAATGCTGAAAGGTACTCTTTTAGAAAAGGAAGAAGAAAAAGGTAAAAGACAAAAAATTATGAACAACAAATGCATATCTATCAACAAGTGAAGCTAAAAATTAAGTGAATTAAAAATTTGATCAACAGAATAAACTGGTGAATATAATAGAATCAGGAGCACAGAAAGGGAGTGGACTGATAATTCTCAGGGGGGAAGGGGTGAGGGGTGTACAGGGAGAGACTAGACAAAAATCATACACCTAGGATGAGATCAATGGGAGGGAGGTAAGGGCAGAGGGAGGGGTGGGAGCTGGGTGTAGGGGTGCTATGGAGGGGAAAAAAGAGAAACAAATGTAATAATTTGAATAATAAAGATTTAATTTAAAAAAAAATACAGCCCAACCAGTGTGGCTCAGTGGTTGAGCATCAACTGAGGAACCAAAAGGGCACCTGTTCGATTCCTGGTCAGGGCACATGTCTCGGTTGTTGGGCTTGATCCACAGTACGTGGCATGTAGGAGGCAGCCCATCTATGATGTTCCTCTCTTATTGATGTTTCTATCTCTCCATCCCTCTCCCCTCATCTCTCTATAAAAACCAAACCAAACCAAAAACATATTAAACAAAGAAAATGAAAACACAATACCTCCAAATCTATGGGACACAGTGAAAATAGGAAAATCACAGCATCACAGGCCTATCTCCAGAAACAAGAAACATTTCAAATAAACAATTTAACCGACATCTAAAGAAACTAGAAAAAGAACAAACAAAGCCTAAAGTGAGTAAAGAGAAGGAAATAATAAAGATCAGAGCAGAAATAAATAAAATAGAGTTTTAAAAAAATACAAAAGTTTAATAAAACCAAGAGCTGGTTCTTTGAAAAGATAAACAGAATTGATAAACCTTTAACAAGACTCAAAAAAAATAGAGGATCCAAATAAATAAAATCAGAAATGAAAGAAGAGAAGAAACTGACACCACAGAAATACAAAGAATTATAAGAAAATACTACAGACAATTATATGCCAACAAACTGAACAATTTGGAAGAAATCAATAAAGTCCTAGAAACATACAATCTTCCAAGAAGAAAGAGAAAATCTGGACAGACTAATAACTACTAATGAAATTGAGTCAATAATTAAAAAACTCCCAACAAAAGTCCTGGGCTGAATGGCTTCACAAGTGAATTTTACCAAATATTCAAAGAACTAACACCTATTCTTTTGAAACTATTCCAAAAAATTCAAGAAGAGGAAAGGCTTCCAAGTTCATTTTATGAGGCTAGCATTACCATGATTTCAAAACCAGACAAAAACATTACCAAAAAAAATTATAGGCAAATATCTCTGATTAACATAGCTACAAAAATCTTCAACAAAATAAAAGCAAACTGAATTCAGCAATACATTAAAAAGATCATTGCAGAAACCGGTTTGGCTCAGTGGATAGAGTGTCGGTCTGTGGACTGAAAGGTCCCAGGTTCGATTCTGGTCAAGGGCATGTACCTTGGTTTCGGGCACATCCCCAGTAGGGGGCAGGCAGGAGGCGGCTGATTGATGTCGCTCTCTCAATGATGTTTCTAACTCTCTATCCCTCTCATTTCCTCTCTGTAAAAAAAATCAATAAAATATATTTACAAAATAAAATAAAAAAGATCATAGACTATGATCAAATGGGATTTATTCCTGGAGTTCAAGGTTGGTTCAATATCCACAAATCAATTAATGTGATATACCACAAACAAAATAAAGGGTAAAAATCATATGATCATATCAATAGATGCAGAAAAAGCATTTGACAAAATTTAGCATCCATTTATGATAAAACTCTTAGTAAAGTGACAAAGAGGGATCATACCTCAACATAATAAAGGCCATATCTGATAAACCCATAGCTGACATCATACTCAATGGGGAAGAACTAAACACATTTCCCTTAAGATCAGGAATGAGACAGGAATATCCACTTTCCCCACTCTTATTCAACACTAGAGGCCTGGTGTACAAAAATTTGTGCACTGGGGGGTCAGGGGGTTGTCCCTCAGCCTGGCCTGCACCCTCTCACAGTCTGGGAGCCCTCAAGGGATGTCTGAGGAGCGGGCCTAAGCCACAGTCTTGCTTCCATGTGTGGGATGCAACTGGGTGGGAAGATCAGGGAATAGTGCCGTCTGGGAAGTGGCAGGTCCCCACTTCCCTCATCACCCCTCTGCCACCACTGGTCGCTGCCACCCCCCCACCCCCATTGCTGTCCCCTCCCTCTGCCCGCTGGCACTTGCCTTGGCTGTCCTGGCTCCACCTGCTGGCTGGCCCTGCCCCCCACCAACTGGTCATTCCCTGTTTGGTCGATTTGCATATTAGGCTTTTATTATATAAGATAGTACTGGAAGTCCTAGCCACAGCAATCAGACAAGAAGAAAAAATAAAAGGTATCCAAATTAGAAAGGAAGAAGTAAAACTATCATTATAATTTCCATACTACCTAAAGCAATCTATAGATTCAATGCAATCCCTATTAAGATACCAATGTCATTTTTCACAGAACTAGAACAAATAATTCCAAAATTTATATGGAGCCACAAAAGACCCTGAAGAGCCACAAAAAAATCTTGAGAAAGAAGAACAAAGTTGGAGGCATAATGTTACATTATATCAAACTATACTACAAGGTTATAGTAATCAAACCATGTGGTAACTGGCATAAAAAAGATACACTGATCAATAGAACAGAATAGAGAACCCAGAAATAAAGCCATACTTATATGGTTAATTAATCTATGACAAAGGATGTAAGAATATACAGTGGAGTAAAGACAGACTCTTCAATAAATGATGTTAGAAACTGGTCATACGAGCAAAAAAATAAAATAAAATAAAACTAGACCCCTTTCTTGCACCATATACAAGAATGAACTCAAAATGGATTAAAGACTTAAATATTAATACCTGAAACTATAAAACTCCTAGAAGAAAACTTACGCAGTAAACTCTTTGACATTGCTCTTAGTAATTTTTTTTTTTGGACAGATTTCCTCAGGTAAGGGAAATAAAACAAAATAAATAAATGAGACTACATCAAACTAAAAAGTTTTGCAAAGCAAAGAAAACCATCAACAAAATGAAAACACAACCCACCAAATAGGAGGAGATATTGGCCAATGATACATCGATAAGGGGTTAATATCCAAAATTTATAAAGAATTCACACAATAGTTCTCCTCTCCCTTGGGAGAGATGAGGAAAAGAATGCATTCTGAGTGGCAAAATAAAAAACATAAAAAAAAAGAATTCACACAACTTATCACCAAAACACCCCCACAAAAATCCAATTAAAAATGGGCAGAGGAACCAAATAGACATTTCTCCAAAGAGGACATATAGATGGCCAATGGACAAATGAACCCTCCTGGGGTTCCGGTTCTCATGGGTCCGGGTGGGGTGGCCCTAGCACAAGCATATTTCCAAAGAACTCCCTCGGGTTATTCTAATGTGAGTGCAGCTGGGTGGCCCTGACCTAGAGAACTAGGGTTCAACAATTTTGGGGATGAAACCCTGTTTCTAATAAAGCAGTAGAAACCATGGGGACCATCACTTGGCTGTGCTCAGAGCCTTTGTCAGGCACACACCGTCCGTGTGTCCCCATTCAGCCCATCCCCTTTATCTGCCCCATCCATCTGGATGGCCATGTTTTTAATAAGAAAAATGGAGCCTGGTGTCACGTGCATGGCCTCAGTGTGCTGGAGAGGACTGTGATCTTTCTTGGCTTTGCTGCAGTGTCTCCTCTGAGGGAAATGCATCCATCACACTGTCCATCTGTGTTTACACCGTCCGGTGGACCCTTAATTGCACCCTCAGTGCACTGCAGGAGACCCGAATGGGGCAATGGACCAAGGCCTGTGCTGGGACGGCTGGAGCTGGGCCGTGGGCAGGAAGATGAGTGGTGAGTGCTGGAATCTCGGGCCCAGGAGACGCTGAAGCAGATGTTTTAGGATGACACAACACAACCCCGAGGAGGGAGGGATGGACTCCTGGAACTCCCTGCTGTGCTCTCAGCTTGCATGGCCTTACAGAGGACACATGCATACTCGCAGGAGACTTTCTGCAACCAGGAGTCCAAGGGAAGATATCCCATGACCCCAATCTGGGCAAGGAATCAGGGCTGGTGGAGGCAGCTCTCGGTGCCCACAGCCATGGGGATGGCCCACTGGGAGACAGCTCCAGGACTCCAGCCGAAGTCAAAGATTAGAAAGAGCAGGATGTGGTGGGAGGTGAAGGAGAATCTGGTCTGGGATCCAAGAATTTGGTCTGCAATGACCAGGAGCGTTGCCTGGCGAAAGCCTGGCCTGTGCTAGGTTGGGCTATCTGCCCAGCCCCATGATGGAAGCTGACCGCCCCCTCCAGGGTCTCTCCCTCAGGCTTGTGGCTTGGCATTAGAGCAGTGGGCTAAGGCTATGATGGTGCACCTCTCTAGTAGACAATGGCCTTGCAGAATCCTCTGGAACAGCTGTGTAAACTCAGTGTGGGAGGAGGTGAGGTGCTCATATCCTCAATCCTCTCCCAAGGGAATGGACGGAAACAAACAGAACCAGAAATGCCTCTTGGGGTCTCAGGCAGAGACCAGAGCTTGGCCTCTGTCAGAGTACCTCATAAACCTATGCAGTGCACCTAACACAGGCCACTCCCCAAAGTGACTGACATGCCCAAGCCCTGTGCAGCAACCCCATGGAGAGCTGAACACTTTATGGCCCCCAACCTGAGACCCCACACTGCTTGCCAGGGCTGAACATGTTGCAGCTGCACCAGCTGGCCATTCTCCTCTCTGCTCTGGACACCTTAGGCCTGACTCCTGAAGGCGCGACAGACCAGGGCCTTCCAGGACCTTCAGTGGGTGGAAGGCAAATATGTGGGCTCGTCTTCTGTGATAATGTCCAGAGCTGCAGGTTGGCAGCAAGGCCCTTCAAGGTCTAACTCTGGCCTTCTTCTGCCCAGTGTTTCAGGGCCACTAGATCCACCACTGTCCACCTGAGCAGCAGAACCCAGAACTGAGTCAAGACCTAGCCATTTGGCCTGAGGATGATGGGAGTCATTTATACCTGAGCCCTGACTCACCCTGAGACTTGAGCCAAGTGCACTGTGAACAAACAAGGGCATTTCGAGGCCCCTGGTTCAGTGGTCAATGTGAGGATCTTCCCGGATCTGATTTACACGTGTACTAGTAACCAAACTTTGTTCAATTATTTTTTTTAGGTAATAAGACAACTTGTTTTTCATTAGCGCTTGTCAAAGCCAGCTGCAGTTGACTGGAACAAAATGCCAGTCAGTGTAGCCTGAGGGATGCCTGAAGGGTCCCCACAGGCCCAGTTGAGTTTATAGCCTCAGAGGGTCCCACTGATTCAACACTTATAAAAGCAGCAAAAGCAGTGACTAATTAATACCCTGCAGCTCCAAGAGTGGGTCTCGGTCACCTCGGTAGCCATGAAGTCATAGCAGGCCTCATTCCTCCTGAGGCTGTGCCAGGCAAGGGCCTCTGAGCTGCGTCAGAACTGCACCTATGTTCTCCATTGGGCGGGGAAGTTGGGAGCCATTGACTGGGTATCCTCAGATAACAGGGAAAGGTCCAGCATGAGGTAGCGCCTATGCAGGTGGATGCTCAAGCCTCTACCTGGAGCCTTGTCCACTGACTTGAGATCACAGGGCCATGGGGTCTCATGGCGTATAGAGTGGGGACAGTGCAGAATGCCCTTGGCTGCTGGCAAGGGTCATTGGCCAATCAGGGCTCTGTATTCAGCCAGCTCTGGATAGTTTATGGATAAACTGTGGTACATCCAGAAAATGAAGTATTATTCAGCAATGAAAAGAAATGAGCTCTCAAGGCACAAAAAAGACAAGAGGAACCTCAAATGCATATTACTGCGTAAAGAAGGCAGCCTGAAATGCTACATCCTTGATAATTCTAACTACATGACACTCTGGAAAAGGTCAAACTATGGAGACAGTAAGAGATCAGTGGTTGACAGGGGTTGAGGGGCAGGGGGAGGAATGAACCTTGAGAGCACAGAGGACTCTCAGGGCAGTGACACTGCTCTCCGTACCATACTACAATGATGTATACATGGCATGTATATCTGTCCAAACCCACAGAAAGTACAGCACCCGAGACACCCGGAGTGTAAATGGGACTTTAGTTAATAATGAAGTACCAATGTTGGCTCACCAGTTATAACTAACCTATCACAAGATGTTCATGATGGGGAAACTGTGCAGGGAGGGGGGAATAAGGGAATCCTTTATACACTCTGTTCAGTTTTCTGTAAATCTAAAATTGTTCTAAAATAGCCTGTTAATTGAAAAACAAAAAATAGAGCGAAAATACTGGGGCAGTGAAAGCAAACGAGCAGGTAGGGACAGAGACAGCTAAAGCATTTAAGGCTTTAGGGCCTTCACAGTGCAAAGATAGGGATTAAATTTAGAGTTTTAGTTAACTAAATATACACTCACTTGAAAGAAATAGAGTGTATAACTTAGGAGAGGAAAATAATGGAATGAGAAAAACCTCTAAAGAAAGCTAAAAGGGACAAAAAGAAAAAAACAAAGATATGGAAATGAATCCAGACAGCAGTGGAGATGAATGGGCTTGTTATGTCAAAGAGAGTGAAGGTCGGCCTCAGTTTGAAAAGAATCTTGCTCTGTGCTCAGAGCTGCACTGGAGAGAAGGACACAGGCAGAAAGAGAAGGTCATAAATCCAAACTCTGCAAATATAAGAGGATATTATGACTTTTTGTTGTTTTTTGGCTAATAAATTTGAAAACATGAAATGGACAAATTCCCAGGAAAATGTCTGCCACTGAAGCTGCCTTCAGAGGAAATGAAAACCCTGTGTGTCTGACAGTCACCAAAGGCATTCATCAGTGGTCACAGAGACCCAGAGGCCAGGGGCACTGTCTCTGTCCTGTGAACTCATTCAGAGAAGGGGGTCAGCCCTCGATGATCTCTGTAGGAACAGTAAAACCTGAACAGAGCCAGGTAAGGCCAGTGCAAGATGGAAAATTACAGACCGGTCTCATTCACTGACAACCATGCAAAATCCAAAACAAAATATTAGTAAATCATGCCCAGTAACATCTTGATATACACAGCATGACAAAGCTGAGTTTATCTTAGGGATATAAAATTGGTTCAACATTAGTAGTATTAATGCAATTCACCATGTTTACAGATTAGAGAGAAAGAAAAAGTGACCTCACAACTGGAAGAGAAAATTCAACATTTAGCCCAGTTGGTATGGCTCAACGGGGTCAACCCATGAACCAGGATGTCTCCGTTCTGTCAGGGCACATGCCTGGGCTGCGGGCTTGATCCCCAGTAGTGGGTGTGCAGGAGGCAGCTGATCAATGATTCTCTCTCATCATTGATGTTTCTCTCTCTCTCTCTCTCTCCCCCTTCCTCCCTCTCTCCTTCTTCCTCTCTGAAATCAATAAAAATGTATTTTAAAAAATTCAACATTCATTCAAGATTTAAAATACCCCAAACAAAAGTCACAAACAAAACTTCCTAGTGAACTAGAAACAGAAGAGAACTTGATAAAGGCAGCCACAAAACCCCATCACCAGACCAACAACCCACAGTCACACTCACTAGGCCGGGGAGCCTCTCCTTGGAATCAGTGGGGCATCTCCTGCTGCCCATTGAACCTGCAACCCCGTACAGCACAGACCCCAGACAACAAGGGGAAAGACAGGAGTATGACTAGAAGTCCTGAGGGCACCCCTATTACAGCATGTAGGTTACACTCAGCAAAAACAAACAGTAAGCAGGACTCAGAGATTGAAAATCCCACCAGTGTTTTTCTTGAGAACTGACAAGCGATGCTCAGATTCCCAGGTGTCTGCAGTGACTCACCTGGAAGAAGATCTGTAAGGCCCCATGGAGGATGCACATCCGCCGTCCGAGGAAGATGAAGAAGGGCACCACGAGCTCCAGGAAGTGGTTGCTGAGGGTCTCGAAGCGGTGGACCCACCATGGGGAGTGGTGCAGGAAGTAGGCCATGGGATTGGGCACCGGCTGCGTCTGTGGGACAGGAGGAGAACCGTGAGCTATACCCTGAGCTGCACCCCACAGGACCCCTGCCTGCTTGTACTGTTCTGGTTACTGGGAGCTCAGATTCCGGGAGTCTGTGGTGAGAGCCCTGAGCAGCACTGGGCACTAGAAAGCCCCATGCAGAGGATAGGGTACGGGGGAGGGGCAGAGCTGTGGGAGCCTGTCTCAGGTGAATACTCACATACAGTTTGGTCTCTGCTTAAAGGGCAATGAAGGCTGGGGAACAGGGTCCTGGCCCCGAGAGTGTGTTCTTGGGAACACACATGTTGAAAGTGGGTGGGCACAATGCAACCCAGGAGGCTGTATGTTGACTCAGCCGTGGTGCTGGCCACCCCAGGGCCACCTGACAGGCTCGGTACCTCTGACCACAAGTCCTGTGCTCTCCCACCCCCATCTGTAGCTGAGGTTGGGAGCAGGCCATGTGGAAGGCCACGTGACCATCAACGCTCAGAGGAGCCAACTGTGCCAACACTGTGTGTGGCTGGGTGCATTCCTACCCACGACCGTCTGAACATGCCTTGAACTGGGCTCACGGCCCCATCACGGAGGCCCCAGTGTGACATTCGGCTGTTGGTGAAGGCACGATCTCACAGTACAGGGCCCCTCCATGCTGACGGGACATCAGCTCTAACATGAGCTGGCTCCCTTTCCCGTCTGTGGAGAGTGTGGTGATACGTGAGGGTGTGGTGAGGCCACTGTGCCCACCTCTCTCCCTTCCCCAAGGCCTGGGCCTCCTCACACTTCCAAGCACACACAGGTGCCCTTCTCACTCCTGGGCACTTGTGTTCACATGTCCACATCCCACACACCCTGTAGCCACCGTCAGGAAAAGGCTGGGCCAAACAGACAAACGGGTAATACCTGTTGTGCCAACATGGTTCCAATTTTGAACCTTAAAGATGTTCCTGATAATATTAAATGGACTTGACGTTGTCACACATGGTTGAGGTCCAGTCCCTTGTGACCTGGCGCTCCTCTGTCACCTGGTCCTCCAGGCCCCGACCCCTCAGGTGCCCAGCACTGGCGTGGTTGCAGCCTGGCTCCTACCTTGGCCCTGGGCATGCGTCCTCTCAGATTTGCTGTGGACACAAAGAAGTCCCTGGCCTGGTGGTCGCCTATTGTGCGATAGGCACAGGGAGGTGACTGTTGACTATAAGGAGACACTGGGCAAAGCACAACAGCCTGTGCACCCCCGAAGCCTGACACTCAAGAGTGGTGGGAATGAATGAGAGGCAGCGGGAAGAAGTCATGAAAATGGTGACGCCCTTGGCTGACTGGCTCAGAGGTAGGACGGCTGTGGCAGGGTCGCTGTCCCTTCTGGGAAAGTGTTTTTCTGCTAACTTTTCATTTGGACATGCTTTTGACTTACAGAAAAGTTATAAGAATAGTAAAGAAAATCCCTGAACCTTCAGAAGTTTCCATTCTACCACCCCCTTCCTCTTCTCCCCCAGGTATGTCTGTCTTCTGTGCCATTTAAGAGGCAGCTGAAACATGGTGCCTGGCACCCTAAGTACTTCAGTGTGAACTTCCCCAAAGAAGGGCATTCTCACACACAGGCCTTAGCAACATGCTGCTTTCAGCGGCAGGCCTCGCTCCTCGCGTGGCGTCCACTGTAAGGAGAGGCTGCCCTGCCTCTCCCAGTGTGTACTGGTGCCAGTGTAGACGTGTGAGTTATTTTATCCAGTGGGTTATAGTCCTGTGGTCTGATGGTTCACACCACTTTCTAAGCATTTTCCTACTTTCTGGCACTAAACATGCTCTAGCATCACCTAAACCCCTCCTTCTTGCCCTGGGCACAGCTGTGTCTTCTGGGAGCCAGGACCTTCTGACTGGGCATTGCTGTCTCTGGGCTGCTCAGCAGACCCCGAGTCCATGTCAGTCTAGTTCAGCGATCTCGGCGTGTAACTGTGCTCTGAGGGGGTTTCTGCAGCTCTGGGGAGCACGCAGCAGGCCTCTCCCAGCCTTTGCCCCAGGGGCTCCCAGCAACTAGCGCCTGTTCTCACTTGTGCTTATGAAGGGAGGGTAAGATGGAGAGGCAGACCCTTCTGGGGAAGGGGAGACACAGGGGTGGGCCAGACACAGGGGTGTTTCTGCTCAGAGGCCTGCGCTTTCTGACCACAGATGCGCTACACGCCAGGTAATGTCTGAGCTGCATGAAACCCTCACAGTCTTAAAGTTGCAGATATTCTGGTGGTTAACAGCAGTTTCATGCAACACCAGAAAAATCCATCAAAATTAGTTCCAAATGTTTCAGTTTTTTTTTTTTTTTAACAGCAGAGCTCTCTCTGGATACAGTATGTGTGTACGTGCATGTGTAAATGTGCAAGCCTACCCCAAGGTGCCTATGGCCCTGGACAGGAATGTGTACCAGGCACCAGGATCTGGGCCAAGATGTGTCGGTGGGGCCAGAGGGACCACAGGTGAGTGTGCTCATTCGCAGGCGGGAGGCTGGCTCCCTGCAGGAGCCCATCAGGAGAGGGGACTCTGCTGCATAGGCTTGTTCTCTCCAGCAGCACCAGGAAGAAGGCTGGCACATGGTGACAGAACAACCACTCCTTGTTCCCAAGACAGGATGACCGCCCCTCCCCCTGTCCCCACGCCCGTTACATTTCAGGGCTCAATTTCAGAAAGTGGCTTGGCCATGCGCCAACTCCCAGTGGCCCACACAGGTGAGGGCAGCAGGCCGCTTGGCCCTGGTTTGGGCAGAGGGACAGTGGATCCTACCTACTTCTTTGATGGTAAAAGGCCCTGCTTTTACCAACAGTCCCAGCCAGCCAGGGAGTGAGTTTTAACAAGATTGCCGTGTCCTGCCCATAGTGAGGGGATGCTGAAATGGGAGCCCCTTATTCATCCCAGCTTCCCAATGGGCTCCTGCCATCAACACAGCCTCCTTTGCCCACAACCACCAGATAGAGTGAGAAGGTAGAGGCCCAGGGCCCTCTGTGCCCCCACCCCACCTCACCAGCATAGGAGGGCATGGTTAAAGCAGGAGGGATGGTATGACTGCATCCATGGCTATGTTAGCATCATCACTGGCTCCAAGCTGAGCTGGCCCTGACCCACTTACGTGGGTGGAGTGAACACTCTGAGTTCCACCCATGGGGATGTGACCGGCCCAGGTCGGGGCACAAATGTGGGTCTAAGGACCTTCTCTTCTGATCCTCTGGGCCCTTGTTGAAAAGGGCACCATGTTCCTAGGATAGAAAGACTGGACTTTATAAATCCAGTTCGGGAGTGGCCTGAGGGCAGGCATCGCCCACCTGAGGGCAGGGAGCTTGGCTGGCTGGGAGATGGGGCCACACACAAGGATGGGGGGGCGTGGGGCTGAGAGTGGCCCCAGCTGCCAGCCAGGAGGGAGACACAGACTTTGATCAGAAATGTCCCTGACAGTCCTGCTTGTCCTCTGAGTCCTGGAGACGCCCACAGGGACAGCCATGAGCAGGTTGGCACCTGGCGCCACCCAGTCAGTCCTGGGCCCAGAGGTGGAGGCCGGAAGTGCACAGGGCCTACCTGTCCATGCTGCTTATGGGCCTTGTTTTGTCTCTCCTGAGGTTTCTGCTATGCTCAGCCTCCAGCCCCGGCACCCAGGGGTGGCTGATACTCAGGTGGGCTGGAAGGCAAAGGCCCTCTCCCGCCGTGGCAGGCACACAGCAGGGCTCGCTGAGCATGGCTCCTTGCTCACTTCGCCTGGCCATGACTGCCTTCGGGATCCCCTGCAGAGGCCCCATGTCCCTCACCCTTAGAGCAAGCAGTCTGACGAGGGGGGCTGGTGAGCACAAAGGACTTGGCACCAGGTGGGCAGAAAGGTCAGTGGAGCTTCTATGAACAGCTACATGGGGGACCTGCATCGGGGCCTCCTTACTCGGTGTCCAGCTGGTGAGAACAAACAGCAGAGAAGCATCTGCGAGGGGAATAAAGCAGCGACATGGGGAGAGACGTGCTCTGCGTGACCTCCAGAGCAGTCACGGCTGAGCATCCTGAAGCGGCTCCTTCTCCAGAAGCCTGTGGGGGCTTCTCCAGAAGCCCGTGTGGAAGTTCCACACAGGCCTCCCTGATGGGCAGCCCTGCTACTTGTACAGCCATATAAAAGTGAGGAAAATAAACAGTCCGCTTGTTGCTCGCTCCGAGCTGGAGAAGAAGCCAGACCCTTTACTGAGTGATGCAGGAGGGGAGATGCCTGCACAGGCCCTGTCTTTGGAGGGAATAGCAGCAGAGAAGCGGGGCGCCGGCGGCTGAGTTCAGGCTTAATGACACCCTAAGCATTTCCAAGAGAAATAAACAGGCCGGGTCTAAAAAGAGTAAGTCACTGAGCGGTACCCATGACCAGCGAACAGAACCGCTATAGCCGAGTGGCTGCATGTTCTCACAGCACCCCCGCCCCCGGCCCCGCCCCCGGGCCATCTCGGGCAGCCCTCCTTACTTTCCACTAAGGTTCCATGGCCCATCCTGTCACTCAAGCAGGGCACTTGGACTCCCAGTTGGGGCTCCAGTGCTTTTCATTTCCTAAACATAAATGCATGTTCTGTGTGAGCCGGGCCTCTAGGAGCCGCATCACAGGGACGGACGTTTCCCAGGCTGCATGAGTCACTGTGTGTCCTCACCGAAGCCCCGTGGCCTTTGGGTCCATGCCTCGGGAGCCTGGACAGAGGACTTGAATGCTGGCAAAGGGGCACATCAGGTTTGAGCAGGGGAAGGACATGACCCCATTTACTGAGCTGGGACAGCTGCTGCAAGTTCACGTCACTTCAGATTTATGTGCCGTTTCTTAGCTCCGCAGGTGAGGTGCTGGGAGGGAGAACATGCTCCATGGAAGCACTGATCGAAGGTGCCTGGGCGTGGTGGGGGAGCTGGAAGACCAGTCGCTCCCCACTCCCGGGGGGTATGGAGTCAATACTTTAGGTGGGAGCCCCAAGGCGGGCCCTGCGCCCTCAGCCCGCATGGGGCTTCACTGCGCCATGTAAATGAGAACAAATACGGTGACTGTGATATTCACAGTCCCTGACAACATGGAATTCCTTGAAAGGAAGGCTCTATTTTCCAAGAGCCTTGCTCCCTGGGAGCACCACGTGCGGCTCCTTATGTGGATTTATGACCTGCCAGGAGGCGGGTGTACGGGTGGGGTCTGCTCTGTGTGCTGACCCCTAAAGACACTGAGCCCTGCTGGTCTGGGCTGCACCGCTGGGAGGGCCCAAGGCCTCCTTTCTCCTGCAAGCCCAGGACAGTTTTATTTCTGTTTGCACTGAGCTGGAAAAAAACCACCATGTCGTAAAATTTGGTTGTAAACCATGGAAGTGGCGACTGGAGCATCACACCCCATAAAGCATGGGAAGGAGTGCCCAGTGCTCCTGTGACGGCCGCTGGCCACACTCACTTACAGGGCGATGTATCCCGAGCACAGCACAACCCTGGCGTAACACCCAAACCCTCACAACATTTTACAAGAGGTTCCCCTAAAGAGACAGTTTTAAATAAGGAAACCATGATGAAAATATGAAGAGTGATGAAAACCATTTAGGGATTTAGAAGGTAACAAATCTTTGGGGAGAACAATGTCACTTCCTGAGGGGGACCAGTACTCTCCTCTGACACCCGCCTCCCGTCCCTCAGTGAGAAGTCCAAGAAGAACAGAAATGTTTTTTATTTTTTTCAGCCAGTTTCCCATTTTAGGGACCATAAATCATGTGTCTGGGGTTTTAATGAGAAAGGGAACACACCACATGTGATTCTTGTCTGAACAATGAGCTTCTTAAACTCACAAGCTCCACTTATTCCATTTTAACAGAACCCCTGTGGGTTGTACCCCTCCCACTGATCCAGGACCCCTGTCCTTAGCAGAGCCATCAGGCAAGGTTTTCCAGGTGGGGTACCTCCTTTGGACATTGTAGGTGTTGATGTGTGTCTGTATATTGGTGGCTCCCGCATGGTAGGGGAAAGGGACACACCATATACCTTTTAGGTGAGGTCTTAGGATAAAAGGTAAGGCCTACTATGGGTTCTCACATGCAGCTGGCAGCTGGCCCAATGATGGGGCTGAAGGCTTCTCCCCACAAGACACAGCTGATGTGCCCAGTGTCCCCCTTATGCTCACCTTATGAACATGATTCTTCCCAGCTGCTTCCCACCTCCCACTAAGGCGATTAGGAATGGAAAAAAGAAGAATTAGTTATAAATGTGGATAAATAATAGTTAGTACACACAGGCCGGAGACGACGAAAACACTGAAGAAAAGTGGACAATGTATTGTCAAGATCATTCATTGTAGTGGCTTCTTCTTCTTCTTCTTCTTTTTTTTAAAAAAATATATTTTATTGATTTTTTACAGAGAGAAAGGGAGAGGGATAGAAAGTCAGAAACATCGATGAGAGAGAGACATCGATCAGCTGCCTCCTGCACTACCCCACTGGGGATGTGCCTGCAACCAAGTACATGCCCTTGACTGGAATTGAACCCGGGACTCTTCAGTCCACAGGCAGGCGCTCTATCCACTGAGCCAAACCAGTTTCGGCTGTGGTGGCTTCTTAAGAGCTGCCATCCACAGACCCCAATGTACACAACCCACATGACTCTGGGAAAGCCTGGATCCCAGGAGATGACAGTGGGCAGCATCCTTAAAGCATGAAAACAACCTATTAGCCTAGCATTCCATTCTGCCAAAAGTCTCTTTCAAAACCAAAGCGGGAAGAAAGTGGAAAGGACTCTTCACCTGCACACTCGAGGTAGAAGCAAGACCCGGGTCACGCCCAGGGCGGAGAAATCTGGGAATAGTTGGCATGTGGATAAATGTGTGGGGTTATCTTTCCAATTTAATTGAATGTCTTTAAAGAGTAAATTGACTATTTACACAAAAATAATAACATGGTACATGACTTGTATAAAAGTAAACATATGACAACATTAGCAAAAAGATGCAGGAGGAAAAAGGGGAGAACATCACTGTCCAGTTCTTTACCGTTTATTAAGAAAGTCGAATTATCACTCGAAGGCAAGCTGTGATAAATTAGACTTATACTATAAACCCTAAAACAGCCACAAAAAGTAAAACAACAAAGAATTACAGCTAATAAGCCAAGAAAGGAAATAAAAAGGAGTCACAAAAAACATTCAACTAATCCAAAAGAAGCAGGAAAAGATGGAAAAAGAAATAAAAACTGAAACTTAATGATCACTTCAATGCAAATGATCTAAATATGCAATTAAAGGCAGAATTTGTCAGATTTAATAAAGAAACAAGACCCAACTACATGTTGTCCATCAGAGACACACTTCAAATATGAAGACACCTGTAGGTTAAAAGTTAGAGCTTGGAAAAATGCATACCATGCGGACACTCGTTAAAAGAAAGCAAGAGTCACTATATGAACATCAGGCAAGGAAACGTCAGAGGAAACAATACCATAAGGAGTACAAGGCCATTTCACAGTGCTAACAGGTAGCTCATCAGGAGGCCACACACTCCAACAGTGATGCACCTATGACAGGCTTCCAAACACACAAAGCAAAAACGGAGAGAAGTGCAGGTAAAATAGACAAATCCACCATCCCAGTCAGAGATTTTGATCCCGTCTTAATACCTGATAGGACAAATAGACAAAAAGCAAGTGAGGATACATAAGACCTGAAAACCACCGTGGTCCAACTTGAATTAATGAACATTATAAAACACAAAAAGCACACTCCTTCCTAGGCTTGCATGGAACATTCACTAAGATAGACCATATTCTGGGCCACAAAACAAGTCTGAATAAATTAAAGATTCAAGTCACATTCTGTATATTCTCTGACAATAAAGGAATTATATTAGATCTCAATTACAGAAAGATGGCTGGAAAAATTCTCACATTTGTAAACTCAGCTACACACTCTAACTAGCCTTCATGGATTTTACATTCCAGTGTATAGTATGTCTCCCACAGGACAACCCTGAAGTTGTTATCAATTTAAAGTTAGGAAAACAGACTATGACCAGTTAGGTAACTTGCTCAGAAAGCACCTACTCACAAGTCAGAGTGGGTACCCCAAGAGGGCAGGAGCACAGCATCCAAACTGGGATCTGGGTTCAAGTTTGGTTGCTACCGCTCTGGAGCTCTCTGCTCTAACAGCAATGGTCATCACTGACCCTGAGGCTGCACCCTCACCTTTCATGTCTTGGTCTTAATCTGGTGGGGCTGGCCCTTCTGGGTGTCCCCAGGACATGGGCCCCAACAAAACCCCCCTGGTCCTGACATTACCTAAGCCCAACACCCTTCCCCCATACCAGTCCCCAATACACACATAAAACATCCTCTTCTTACAAGATCAATAAAACTGCCAGAGGACAAAGCAAATAAGCCACAACTCCCAAACTCCTGGTGGTAACTCAGTCACAGCTTCTAGCAAGTTAACATTTATAGCTTTCACAGTCACGTCAACCTTGATTCAAATTATTTCCAGATTGGTAGGACCTTGTATCTAAGGATGCTTGATGACCCCCATCCAATTACAGTACAAAACAGGTGGTAGCCCAGGTCCCAGGGTGGCATTCAAAAGTAGGACCCACTGGCCTGGGGCGCAGACAGAAGCCACCTTGTTGGAGCGGGTCTGCAGTGCAGGGGGACAGAGGCTCTGCTGTGCTGTGCAGGGGGTTGGCAAGGCAGCCGACTATGCTCACTCATGGCTGTGCCCAAGGCTCAGGGAGGGTGAAACACACTGGTCACAGGTAGCTCCGCTGGACTAGTGTTTGCAGGAGGATTACCACAGCTCATCCAGAGGTTGAGTCAGCATTTGGTGAGCAACCTTCCTTGACAATGCCCATTACCAGGAGGGCAACTGACCACCTGGGAGGTGCGGAGGGTGCTGGCAGGGACTGGAGAATCCCACTGGCACTGCTGACATGGGCAGCAGGGCCTGTCCATGGGGCTCAGCCCACAATGCTCACCCCCAGGAGCACCTTGGCATAGCTGCCAAGGTCTCTTCCACAAGGAAGGAGTGCCTGGTCTAGTCCTGGGGTCAGTGTACTGACAATGACCACAGCTTGTGGAGGGATGAATAGTGTCCAGGGCCAGGGAGCCACAGCAACCCCACCATGAGTCGAGAGATACTGGGATGAGGGCTGTTTTCCATCTTGTCATATGTGAAGACATGACCTAGATAGGCTGTGACTTTCCTGATCTCAAGAGAAAGGGGAAAAGCTTCTTCTAAAAAGGACAGCATAAGGCACCCTCACACTCATGTCATGGAGAGCAGAGTCGCAGGAAGTGTGTCTCAAGCAACTTGCAGGGGTTCAGCGGACCCTCAGGGATGAGTGTGATGTCGCGGTGCCTCCCGTGGACCGCCCATGTGCACCTGGAGGAGTGGCAGGCAGGGAGCACATCCAGTCACAAGATTCCTGTCTAGTTGCACATGAAGGTTCTGCTCCAACAGCTAGGCTCTGGATGGATCCTAGAGGTGCCTGTGAGTCAGCTGTTCCTACCGTGGGCTTGAAACTCTAGCTTCAAAACTCAACTGAAGTGACACAAGGCCTCTGTTATGTGCTGTGAGGCTGTTATGTGCTGTGAGGAACTTTACAAATAATAGGAGTGGAAAGTGAATTATATTCCTGGATTAAAGGTCAGCTCTGCATGCAGGACTCTGGAGTACAAGTGTAAACTTGTTTGAACTCATTCATGTATTCCTGGGGGTGGGGGAGAAACACAGAAAGATCTGCACCGGCTCAAGCACAGAGAGACTCAGAGGAGCTGCCGGCGGGACCCACGGTGGGTGGAGGGACTCAGTGAGGCTAGACACCTCTGACAGCTCAGTGACCAAAACCACATGCTCCTTACCTGTGAATCACCAAGCTGTAAGGTGAAGGCTATTTTATTCCAGTGATATGTCTAATACAAAGGAATTTAAGGAATATATTTGTGTAATCAAAGTACACCAAAGTTAAAAAGTTCAAATTTGATTAATCTGTATTGTAGACACTGAGACAGAAGATACCCACTAAAAACGGCTCCTGGTGGCTAACTGCATTCAAATAAAACAAAAAGAACAAGCCATTTCCATATAAGGATCTCTCATGCAAACTGCACTTCCTGGAAAACCTGCGCTGAATTGCCTCCCTGGAGGGTGTATCTACCATCTGAGCCAGTCCTTTTTTTCAACCAATAGGACTGAGGCTTTCCCTCTCCAATAGTTGCTGTGTGACCAATCAGGACCGTGCCTTTTGGACCAATCAAACTGTGAAGATTTAGAGTCTTCATTTGCATGAGGACAGACCAATCATGGATCAGAGGCTGGGACTTCTGTCTATATAAGCCATCCCTTCTGCCTTTGGGAGTGCGCTTTAATTTTCCACCTAAAACTGAAAATTGTGTCTCCTTGGCTGAGCTAACATACTGAAGATGTCTCTCCAGAGCAGAGTGGAACACAACAGTGCAGGACAGACAAAACTGGTCCAGAATGGAGCAGACCACAGCAGAGGGGTGCGGACCAGTGTGGCATAAAGCAGACCAATATGGAGCAGAGCTGTCTAGCCTGAGAGGGGCCTGGCCCAGGGCAGTCTCACAGCCATGCTCTTTTCACAGCTGTGTTGCATCACACTGAACAGTTTCCTTCTCCATCACACTCCAAATTAGAGATTCCTGTTGGCACTGAATTGGCACCAACGACCCCCAGTTGACATTATAGAGCAGAGTGGCACACACAGAAGTGCAAGTTTGCCGCTAAGAGCATTTTCTTGCTGTTCCAAGTGGAACGCTGCATATTTTAAAGGTAATTGGATAAGACATAAAACTGCTAGCAGGGAAGCTGTATCTGTTTTTCTCCCTTTCCTTTAGTGTCTGACAGCCGAGGTGCGCCTGTGGGCATTTCCTGTGGATGGTTTCACTGAGTGTTGGAGCAGAGCCTGCCCGTTTGTGGATGTAAGCTTTCAGAACACTATTCTGCCCTGGATATGCTCAGAGTGACACTGGCTTCGTGGGAGTGCAGGCATGGCCATCACCAAATCTGCAGGCACGGTGCTTAGTGGTGGAGCATCACATGGAGGCTGCCATTCTTTTCTCTTGCTGTGACTGACGGTTTACACTCGAAGACGTTTGTCCTGTGTTGCTTTCCGATTTCACTGGCTGAACTCACCAACAACCACCTCTCAGTTACCAGTAGATGGGAAGACAAGGGGCTCAGTGGGCACATGGGCCATTTGGGCCAAAGCTGCATGGCAGGGAAGGGTCTGTCCTACCCAACAGTGTGCAGGTTCCTGGACCTGAGCCATGAATTGGACGGCAATGCTGTTCATCTCGCTCCCTGTGCTGCTGAAAGACATCAGGTGCAAGTGTCACCAGGCGTCTGCCAAGTGTTCTAGGTCTCCAGACACAAGGGACAGGGATGGTGTATCCCTGACCCTGATGCCTTGTCCAGCTGGTGAGGGTGTACTGGTAGAAAACAGCACAAGGACCTCGGGCCTCACAGAAATCCTGTTATGAGATGAGCTCTGCCCAAGAGGCAGGAGGGTAGGAGGTTGACACATCTCCCATCAGCCTTCCAGTCACTGGCTGGGTTCGGGTGAGCAGAGCTCAGTGTCCACTTCATTGCAGGATCAAGGTGCTGGGGGGAATTCACATGCCAGGGCTCAGCTCTGTGCCCTCCTGATTCCTAGACCTTCACCAGGCCTCACTGTGGTAGCCCCATGCAAACAGCCAAGTTCAAGGTGAAATAGAAATAATGATGAGAGGGGAGAGAAGCCTGAGCTCTTGTCATACTGGGAGCCCCTGCCTGTTGCCCAGGCTGCTCCTGACCCCTACTGGCGTGGCAGACTCCCGCAGAGGGTTCTTCTGTGAGGTCTCTGCCAGTGGAGCCATGACAGTGAATGAAGCACCCTCTCTCCATTACCTGGGCCCCACCATCACCTGGGCCCTGCTGCCCCTGGCCAGAGACTGGAGGAGTCCAGGTCGCAGAGGACAGGCCATGTAGCCCACCATCCTTGTCCCAGGGGAACAGATAATTCAAAGGGATAAATCGAATGGTCTGCGGTCAGCACACAGCATGGCCTGGCTCCTAAGGAGACATCAGTTGGTGTCCTCACTCCACTCCACCTTACAAGGTGGGCATTGAAACAAGCTTTGCTGAGGAAAGGCTCTGCAGCTACAGAGAGCGGTGGGGTTCAGTCCCTCCCAAGGGCCTGCCCTGCATGCCATGGTCCCGATGCCTTGTGATGGCAGCATTGAGCTCCCAGGCCTCCGAGCACTGGTTGGTTCAGCCCTGGATCCTGGGGGGTCGTTGGCCATGACATTCCTGGTTCCTAATGAGCCTCTACTTAGCCTGTCCTAGAACGTCGATTCCAAGTGGCCCTGGCCTCACACACACCAGTGCCATAGCCTGCTGGCAGCCTGTCCCAGGAATCAGCTCACAGGCCAGTGCTATGGTGGCCACATTCCCGCTGCCTGCCCCAATCTCAGGCAGGGCCTGGTGTGTGCCAACTCCATGCCCTTGTGGGGACACTCACCACTCCTGCCCTCCACTCACCACAGCTCCTTCCATTGTCCTAACACAGGAGTCCTAGAGCTGCCTCCGTCCTGGCCAGAGAGCTGCACGCACAGTGAGCATGGGCATTCGCATCCAGAGGACTGACAGGCGTTGCCTGTTTACCATGCCCTGAGGCCTTTGTGGGGATACACAGTCTTCACACAGCAGGCGTGTTGACAAGGTGGCTGAGGGGGCTGTGGACAGGCCTAAGAGAGCAGAAGTTCCATGGCCCGGTCCATGGGGTCCCATGCTCCCTCCTGCCAAGCCAGAAGCATTTCATTGCTGACACTTTTGGAAAGGTCAGCTTTAGGACAAAGGGTGAGCCACAGGGGTCCTTGAGCAGAAGGCGAGGACATTCTGAGGCATGTTAGGTGAGACATGGGCTGATCTCCAGACCCTAAAGATAAAGCCTGACTTCTTAAGTCAGCACACAGAGAATGACCCTGCCCGGGCTGCTTAATCGCTAACACAGCCCAGAACACACACAGGCACAGCGGTGAGGGGGCGGTGACATCCAGGACTGAACACCTGGGACCGAGAGCCACAGAAGACATAAGATGGCCTACAAGCCATCTTTCAGAAGAACAGATAGAAACCACTCTCCTGTATTTGAGCCCTAAGCAATGAGCAGAGAACAGGGCGACAGCATTCTGTCTGACGGGTGGTGCTCTAGGCGTGTCAAGGCTTTCACTGCCAATAAAAGCAACATGAGCCAATGTGAGAATGGGCACCCAACAGGCATGCACCATGTGCACAAATGAGCCAACATTACTGAGACGACGAAGGATACGTCAATGCCAAATACCCTCGAATTAATTCATAAGGAAAGGTGATCCCTAGCCCCCCGACGAAGGATACGTCAATGCCAAATACCCTCGAATTAATTCATAAGGAAAGGTGATCCCTAGCCCCCCTGAACAGGCTAGCAGTCAGCAGAGACAGGGATGTCTGGAGGGGCTCTGACTAGGGCCTGGTCCTGGGGTCAGGGACTATGCCCAAAGCCCTGGGCCAAGGTAGTGAGGGGGCCTGGAGGGTCTGAACACAGTAGGACTGGAGCCTGCTCCCGAGGGAGCTGGGATACCCCTATAGCCACATCTACCTAGGCTGAGAGCTTGGTATAGGGCCCAAAGGGCCAGCTCAGACTCTAGGAGGAAGGGAGCCCAGCCTGACACCCAGGGCCTGGGCAGGGCTGTGGACAGCAGCAGAGGGACTCGCTGCCCCAAACTAGAATGAACATCCAGACCCACAACCACTCTGCCAGCCTCAGCAAGTGGGACACTCTGCCTCCCAAGAGAAGGAAAGCAGGAAGGGCTCCCACATGAGCTGGAGTCTGCGTCATCACCTCTCGGGTCACTGCTGCTCACCTCGTAGTGGAAGTCCATGCAGGTGAAGTCTCGCCAGCACTGGTCCCCCCGGATCTTAATCAGGCCCTGTCAAGGCAAGAAGGAGAAAGAGCAACGTGAACCTGCATCCCCAGAATGGCAAGGAGCCCTCGGGACAAGGCAATCACCGCTGGGGCAGAACCTGCGCTGAAAGGAACGTGAAGGGAGCAACACATTTGACAGTACACCTGAAGTGAGGTGAGGGGAAGATTTAAAGAAAGTTTCACAAAGGCTTCAATGACAAAAAGTCAGCAACTGCTCCAGCGAAAAAGAAATACCGCTTCCTTGCTAGAACTGGCTTCCTTCTGCATTTTCTTTAAAACCCAGTTTTTAGACTGTGAGCATCATCACAGTAATACAACGGTGAGGCTTTAAAACTGGAGAAATTTGCAAAGCTACACACACACACACACACACACACACACACACACACACAACCTTACTGATACTTCTATAGATGCCAAGGAGGATGTCAAAGGGACGTTGCAATTGCTACAATGACACACCATGCAGCAGCTCAGGTGAGCTGGACGAAACATCCATCTCCTGAATGGTCACTACTATTCCAAGGCACCCAGGACATTGCTGTGGACAGGCCCAAGAGTGCCTCCAAAGAGCTGTTGCTTCTTTTTCTTAAATATATTTTATTGATTTTTTACAGAGAGAGAGAGGGATAGAGAGTTAGAAACATCCATCAGCTGCCTCCTGCACACCCCCTACTGGGGATGTGCCCACAACCAAGGTACATGCCCTTGACCAGAATTGAACCTGGGACCCTTCAGCCCACAGGCTGATGCTCTATCCACTGAGCCAAACCAGTTAAGGGCCAGGGAGCTGCTTTGCTGCTTGGTTCCTTGGGAAAGTGGCTGGAGGGAAAGGGGACTCCGCTGACCACCCTGTGGGCGAGCTTCCAGGAGCTGGCCAGCCACCCCAGCACAGCTGGTTGCCCCGCAACCCTGTGCAGCTTCCAGGATGTCATGCAGAGTCCACATCGTGGCTGGTCTGCAGTCACAGGGAGGACAGTCCGCTCACATGCCTGTCAGAGGCAGCCCCACCCCAACAGCACCCTTTCTCTCCACATGATTCCTTCATAAGTCAGAAACCAACTGCTCCCCAACCAGGAATAAAACTCTGCTTGAGATGCAGAGACTCAGTTCCAATTTCTGTCTCTTACATAATAGTAGGATTAGAGGGGAGAAAGAAACTGCACCAATAAACAATCCTAATGCAGCTTAGTTTTCTCTTGTGTCAATGGTTTCTGCGGTTATGACTACCTGAGTTTCATCCAAACATCCATGCACGCCCCCTCCCCCCATGCACCCACCCAGATTGTCCGGGATAGTATTTCTCATTAAAGCCAAATGATCATGAAATTTCTAAATATATATATGTGTGTGTGTGTGTGTGTGTGTGTGTGTGTGTATTTCAGAGAGGAAGGGAGAGAGAGAGATAGAAACACCAATGATGAGACAGAGAGAGTCATTGATTGGCTGCCTTCTGCACACCCCTGACTGGTGATCAAGCCCACAACCCTGTCTTGTGCCCTGATGCAGAATCCAACTGTGACCTCAACCACTCACAGATCAGTGCTCAACCACTGAGCCACACTGGTTGGGCTGATCATGAACTTCAATCACGTCTGTGAAACACTTGCTGCAACAATGAGATTAGGGTTTGATTGAATAACTAGGAGTGATGGCTAAAACTGGTTGACACATACAACTAACCTTTGTGCCTGGGAAAGACTTTGGGGAGGCTGAGGGCTCTGAGCCAGAGACAAGAGTGTGAGCTGATGGCTCCTCTGGTGGCCATGCAGCCAGCAAAGTAGAATGACTGTTCCGGATGTGGGACGTGTCCAATTCCAGACATGTGGAGCCCACAGGATGGGCCGAGGGACTGGAGCAGGTGTGGGGTGGGGAGCAGCCAAGACCTCTGGCCTGGATCCCTGGTGGGCGGTTCGAACTCAGCAACACCCTAAGGAGAAGAAATGTGGAGTGACGTGTGGCGGCCACACGGCTTCTACAGTGAAACAGATTGACAGAGCTCTGCGGTGCGTGTGGGCTGGACTGAGAAATATGGGTGCACCTATCCGTGGTTTACAATGCCCTCCAAAGGGACTGCAGTACTCAACTTTCCCAGCACCACTGAGACCCAAAGGCTATTCTGAAGTTGGTTCTGGAGGAGCCACTTCTGCTTCCGCAGCCACCTTGCTAGGACTTCATACCTCGGTGGGGCAGAAACCGCCTAGCCCTCAGACACCAGCTGCTCCCAGTGCCACCGAGCTATGGCACCTTCGTGGAGCTGTGCTCCAAGGATAAAGACTTTTCAGTGCATCACTTTGAAAAGTGGAGTCACATCTTTCTGGAAACTGGGTTTGCTTAGATCACAAAGTGCCAGAGAGACAACTCATTTGAATTTTACCATATACAGTTATGTTGTGTGAAAACAGACGACCCAGATCTGAGTGAGCCCATCTGCCTATGGGAGAACGCACCCCTGGTTCTGTGGAAAACCTCAGCTGTGCGGTCACATGAGGCTCCCCGTGAGCATGGCTCCACTCCCTGCATCCTTTCAGAATCTGAGGGTGAATCTTTGGAGATTCAAACCAGCGAAAAAGAAAAAAAAACACACAAAATAATTAAAATGTCATTCAAACTCTAAGCTGATATGAGACACTTTAAAATCTGAGACATTCTTTCAGGAGCGGAAGATAATTATATTCCTCCCCATCTACTGACTTCTCCCTACAATGCAGATGTCAGATTTTCCACAGATTTTTTTTCTTCCAGAGTAAGTGTCAAAGGAACAAAGCCTTCTTTGAGACGTTTACAGGCCAAAATTAATTCTGGAGAAAAAAAAAAAACCCCACAAAAAACGGTACAGATAGGCCACTAACAAGGCAGACCCAAAGAGAGGCGAGTGACCCACAGTTGCCCATACGATCCCTGCTCTCTGCTTGGGGATGGGAGAGTGCCAGGATGCTGGAACATTCTGCAGTGACTGAGAAAGCCCTAGGCCTTACAGGCAATGGTGAGAGGCAGGAATACAAAGGCAGGAGCCTGTGGGATGCAGATGGGCTCCTCTCTGAGGCTCAAAGGTTTGAGCACACATATCTTCAAAACTCCCATTTGGAAATGGGAGGGTCCAAGGCCTCACACCACAGAACATCCATTTCTGTAAAGCTGCACAAGTCCTGCACACTGGCTGGGGGGGTGGAGGGGGAAGGTGCCCCCTTTCATCAGGGCACCTGTACCACCCTGGCTGCAGTGCCTCGCTTTGACATACACCTGTTCTCTCACTGTCAGTCTGCGGCTCCTTTCCCACAAAGGACAAGCTGCAAGGACCCTGGAGCCCTGAGCACTGATGAGTGGTTCACAAGTGTGTGTGTGGGGAGGGGGGACAGACCATTGTTCCCACAAGCAGGCATGGTATCTGGGGCACCACTCACGGGTGACTGGGAGTTGGGCCAGTGGGGGCCTGGGAACCCTGGGTTCTGCCCTGACCTAAGTAGCATGCTTCTTTCCTATAGGAGCTGAGGTGGGCCCACAAGACCCCATGTGTACTAGTAGGTGGGGGTACCCCATGTGCTCCATGAGCAGAGAGAGGGGGTCCCGATGTCTCTAGTGATGGCTGCAATTGAGATTTACTTCCCATCTGAAGGGTCCCATTAAACTCAGGCTCACCACCTGGACCCATTTTTTACTCTCCAGTGTCAGTCTTACGGTGCCGATACTTTTCTGACCCCAAGGTACGACAAAATAGAAATGCACCATTTAAAGCCTCAAATGGAGCACTGCACATACAGTACGTACCAGTCAGTTACGGGAGATGGCTTGGCCTGAAACCTGTGGTGAGGGAGAGAAAGCACTATAGCCATTTGCTGTGCAGTGTTATTTGCCCTTTCCCAGACCCAGGAGATCTTTTGAGAATTGCCGTGGGGCACCTGCCTGTGACAGACCCAGAAGTGGGTGGGGGGAAGGAATGTCAGGTCCCGGAGGCATTTAGGACCCGGTTACTTTCTAGAGTCTACCAAAAGGTTACTTTCTAGACCATCATGAATGCTGTTTTTCTGCTGAGGGTGGTTCCAAGGCAAGTGGCTGAAAATAGAGGCACAAAGAGGGTGCTGAGGAGCCTGTGAGCCTGTGCAAGTTAGGGGTCGCGGGGCCATAGGCCAGACCATTGCAGACATATTTTTTTTTACCAGAAATACCCATGCTGCCTCCAGGCTGGAGTCCGAGGTCTGGTCTCCCGGGTGCTCCTGCAGGAAGGAAGAAAGCCCCTTTCTTCAGCTCTGCCCACACTAATGCAATAAAACAAATTGGGGTAATTGCTCTCCTCTGGGAGAGGGGATCCCAGGACAGGGCAGGCTGGCCAAGGAAATGACAACGACATCCGTTGATTGGGTCTTCATGAGGCATGTTGCATTCCGACATTTATTTCATTACATGTAATACGATTTCACTGGAGGCAATATGATTTCCAGAAAGAGCTCCTGACTCCAAACTCTCATTTTCCTTTAGCGATTTAGCTCCCTGCTTTTCTTCACTAACCTCTCAGTGCCTCCTGGGGCTGGAGCATCTCTGGACCATGCACACATGAGGCAAGCTAACAATCACTCTGAGTCCCTGGGCCTCCATGGTAAGAGCAGAGATCCAAGTGCAAACTTGCTGAGCTTCCTAGTTGAAGCCTCATCTCAGCCTGAGAACGTCCTTTTCATCAGACAGATGTGTGAGTCTCAGGGTGGGAGATGTGGAGCCGATGGCCAGGGTATGGCTTGGACTCTGCAGCAGCAAGCAGCGATGCCTGAAGCAGACACGAATGAGCGTGCACTCCTGCCACTCTGCCAGCAGGCATCAGAGCCTCCCCCAGCCCCAGCCAAAACCTGAGCAGGGTTAAATACTTAGTACTTAACAAACAATTTGGATTGCATTCCAAACACTGCTCCTGTGAAGAGAAGTCAGCAGTCTGCACAGCTGCCCTCTCTTTGGTGCTGAGGTGCTCAAGGGCTGGGATGACTGCAAAGCTCTCCCAACATTAGTAATGGCTAGCTCCCGCATTATCCCCAAGGTGTGCAGAGTTTATGGGGCTGCATCTCACTAGTGATCATTATATGTGAAAAGCAAACCCATGATTAAGTCTGAGGGTTGACCTTCAAATCACATGAAAGAATACAAACCAATCTTTAAGTGTTCTGCTCAATGTGTTCTGGGAACTGTATATAATCATATACCTAGTACCTTAAACAGGATCCAGGTTTCCATCCCATAGAACATTCCCTGGACTCCTCTCTACGCAATTCCATGCCCCACTCACCAGAAAGCTGTGCAGCCAGGCCCTGCTCTGCCTGGCTCTGGGATCTCAAACAGACCGACTCAGGCATCAGGTGCTCTGGCTCTGGGTTTGGGGGGGTCATGCTGCACATGCTTTGGGTTCATTGGTGTGTTGCTGCATCAGGACTTGATTCCCTTCTGCAGCTGAGTGTCATCCCTAGTGTGAATGCATCACAGTGTATCTATCCTGCCAGTGGACGTTTGCTTGTTGCTCAGGCCTGGCAGTTACAAATGAGGTTGCTGTGGATGTGTGTGGCCTCTGTGCGGACATTCGCCTTTGATTCTCTTAAGCAAATGCCCAGTAGTGTAAGGACACTGCCAACTGTTCTTTTATCCCATTAGTGATGAAACCCACTAGGAATTCTAGTTGCCTGCACCTCACTGGCATGGGGTGCTGACATTTAAGCCTCTGGGGGATTAAATGCTGTCTCCGAGCTTTTCATGCACTTGTCTCCTTTCTTATATCTTCATTAGTGAATATGTTCAGGTCCTATGTCCTGTTATTGGGATTTGTATGTTTTTGGTTAGACCTATGCACTGCTAATACTTCTCCAGTTTCTGGCTTGCCTATTCATTTTCTTAATGGTGTCTTTTGATTATGGAAAATTTTAGTATCGATATATTTTTTCTTTAATGTTAGTGCTTTTTTGTGTCTTGTCCAATAAATTCTTGTCAACCTTTGAAAACATTATGATTCTGGCATTCATGTTTATTAAAAAAAAAGATACTTTCCTTGCCAGACTGTTTTGACTTAGTGTCTTGGTTGAAAATCAATTGACTGTATCTTTGTGAATGTATTTCTGAAAGATACTCTTTATGATTTCTTTTATGAACTTGAAGGTTTTGCTTTTACATTTAGGTACATAATGTCTTCCAAATTAGAGTTTAGTATAAATGAAATTGCAGTCAAAGCTCATTTTATTTTTCTATACAGGTATCCAATGATTTTAACACTATTTATTTAAAAATATCTTTTCTTTACCCATGGATTTAGTATTTTAATATCAATCAACAATAGAGATTGGGTCTGTTTCTGGACTATTCTCTTCTGCCGATCTTTTTCTTTTAGCTTAGATTAATGCCAAATACTTTAGTCTTAAATTAAGCTAAGAATCAGGAAGTATAAGTCCTCCAACTTTGTTCTTCTTTCTCAAGATTCTCTGTATTTCCATGTAAATTTCAGAACTGGCATGTCAATTTCTCCAAAAAGGCCTCCTCTAGGAGTTTGATAGAAATTGCCTTGAGTCTACATATAAATCTGGGTAAAAGAGACATCTTAGCAACAGTGAGTCTTCTGACTCACGATCATGGTACATTGCTTCACTTATGTAGGTCTTTAAAATTCCTATCAGCAATGTGCAGTTTTATTTATTTATTTTTTAAAAATATATATTTTATTAATTTATTTACAGAGAGGAAGGGAGAGGGATAGAATCAGAAACATCAATGAGAGAGAAACATCAATTAGCCGCCTCCTGCACACCCCACACTGGGGATGTGCCCACAACCAAGGTACATGCCCTTGACTGGAATCGAACCTGGGACCCTTCTGTCCACAGGCCAATGCTCCATTCACTGAGCCAATGTTGTGCAGTTTTAGTGTACACGTCTTGGCCCTCCTTAATCAGATTTATTATGGGGGTTTTGGGGGGCTATTGATTCAATTGTAGACAGTATTCTCAGTTGTTTTTGTGTTCTGTTTTATTTTCTAATGATTTCTTAACAGTATAGTACAGTTATCTTCTCATTGACCTTTATCCTGCAACCTTGTGAAATTCATGTATTAATTTTAGTAACTGCTTTTTAGATTCCCCTGGATATTCCACATACACAATCGTTTCTATGAATAACAGTTTCATTTCTTTTTCAATCTTAGTCTGATTGCACTAAGACTTCCAGGAGAGTGTTGAAGAGCAGAATGAGGAACAGACATCCGGGCCTGGTTTCTAACTGCACGTGAAAGCTTCCTCCTCACCGTGAAGAGCCGTGTGAGCTGAGGCGTCACAGAGGCCTTTGTCAGGCTGAGGAAGTTCTGTCATGAGTGGGTGCTGAATTGTATCATGTGCTTTTTTTTTTTTTTTTGCATTTGAGATGATAAAATACTTCTTCATCTATATTCTGTTACTATAGTGAATTGCATTAATTGGCTTCCAAATGTTAAAACCACCTCACACTCCTGAGATAGAGCATGCCTTTTTATATTGCCAGATTTGACTTGCTGACATTTTGCAGAGGGTGCCTATGCCTTTGCTCATGAGGGACAGCAGTCTTTACTTTCCTTTTGCTGATGTCCTCATTAGCTTTTGGTATCATTATTCTGCTGATCACATAAAACCATTTGGGAAGTGTCCCCTCCTCTACTATTTTCCAAAAGAGTTTGCGTGTAGAATTGCTATTATTTCCTTCTAAAGTATTTGATAGATTCCACTGGTGAAGCCATCTGGGCCTGCACTTTTCTTTCTGGAATGGTTTTTTATTATAAATTCAATTTATTTCACGGGTATGGAGCCACTTAGATTTCCTGTTTCCTTTTGTCTCAGTTTTGGTAAGCTGCATTTGTCCATTTCATCTAAATCGTTTAATTTATTGGCCCAAAGCTTTCATAATATCCCAGGTGACTCTTTATGGCAGGATCTTGGATGCAATTACCAGTTATTTGAGGAAAGTGTTTTCTCACAGTGCCCTTCAATCACAGCCTGGCTGCGGCTCCCGGCTCTGCTGAATTCTGACCTGAAAACTATAGGTCCGCTGGGCCTGTGTTTTCTGCATTTCAGATATGGCTTTTTCCCCCTTGTGTTAACAAGACAGTAGGACAGTCTGCACACAAGGAGCTTCAGAAGGCCCTCCTGTGGGTGCTGCAGCCAGGTGTGAGCACAGAGCCGCAAGCAGCGCAGGTGTTTAGCAGTCAAACCCCTGCTGATAAATGATTAAGCACTTGAAGCCACATGCACCAGCATCTTGTCACTGCTTTCTGCAGCCTGTAGTTTATTCGGGGGTCACTGAAATTTATAGACAGGAACACTAATCCTCACATCAGCTTCTGAGAGGTGTCAGAGGCTCTTGTTCACGCCCGAATTCACCAGGTCCTGACCCTTTGTTCCTCCTTTCATACTGTATGAAACGAAAAAGGGGTTCTATGGAAAGTAAACTCACAGGGTGATCTGATCATAAATTCTTAACTGAGCAAATCATAGTGGGCAGTCAAGTCCCACTTTTTTAGTGAAAAGTTTGTCTCTGACTTTGTTTCTGTGTTTCTAGGTTAACACACCTTTGAATTAAACATCACCACCTTCAAAAGAGCACATAATCTCTTTAGCTGTCCTGTAATTCAATCCCACCCTGCTTCCTCCCACCCTCATGCCATCTTCCCGGATTTCAAATGCATACAGGAACTGTGAAACTGTCTGGGGCATCTGAGATCTTGCTCCCTGGCATAGGTCATCAGCAAGGCTCAAATAAACTCTTAAGAGAAATTTTCTGCAGGTATAAGCATTACTTATGTCGACGGTTGTATCCCTCTGTTTCCACCATATAAAAATGACCTGCTCCAGCATAGCAAATATGCAACTTGAATGAAAACTGCTAATTTTAGCCCAGCTAGCATGGCTCATGGGTTGAGTGTCGACCTATGAATCAGGGCAAATGCCAGGGTTGCAGGATTCATCCCCAGTGTTGTGGTGTGCAGGAGGCAGCCGATCAATAATTCTTTGATCATTGATGTTTCTAGTTTTCTCCCTCTTTCTTCTCTGAAATCAATAAAAAGATATTTTTAAAAAATAAAAACAAGCCTGCTAATTTTAGCTGTGATTTTGCTCAATAAGAGTTGAGGGTACTAAGTATTTAACTCCTAAAAAGTCTTCAAGCAATAATAAAAATAATGTACTATCAGGAGGAATGTGGAACAAGATGTTGGGAGAATCGTAGAGTGCGCAGGGAACAGAAGCCATGCTGGCACACTGAGTGCAAGCAGGAGCAGCTGTGCTAGGAGGCGCATCCCCAGAATTCATCAGCAATCAGGTTCCCCACACCTTCTGTCCTTATTCCCACGATTCTGGAGAGCGGTTGGACATCAAAAGTTTTTTTTCACTTGCCATTCATTGTTCAGGTCTGCCCATTCTCTGTAAGGCAATGCTTACGCCAAAGCAGGTTCCTACAGGAGGAGAGAGATGGCAGCAAAGAGTCCTGCACATCTGCTGCTGCCAAACCCGACAGCCGTGCACACATGCCCCAGACAGAGGCCAGGCAGAGGGGGTGGAGAGCTGGAAAGAGGGAGGTTGCAGAAGAGAGTGGGCTTCAGTTTCTCAATTCTTGGGGTGGGGGTGGGGGTCAAACTAAAACCGCATGGTACTATCCAGGTCTGAGAATTCCCAGCAACAAGGGCACTGGCTCAATTCCCAGAATTTTAGCAATTGAGAGCTCTAACCCTCAGCACACACAGTTCATCAGCCTGTGACAGTGTGACATAATCAAGGACAGCTTCAGCTCCAAAGGCCCGTGTGGAAAATCCATTGTCTGCTCCACCTGAGAAGCGAAAGGGTCAGAAGCAAAGGGCTCCAAGCTTCAGTGACAGGTTTTTGACATGCCCCGGGGTAAAAATTTTGGCTGGTATGAACTCAGTTACACACACATATATTCTGTCTTGATAAAAATTGAGATTGAGGAAAAAGTGACAATTTTTTATTTTCAAGCATAAAGGCAACTTGCTACCTTAAACACAGTGATTCAGACACTCACGCTATTTTCCATGTCTGTGAGAGATTCTCCACTCTAATATGATTGAAATCTATGCATTTAGAATAGAAAATTGAGCCCAAAATCGGAGAAACAATCCTGAGCTCTCCCAAAAAGTCACCTATTGTGTGTATGCCCCATTCCAGAAGAAAGGCACAGATGTGAGTCCTAAGCTGACTGTGATTTTGCTATGAGGAAGGGAGCTAAGGGGGGTTACCTTGGTCCATACAGGGAGACAAGACTGCCATCTCAGCAACTTGAGGTAGGAGGACAGGGAGACAAGACTGCTCCACCTTCTCAGGGTAGGAGTGGGGAGACTCCATGCTGCCCACACCTGGCTTCAGGATGCAAACTCATGGAGCCCCAACTGAGGCTGCCTGGAACCGCAAAGGGAGCCTATGTTGCTTGAACTCCAGCTTCAGTCCAATCATGTCAACAGGGGGGTAACTGCCTTGCCTCTACCAGCACCATGTGGTGAGAGTGTGGGGCCATCATGTCACTTCACATCAGTGGGCACCACAAACGAGTAGAAACAGGACATCCCACCCCACTCAGCCCCGGGCCAAAGTTGGCACAGGGAGCCAGGCAGGAAGCTGCGTCCTGTGCATCTGTTTTGAGCGGCGGCCTCTGGCCAAGTGAATGGTCTTCCCAGGACTTGAAGGCACGTGGTTTTTATCTGGTGCTCAAGAGAGGAACACAGAGGAAAATCTGGCTCACTGGGGTCTTTGCTCTCTCGTCTTGCCCACAAAGAGATGTCTTTGGTTCATCTCCCCTGAAGCTGCTGACCTCTTGCTAGGTTTCAAAAGTAATTTGTCCTGCCCTGAAGTGTGTGGCTGAGGAGCATTGTGGATGTGCATGCCTGTAGGGCCCTCATCCCATCAGCACACAGGACTTTTTCATTACCCCGAAAGTTCCCATTTGCCCCTCAACCCTAGTCAATCCCTACCCTGAATCCCAGAGGCAACTGCCTCCCAGTCTGTGGTATTTTGTTAGAGCAGTCTCAGAAAACTAACGCACATTCCAGTATTTGTTTCTGTCCATCTTTAATTTTAGCTATTCTTGTGGGCATGCAATGGTATCTCATTGTAGATTTACTAGCATCTCCCTAATGGCCAATAAAGCTGAGCGATTTTTCAAGTGCTTATAATAGCCATTTGCACATCTTCCTTTGTGAAGAATTGAATTGTCTTTATTACTGAGGTTTTTTTGGTTCTTTACATATCCCAGTAGAGGTTCTTAGGTATAATGGGATTTTGAATATTTTCTTCCAATCTATCACTTGCCATTATCAATGTTGTCTTTTGAAGAACAGAAGATTTTAATCTCGACGAAGTCCAATTTATCCATTTTTTTCTTTTATGGTTAATGTTCTCACACTGTGCTATAAGAAATTTTTGCCTATCCCAAAATTGCAAAAATATTCTTTTATGTTATCTTCAAGAAGTGCTATAATTTTAAGTTATATGTTTACAGTCCATCTCAAACTAATTTTGTGTTTGTTGGGATAAAAGGATTGGGCTTTGTTTCATCCTAGGTAGTTATCCAGGCATCCCAGCACCATTTGTTAAAATGACTTTTCTTTCTCAGATTGACTTTGTGCCTTGTCCAAAAAATCATTTGACTGTGACTTCAATGTGGTACTATTTCTAGACTATCTAACCTTCTTTATCCTGTGCCTACATCACATTGTCTCAATGATTATGGGAAGTCTTGAACAACTTGACTCTTATTCAAAACTAGAGGCCCGATGCACAAAATTTGTGCAAGAGCAGGCCTTCCTTCCCCCTGCTGCCAGCACCAGCTTCCCTCTGGCACCTGGGACCCAGGCTCACCTCTGGCTGCCGGCAGGCACCCGGAGCCTGGGCTTCCCTTGCAGCCCTGGATTCATCTGGAAGATCATCTGGAAGGACATCCAGTCTAATTAGAATATTATGCTATTACTTGAGGTCCAGTGCAAGAAATTCATGCATGCATAGGGTCGCAAGGCTTGGCCAACCATCAGGGCCAATCAGGGCCTTCAGGTTACAAACAGGGGCCTTCCTTCGTTCTGTGCTGCCCCCTGATGGTCAGTGCATGTCATAGCAAACTCCTAGTCTTCCAGTCAAACTCCTGAGAGGACACTTGCATATTAGCCTTTTATATATATAGATTGTTCTGGTCATTCTAGGTCCTTGGCAGTTCATCAATTTCTAAGAAGGAAATCCTTTTAGATTACATTTGGGGTTGCATAAAATCTGTAGATCAATTTGGGGACAACTAACAGTTGAGCAATATTGAGACTTTTGATTCACAAACATGGTCTAAGTTTCTTTAGTTTCTCTCAGCAATGTTTAGTAACTTTCAAGGTACAAGTGTTGTACTTCCATTAAAATTTCCTAAGTAGTTTATGGTTTGGGATGTTATTATTAGTAATTATTTAATAATTTCAAAATTTTGCTAGAATAGAGGAATATTATTTTGTATTCTGCCCATGAATCTTGCACTTAAGTTAAATTCACTCACTGATTGTAAGAACCCTTATGATCTTCCATATATATGAACTTATCATAAATGAATATAGATGATTTTATATCTTCCATTCTACTCTTCAGGGATTTTATTCCTCTTTCTGGCTTTATTACACTAGTTAAGATCTTCACAGTCAAATAGATTTGATGAGAATGGACAACCCTGCCTTGTTCCCAATATTATGGGAAAAATATTCAGTCTTTCACCATTAAGTACAATATTAGCTGTAGGTAGTTTACATGCTTACCTTTTATTGGGTTGAGGATGTTTCCTTCTACTCCTAGTTTGCTGAGATTTTTAAAAAAATTGTTTAATTTTGTCTAATACTTTTCTCATATTGAGGTGATCATACCCTTTAAAAACTATTTTTATTTATTTTAGAGATAGAGAAAGGGAGAGGGGAGAGAGAAACATTAATGTGATAGAGAAATATCGATGGGCTAACTTCTTCACAACTCCCACCGGGAAATGAATCTGTAACCTGGGCATGTGCCCTGACCGGGAATAGAACCAGCAACCCTTCTGTGCACAGAACAAATGCCACACTGGTCAGGGCAGATGGTCATATCATTTTATATCTTTCTCTCTTAATTTGGTTTTTAATGAATGATATCAATTCATTCAGATCCAGCCAATCTTGCATTCTGGAAAAAATACCACATGGTATTGATGCATTATGCTTTTCATGTACTGCTGGACTCATCTATACTAATAAAAGGGTAATATGCAAATTGACTGAAAGGCGGAACGACTGGTTGCTATGATATGCACTGACCACCAGGGGACAGACACTCAATGCAAGAGCAGCCCCTAGCTGTCAGTGCGTTCTCACAGGGGGAGCACTGCTCAGCCAGAAGCCGGGCTCATGGCTGGCGAGCACAGTGGCGGTGGCAGGAGCCTCTCCTGCCGCCGCAGCAGTGCTAAGGATGTCCGATTGCTGGCTTAGGCCCACTCCCTGGAGGCCGGGCTGAGGGACCCCTCTGAGTACACTTATTCATGCACTTGGCCTCTAGTCCTACCTAATAAAAGAGTAATATGCAAATTGACCATATTTTTGCTATACCCACAAGCCACATCCAGCAGCCACGCCCACCAGCCAATCAGGAGCAAATATGCAAATAAACCCAACCAAGATTGATATGGCCACAGAGAGAGCAGGAGGGAGGCTTGGGTTGCCCTGGTGATGGAGAAAGCCAAGCTTTCCACACACTCTGGCCAGCCCAGGACTCTGCTTAAGACTACAAAGTTTCAATTATAGAAGATAAATAAATTCAACAGAAATGGCTGCTGCCAGCAAGGCTTAGCACCGCTTCAAGCTACAAAGTTTCAACTGTAGAAGATAAATAAAGCCCAGATACCAGGGCCTCTTCTTGGGTCACCGGGGTGGGGGGGGCATGGCCAGCCCGCAAACCACCAGAGGCCCCTCGCTCAGACCGCCCCACACCCCAAGGGAACCCCCACCCTGATCTGGGATACCTTTCAGGTCAAACCAGCTGGCCCCACCCGTGCACCAGGCCTCTATCCTATCTAATAAAAGAGTAATATGCAGATTGAACGTCACTCCAACACACAAGATGACTGCCTCCATGTGGACACAAGATGGCCACTACAAGATGGTCAGCAGAGGAGGATAGTTGGGAGGGTCCACGCCTGCAGGGAGGGCAGTTGTGGGTGATCAAGCCTGTAAGGGAGGGCAGTTAGGGGTGATCAGGCTGGCAGAGGAGGGAAGTTGGGGGTGACCAGGCCTGCAGGGAAGGGCAGTTGGGGGGGACCCAGGCCTGCAGAGGAAAGCAGTTGGGGATGACCAGGCCTGCAGGAGAGGGCAGTTAGGGGCGACCAGGCCCACAGGGGAGGACAGTTAGGGCAAACAGGCTGGCAAGGGAGCAGTTAGGCATCAATAAGACTGGCAGGGGAGTGGTGAAAAGTGATCAGGCTGGCAGGCAGAATCAGTTAGGGGCAAACAGGAAGGCAGGCAGGTGAGCAGTTGGAAGCCAGCAGTACTGGACTGTGAGAGGTATGTCCAACTGCCCGGTGGGATCAGTCCTAAATGGGCAGTCAGACATCCCTCGAGGGGGTCCCAGATTGGAGAAGGTGCAGGCTGGGCTGAAGGACACCCTCAACCCCTATCTCCTCGTGCACAAATTTTGTGCACCGAGCCTCTAGTTTACTAATAATTCCTTAAGACTTTAATATCTGCTCTTGAAAAATCTGCTTGGTAATTTTCTATTCTTGACATGAACTTGTCTGTGCCAGCCTCAGAAAAATGAATTGGGAAGGGTTCCCTCTCCTCTGCTTTCTGAGTGTGTATAGGATTCATATAGTTTCTTCCTTAAATATTTCATAGAACTCATCAGCAAAGGTTCCTGGGCCTGGAGTTTTCTCAATGGGAAGGTGCCTTTGGTCTGACTGTGTTCATGATCTCTATTTATAGAACTACTCACATTCCCATCTCTTCCTCTGTTAGTGTTGCTCACCTATGTCTTTGAAGGAATTTAACCATTTTCATGAATCACTTGCTATGTGCATAAAGTTGTTCATACTATTTCTCTTTAACATTTTATTTTGAAAAATTCTTTGACTTCAGAAAAGTTGCAAAAATCGTTTGGAGTTCCTGTATACCGTTGTTATTAATTCAATACTATTATACTACTAACCTTACTTGGATTTCACCAGTTTTCCCATTAATATCCTTTCTGTACCAGGGACAATCCAGGGTACCACATTAACTGTCATGTTCCCTGAGTCTGACAATGCCTCAGTCTTTAATTGCATCTCATAATCTTGATATTTGAAAACTCTGGTTGGTAATTTTGAAGAGTACCCCTCAGTTGGGGTCTGTCTGATGCTTTCTCATGATGAGATGAAAATAATGCATTTTTTGTAAGACTGCAATAGAAGTGATGCTATGTCTTTGGAGCTCCTTCAGTGCACAGATTCCTCTCCTCTATATTTTGCCCTGGAATTCCAAAAGGATTAGGGACCAGGAAAGTCCTCCTGCCTTCCATCTTCCTCCACTCCCAGGAGTGGGCAAGGTCCCCTCTCTGCCTGCCTCCTTCCTCCGTGGGTCTTCACCCTCTACCTGCCTCCCCCTGACTCCCCACAGAGAGCCAGTTTGTCAAGGGGCTCTCCTCATGCGTTTCCCCTCTGGACCCCCATCCCACACTATCTGTTGTCCGACATGGAAACAGTTGCATCATGCAGTGTGTCTGGGTCCAGCTGTTCACAGAGAGCAGGTAGCCTGGGCCATCTCTCCACCAATACTCGCTAGCCTCCTCCCCAGCCTTGCAGGGGGCATAAGGGCTCAGTATACAGAAACCTTAAGGACAGGAGCCATGCTGACCCCATCTCAGGCTCCTGAGAGGAACGGTACTTCTGTGGGCACAGAGGCCATGTAGTTTCCTCTCCCTCTGCTCAGCACTTTTACCTACACAGTTTTGGGGTCCCCTCTGAGACTGAGCTCTACACGAGCCCATCCATCTTTCAGGGCATTTGAACCACTGCAGAGTGGTTTCTGAGTGTTCAGAACAGTTATCTCTATGCTGATTCTTTGCACTGGTTCTGACCCAGTAGCAGATCAGGGGCTGAACAGGGGCTTCATCCACCATCATTTTAGTGTCACAAGCTCTGCTGTGGTTTTTCCACCTCACAGAGGGATGTACATTTTGCTGCTGGCACTCTTTTTTGTCAAGTCAACTCTATTTTCTGCTTGCTACTGAAGGAAGATTAATAATATCTAACATACAGACTAAATCAAGTAATTATATCTTTTAGTGCACCTGATAATTTCTCATCCAGCTGGCACTAACAGTCAATCAAATGCCATAAAAGGTGCTTTAGGATGTGCTAATGTTCCGCTGCACTCTGCCAGGCATGGTGGGATTTGTTCAACTCGCAGCATCACACACCATGCACAAAACAGCCTGACAGGTCCGCCGCCCAGAGCTTCCACGCCTGGGCTGTCCCTGCACTGGGGGCCTTCTGCTTTATGTGTCCCATCTATTGAAGCTGCCATTCCAAGGGTCCCAATAAAGTCGTTGAAACATTTCATACATTAAAAAAAATTAATGCTCACCCAAGGAAATGTTTTTATTGATTTTAGAGAAAGGGAGGGAGAGAAAGAGAGAAAAATATCGATCGGTTGCCTCTTGTACAAGCCCTGGCTAGGGATTAAACCTGAAACCTAGGACCAGGAATTAAATCCAAAAACTTTTGATGCACAGGACAATGCTCCAATCATCTGAGCCATCTGGCCAGGGCACATTTCATACATTTCTGTACTTTATAAACCAACCAAGGAGAGAATCCAAAATCAAGTCTTAGATGGATAAGGAACCACAGACAACTAATAATTGCAATGTTTCACCCAAAGGAACCATGAAAATGAGTATCTTTCTAGTTAAACGGGAAAGTAAATTTAGAGAAAGCATCATAACTGGATTGTGTAGAACCTAGATACATGGCATCTCCCAGTGTCTGTAGCTACTCACATTTACCCCCGCCAGGAACATTGCCAACCATGCCTGCTCCTAATGGGGTGCTCCAGACTTCTACAACCAGCACTGCCACAGTTCCTGGGCCTGCTGCCCTAGGTGGAACTTGTTCCTTGGCATCCAGCTGCTTCCAAACCATAGACGGCCGGCCATGGTGCTATGAAGAAAGCTTTCAAAGAGGGGACCTGAAGTGTGTGAGTGGGCTCTCCATAGTAACAGAAAGAACTGGGAGGTGTGTGACTTTAGGACTCTGGTCCCACTCAATGATTGGCATATTGTCCCTTCACAGAGCCGATATCGATCAGTGCTAGTTAAGAGCTAGCATTGATCAGTTCCTGAGTATGGATGTGAAAGCTGAGAATGAAGAAGACTGATAGGAAAGATTGACTCATTTGAACTATGGTGTTGGAGGGGAGCTTTATGGATACCCTAGACCAGTGGTCGTCAACTGGTGGTCTGAGGTCCAAAAGGTTGGTGACTGCTGGTTTTTAGGAAACCTCTGGAACAGCGGTGGCCAACTGAAAGGTTGGCGACCGCTGCCCTAGATCAGCAGAAGGATGAACAGGTGGGTCCGAGAGCAAATTAAGCCTGAAACCTTGCTGGTAGCAAAAATGACACAACTGAAGTTGTCCTATTTTGGCAGGGTATCCTGAGAAGGCAGGGTTCTTTGGAAAGATAATAATGCCGGGGAATGGAAGGCAGCAGGGAAAGAGGAAGACCACGTATGAGCAGACTGACTCCATGGAAGAAGCCAGGGGCATGAGTCTATAGGAGCTGAGCAGGGGTGTTGACATCACTCATTCATGGGGTCACCAGGAGTCGGAGTCGACTTGAGGGCATGAAACAACTGGTCAGGATTTGAGGGCGAAAAGCACAAAACAGATGCAGGGAAAAAGGGCATCACAGAGCGACAGCCACAGTGAGGTAAAAGGGCATGCAGGAGGGCAGCCTCACGGCCAAAAGTATACCACTAAACGGAACATCTGATGAGAAATGGGATAGCACATAATTTTATTTTATTTTTTATTTTAATTAAATCTTGATTATTCAGATTATTACATTTGTTTCTCTTTTTTCCCCTCCATAGCACCCCTCCACCCAGCTCCCACCCTTCCCTCTGCCCTTACCTCCCTCCCATTGACCTCATCCATAGGTGTATGATTTTTGTCCAGTCTCTCCCTGTACACCCCTCACCCCTTTCCCCCTGAGAATTATCAGTCCACTCCCTTTCTGTGCTCCTGATTCTATTATATTCACCAGTTTATTCTGTTGATCAAATTTTTAATTCACTTAAATTTTAGATTCACTTGATAGATATGTATTTGTTGTTCATAATTTTTTGGCTTTTACCTTTTTCTTCTTCCTCTTCTAAAAGAGTACCTTTTAGCATTTCATATAATACTGGTTTGGAGTTGATGAATTCCTTTAGCTTTCTCTTCTCTGTGAAGCTCTTTATCTGCCCTTCAATTCTGAATGATAGCTTTGCTGGGCAGAGTATTCTTAGTTGTAGGTTCTTGCTATTCATCACGTTGAATATTTCTTGCCACTCCCTTCTGGCCTGCATCGTTTCTGTTGAGAAATCAGCTGACAGTCCTATGGGTGCTCCCTTGTAGGTAATAAACTGTTTTTCTCTTGCTGCTTTTAATATTCTCTCTTTCTCTTTTGCTCTTGGCATTTTAATTATGATGTGTCTTGGTGTGGTCCTCTTTGGATTCCTTTTATATGGGGTTCTGTGTGCTTCCTGGGCTTGTAAGTCTATCTCTTTTACCAGATGTGGGAAGTTTTCAGTCATTATTTCTTTAAATAAGTTTTCAGTATCTTGCTCTCTCTCTTCTTCTGGTACCCCCACAATTCTGATGTTGGTACGCTTGAAGCTATCCCAGAGGCTCCTTACATTATGTTCACATTTTTGGATTCTTTTCTCTTCTTGCTTTTCCAGTTGAATGTTTTCTGCTTCTTTATATTTCAAATTTTTGACTTGATTCTTGCCTTCCTCTAGTCTGCTGTTAGGATTCTGTACAATATTTTTTATTTCAGTCAGTGTCTCTAGTTGGTCCTTTTTCATCTCCTCTAGGCTCTCGCTAATTTTATCCAACTTTTCTAGCATATTCTTGAAAAACCTTATAAGCGTGGTTTTGAACTCTCTATCCAGTCGTTTTTTTCCCTCCATTTCTTTTGTTTGTGATCCCTTCCCTTGTCTCGGCATTTTCATTATGCCGGGGAAACTTCTGTGTTGGATTCAGCCTTATGATACCAGACTTGCAAAACCGAAGAAGCCTCTGTTGAGCTTGGGATGGGTGGAGTCTCAGGGCTTAAGGGACCACTTTGCCTTCCAGTCGCTCCCGCCCTCCACTGTCCGAGTCTCACGTGACTGGGTAATCGCTGGAGCGGTCCTTGTGCACACGCGCCCGCAGTGCCTCTAGACCGCTGCCTTTCCGGCTCCCCTGCGCTTCAGGACCACACGAGTCTAGGTCCCCAGGGTTTCACCCGAAACAGGGGCTTAGTGGAGTCAGAAGTGGCACAGTTGGGAGGGTCTTTCTCCCGCCCACTCGCGAAAGCCAGTGGCACAATCAGCAATCTGTCCTGTGCGCAGTGCCGTGCGCCACCAGACCTCTGATTTTTTGCGACTCCCCTAAATTTCCGTGCACTTCTCCCTTTTCACAGTCCAAACTCCCCCCGTATGAGTTTCGGCTGGATCTGGGGTTTAGTGTCGTAAGATAAGGTGTTCAATGCCTTTGAGAGTCTCTGTTTCCCTCCTGCCAGAGAAAACCAGCCAGGTATTCTGGCATCTGCTCTCTCCACGCGCGCGTCTCCATACTTCAGCTTTTTGCAGCTCCTCTGGGTCTCCATGAGCCCCTCTCCTTTCCTCTAGCTGTAGAACTTCCACTCAGCCAGCTTTCCTGTTGTTCTGGATGATGTCCGTTCTGTCTTTTAGTTGTAGTTTTGAAATTGTTGTGCGAGGCAGCAGTGTAGGTGTTTACCTATGCCGCCATCTTGGATTCTCCCAACAGCACATAATTTTAGAGGCCTCACCACAAAATGCTTACTAATTACACTGTGGAAAAAAGTGACACTGAGAGGACCAGCTGGGCCCACTGGAGTCAGTGAGGGGACAGATGGATGCTGCCCAAAGAGGGGCATGCAGGGCCTCCTGGCAGGGATGCCCACCTCAGGCTGGTCAGGGGCACATTGGAAAACACAGTGTGAAGTCACAGAGCAGGGAGACTGAGGACCGTCGGAACCAGAGGGGACATAGCGAGGTGGTCCCTATGGATGAAGCAGCTTGTGCTCAGGTGGGTCAGGAGCAAGTTCTCTGCCCCATCTGCCAATAATTCTGCACGTTTGTGATTGTCCCCTAAGGAAAAACTTAAAAAGCAAACTCATACTTAGCATATCTATATGACAAGGTTTCCAATTTAAGAGAATTTAGTATTTTATAATGTTTTAATAAAAAATTAAGACCTTATTTACTTAATAGAAGAGAGAGTAAAAAAGAAGGGAAAACTGCTAAATTCTCTTGTCTACAGCCGGAAGTCAGAAGAAACCACAGTGCTCCTCATTTTAAGACTTAGATGTTTCTGAAAAACTTTAGGGCAACTGCTAGAGAAGTTAAATGTTGGATACATACTTTCAGAGGCTCTGTAGAAGGGGGAAGCTAAGGAAACCTAGTCTCCAGGGTTGAGCAAGAGAGCGTAAGAGGTGAACACAGAGAGCACACAACTTCCCCCAATGGCCACACTGGAGTAAAGAAACAGCTGAACCCCCTTTTACCCACCAAACCCATGAGCATGATGCCTAAAAGAAAATACTAACAGCAGAGACAGAGGGAAGCCCGCAGGGCTATCTCCAGGTGAGGATTCGGGTGACGTGGTACCCTTCTGACTGATTTAAAGTGATGGGAAATGTTTCGGACATTCCAGAGACCATGGGAAGGCTGGTGAGAAAGAAGCATTGAGAGGCTGTAACCCCAGGAGTCTGTGTGAAACAGACCGAGCCATGGTTGTTGTGCACAGAAAGTGGTTGGATGAAGGACCAGAGAACCCAGTGGAGTTTCCAGGGCTTGGTAATATGCCACTGGACATCACAGAAAGAGGGAGAAGGGGCCCAGCTGGCCCAGCCCAATTGGCAGGAAGACAGTACATTTTGCCCCAAATATTACAAATAAAAGTTCTACTTACTGCTCCAAGCATGATTCTGAAAATCAGCCACCGAAAGCCCCACAGAACGATCCGGGATGTGGGGGTCTTCCTGGGCAGTCGAGAGAGAGTCCAAAGAGGGCACAGGAAAATCCCCAGGAACCCTGTTTCCAGAAGCTGGGACTCCCATCCTGATAGTGACAGTAAGAACAAAGGGCCATGTTAACCAGTTAGACATTCTCTACAAAGACAGTCCCACCAAATTCAGTTTAACCTAACAGTCCCAAACATAGGGTAAATGGAGACCAAGGAGCGTGTGTCAGCCCACAGTCAAGATGCACTTCGGTGGCAGTTTGTGGCACTATGCCCCAGCGCCCGAGCCAGGCCCCCTGCATTCAGAGCACTGTCTCCTGTCCTCAGGGCACTGCAAATGTGGCCTAGCCTCATGCTGAGCCCATACCACCAATGGGGGCTGGAAAGGCATCTCCCATTCATAGGCTTGCATTTGCAATCATGATTTTATGCATTCTTCCCCGAGGAGCATTCACCAGGATGGACAACATGCACCGAGGAGGCCAGAGACCTGCATGTGACGGCTGCCCTAGACCAGCAGAAAGATGAACAGGTGAGTCTGAGAGCTGATACCAGCTGCTCATCCAGGCAGATTATCTGCCCCTCTGGGCAGTGACAGTCACTGCAAAGCTGATTCTGGTCCCTGTCTGCCCCAGGTGAGGAAGTCAAGGGAGAAGCAGAAACAGGTGATGGTGGCTTCAGATGAAATTGCCTTGTGTCGGCCCCATGTGGGCTCAGTCCATTATGGCAGCAGCTCTACAGGTTTGATGTGAGAGGTGCTAGCTAATCCTTCCTGCTGGGAGCCCCATGTGAGACATGTGGGTGAGTGTAGTGCACCCGAAAGCACGTTCTTGCAGAGGAGATGGTATTCCAAATCCTAACAATTCATTGAGTTGGCCCCATTGTACAAACAGCTGCTCAGTGTCACCCAGAACCCAGAACAGCTTCAGGCAATTATAAACGGGGCTCTTCAAAAGGAACATGCATATTGCACAAGTTCCTGTTAATAAAATATTATGCTGCATTACATATTCTGTGGTTCCATTTATAGAAGGTTCTAGAATGATAAAAACTGATGCAGGTGAAAGAAATCAGAACACAGCTGCCTGGAGAGGCGGGCCAGGGGACATGAGTGTGGGCCTTGTCAGGGAGTGTGCTCCCGAGACTCACCAGAGGAACCTCGGGGCCTGAGCATTGTTTCTTCCTCAGACACAAACCTATATGAATCCTGAACCCTAGTTCTATGGCTGATGGATGGACAGGTCTTCAGGCCTGAAACTTATATGAGCGACACTGAATACTGAACTGAGCAATGAACAGACATGATGAAGCCAGCACAGGGGCACACATAGGTTTCACTGTACAACTGTTCAAAACTCTGTAGTTTGAAATTTTTCGTTTGATGCGGGGTGGCAAGATTCCATTTACTCTCACGTGTTTGTGGATTTCTGGAAACCCCAGTTCCCAATCAGCTCTTTTGAGAGAACAGGTCTTTTGCAGCAATGCAGCGCCAGCGTGTGGCATGCCTGACACAGGGTGACAGTGACTGTCACTGCCCAAAGGGGCAGGTAGTCTCACCTGGATGAGCAGTTGGTATCGGTGAACCCATGTGTCCTGTGCTAGGGACTCTGGGGAGATGATTCCAGAAGTAGAAAGAAGCCTGAACAGTTCTGGGTGCCAAGGCAAGGTGGGCAGGCGGAGCACAGCTCCACCAGCTGTGGGGGTCTTATAGCACTGCTGTCAGCGATGGAGAGAAAAGCTGAGCCACAGGGCGCTCTGGCCAAGGCCAGGAAGGAGAGACAGAATGCATGGGATGCCCACATGGCTCAGTCCTACCCCTCCAGACCCCTCCCCCGCCGCCTGCACTGCACCTAACATTGGACACACACACACTGGCTTCCCTTGGAGGTTCAAGAGGGAAAAGTGCAGAGAGTGTCTACACTAGTTTTATTAGATTTCAAACACAGAGCAATTACTTATTTTGGTTTTAGAAAACCTTTGCATTACAATTTGCTTCAAACTTCCCTTCTCTCAGCCAGGAAAAAAATGAACTTTGTTACTTACGCCAACTTCTATAATTTTCTCTAGATAATTTTCATTAAACTTGAACTTATTTTACTTGGGCTGCATTTATAATACATGTGATTGGATGAGCAAAGGATACGCAGAACGTGGAAATAGTGACAGTCACGGCTCAGAGTGTGCTTATTTATAGACACACCCTCTTTTTTGAGAAAGCACCTAAAAGGCCACCCATTCCGATCCCTCTTCTACTTGGTGGTGAGAGGCCTGTGCCTCACGCAGCCCTGTGGGCAGAGCAATCGGAGCTGGGGCTTCAGAGCAGAGAGAAAGCCAGCTTGGAACATCCCCCAGGATGCCAAGAGGGGCTAACATACCACCCCAAGTGTGAGGTCCTCACTCAACTCCACAGTGCAAAACTTGCCTTGCTCACGCTCCTGAAAACCCCTGCAAACTCTGAGATTCCATGTGGGTAAGCAGAGCCTGCCCTGGGTGCGGGCCTGCCTTCTCTAATTGTTACCTCACTTTGCACAGATGTAATGAAATGAATCTTAATATGCTGTTTGAGTGACACCAATCAAAGTGATATGCAAATGGCAGAGCCCAGAGAGCGTCTAAGTGCCAGGAAGCAGGTGACAGGGTAGGCAAGGGATGGGACACGCTGTCACCTTAGGGATGTATGTATACTAGCAGAGTGTCACCTGCTGAAATGTTTCTTACCCTGCTGGAGTGCATGGGAGAGTGGACACTCAGAAGCCAAGGCGTGCAGGCTTCTTACTGTAGGACCCCTCTGCTCCTACCTGCCCTCTCTCTCATTGGAGCTGGACACTGCTCCTCCCCCCGCCCCCCCCTCCCTCCCCAGCATCAACACTCCCTGATAGGCTGGGGAGGAAAGGGTCGCCTGCAGACCCACCTGCTTCTGCTTTCTTTGCTTGGATCTAGTCAAATTTCAGCAGCTGTGCTGCCTGCACAAGGAACACCATTGTTCTCCGCTTCAGTGTGGTGGGGAGGCGTCCTCAGAAAAACAAATGCCCAGTGCGCTGCCGTGGCGGCTTCCTGTGGCGGAGGCTGTCTGTGCGACTGTGGATGGCACAGCACACGGCACATGGCTGAGACATGCTCACGACTGTCAACAGGCTCCACTAGGTACTTCTTACTCTGATTAAGTGCCGTTTAGCCTGTGCTCAGTCTTTGCGGGGGTTGGGGACAGGCATATTTGGCCCTTTCACTTGGTAAACACAATTATGGTGGCCCTGGAAGGTTCTGTTCCATTGGAGGTATTGGTCCTGCCAGTGGCTTTTGGGGTGACGGTTAGCAAATGCCCATACGGAAGCCATGAGCTGTACCTGCCTGTTTCTGGAACTTCCACTTCTATGGCTGCTGGTTCATTTTGAATAACACAAATCAGCCCTGAACAAACCGGGTGTGGGGTGAGGAACAGCTAACTTGCCCACTGACGTCTCGGACAGGCAGCAGGAGTGGGAATGAACCACACCAGGGTAAGCTGCGGGCTCTTCCAGCCTGGTCCTAATGGGCTAGTGAACCTTGATGCAGTGCTGAACAGAGCTCAAGGGCAGCTGTCGTCCATGGCATCCAGGTCGGAGGCAGCCACGGGCCCTCATCTTGTGGTCTGTGGGCAGCCTGGGCATCTTGCTACCTGGGACCAGCCATGCCTGCATAGACTCCAACAGTCAGAACAGCTGGATGCTCTCCTTGGCTTGTGAGTTTAAATAAAACTCCTTGGCGTGGGGCACATGACCTGTCTGCCAGGGCAGCTGCACATAAAGTCTGATGGAAGGTCCCATAAAACATGCTGAATTTGGACCCTCAGCCTCCAGGCCCAAGTTCTGACTTGTGGGGTCCCTCATTCCTCTGGCTCAGCTTGGGGCAACTGCTCTCCAATAAAATGACATATAAAAATGGTGTGGATGTTTCTCTTCTATCTACTCAGGGGTAAGTGAAGAGTGAAGATGTTTTCTATTGAAGACTAGGAAAGTTCACCTCCAAGAGGCCTGACCTGTGCCTGGCAACATGCAGCACTGGCAAATGGGTGGGCGATATGGCGCCCTCCGGATGAGCAGTGTGAGAGGGGCACTGGCCTGGCTCTGACCATGCTCTGGATAGGAAGAGGTGGGGAAGCCAGTGGACACACTCCAGCCAACAAGTGGGCCTCTGGGCTGGGGGCTCAGAGGTCACCCAGAAGCAAAGACAACACAGGACAGGCTAAGCCGCCTCTGACCAAGGAGGAAGGCAATCTAAAACAATGCTTCAGAGGCAGAAGCTGCCAGGATGGCCACTCTACAGAGAAAATACCAACTGAGGCTTCATTACCTTCCTTGAAACTATTATAGTTACTTAAAAAGAGTAATTAAATTTCATGCATATAGATCCTTCAGAAATGACAGCCACCATCCATGTTAGAAGTAGGAACCCATTAGCTTCACGTTAAAATCAGGGAAAATGGAGAAAAGCGCTTCCCTCCTGACGAGCTGTCACTCCTGTGCTGAGCCCCCACCCTCAGCCGCCGGGGGCTCCTAATAATGCCCTGGAGACCATGCGAGCTCTTAAAAGTTATTTCCTTAATCTTTATGGGTTGTATGCTAGGATGGAAAGTTCCGGAGTGGCATACCAGATCTTGTCTGCAGTCACTGATATAGCAATGAGTTTTGGGGACAAGAAAGCACCTCTGATGCAGATGAGGGTGACCCTGTCTTCCCTACACAGATGTACAGTACCAGACTTCTGCAGAAATGCAGAGCCTGCTGCAAGGGGGAGGAAGGTTCTGGGAGCTGATGCACAGATGAGGAATGTATGTCAATGGGTGGAGCACAAGTGAAGGCACACTGTCCTTTGCACCCTCTGTGATGGTGGATGGTTCTGCTCACCCCCCACCCTGACCTCCCCGTACACAGTGAGGTCCAAAGGACTGGTGATGGCTCCTGGGGAGTTTTGGACAGGGGGAGCCAGGCAGAGCTTCATCAGCAAAATGGTGGGATAAGGCGAGCAGTTCCGACTTCAAGCACTGCAACCCTAGGTGCTGTTCACTCCAATCCCTGGTCCTCCCTCAGCGAGCTGCAGACCATGAGAGACAACAAGACTCTGCAGCCATAAGTACTGAGGGCCACCTGGGTCTTCCCAAGACGTAGGGCTTGGCCACCCGGGTTGTGCCATGATGAGGAAGGCAAGCACTAGCTCCAAGTTGCAGGGAATGTTTTGATCTTGTCTGTGGTCATGAACATACGGCCTATGAGCCCTGCTTCTCTGTGTGTCTCTGACTCTGGGGAGAGTAACTCTGTGATAATGCATGCAGAAAGCTCTCTTCAAAGATGTGGGCTCTTATCTCGGCTTGGGAGGTCTTGCGGGCTCTGAGCTGCATGCAGGCAGAGTCATGGTCGGTAGATGGAGGAGCCTTTCTTTTCTGCTGGCCCAAGGTTCAGGCTGTGCCTTCACAAATCCTGACAACTCCAAGCTGTTTCTGCTTGGGTGCTCCCAAGCCATGACCATTCCTCCAAACCACCTTTCAGAGTTTTAATCACTGTCACTCAGCATGTGTGACTGTAGTGCCACTTAAGGAAAGTTGCATTTTGCAAGTGGAGTGGTGGTCAATTGTGGAGGCCCTGCTATACAGAAGAAGCACTGCAAAGGATCAGGCCCAGAGTGCACTGTGGTAGGGGGCCAGCTGGAGCCCCAACTCCACTGGTATGCAGCCTTGGATAAGTGAGGCAAGGACAGTTCTGCTGCAGTGTGTCTCCCTAGGAGCCAGGCCTGGGGTGGCAGGGGCTACAATGCAGTTGGAAGCAGAGGGAGGTCCCTCATCCTGTCCATGACCAGCTCGCCTGCCTGGCTTTCACCCAGACAGAACCTGGAAGAGGTGCCAACCACCCAGTTACTGCTGCAAATACCACTTGCAGGGGTGCATTCCACCAACTGATCAGCTAAAACATATTCTTCTTTCACTGAGACAAAATATAATACAAGATCAGGTTAAAAAAACACACAAGGGAGGCTAAGACAAAATTTAAAAGCATTTAAAAATAGCATCCCGTTAGCAAGTGCCTGTCTAGCAAGTCATGGGGAAGATGCATTTGTCTTTTCTTTACCTGAACAAGGCCACTCAGCAACCTGCCCAGCCTATCCAGCAGCAACCAGGAATCTATATTTGGATGGCTCACATAGTTCTCTCCATCTTACATTCCCCTCCAGCACACTCACCATGGCAACCAGCCATAGCCGAGAGGCACCACACATAGAGTGCCTAGAGGGAGGGCACTGTTTACAGAGCTTTGCCCAGACCCACTAACCCCTTCTGGTTGTCAGAATGCCCTCAGGGCCATCCTTTATCCTCAGAGGCCAGGGAGGTACTGACATCAGCTCCTCTCCAGAGATGAGACCCTCCTCCCACCCACCTCCCTGCCTGGGCCCCACTCACTCTTTCGGGTCTGGTCTGGAGCCTCCTATGTCCCCTCTTTGTCCCACAGGACCTGCTTAGAACAGGGTCTGCCCAGGAATCTCTAGAACCAGCCTGAGCTGCGTAGGTCCCTTGGACAGAGCAATATCTGTCTCTTGGATAGAACCTAACCACTAAAAGAAGCCAGCCACAGAGGACTTCACATTTCAGCCAGCGTTCAGATCGTAAATGAGAACGTATTTTCTAGCAAGATATTTTTGAAAGAGTAGGTTAAATGTTCCATGTTTTAAATAAAATAATTTTAAATTGCATGCTCCAAACTATGAGGCGTTTAACAAATTGTTAATATATGTTTTAAGGATGTCCTCGGGCACTGCAGGGAACAGGAAGTGACCCGTGTAACCCACACACCCACACAGTGACCCTCCGTGTCCACTGCACTTTTCATGGTGCAGACTAATACTTGGTTGCTATGGCAACCAGACTTCCTAGCCCCAGGTGTCCCCTGTTGCTCAGATGTATGCAGGTGTCACCAGCTAGCCCCAGAACAAAATCTATAGTAATGACCTTAGCTAGCTCATTGGTTTAGATAAATACGAAAATGCTTCCTGTCAACGGAAATTAGACTTAGCAACAGATTTTTTAGGATTAATATATTCCAAATATTTAACATATATCAAGCTGAAGGGCACAGTGCATTACCATTTCTTTGTCTTTTGTTTCTTGTGCATAAAAATTAGCCAAAGCTTGCCTCAGAGTGCCTTGTCGGAATCCAATAACGTGTCAGTAAACTCTGCCCACAGCACTGTCTAACAATGGGAACGTTCTGGCTCTGTCTGTGCTGTGTGCAGCATCCACTGACCACATGAAGGCTGCTAAGTTTTAAACGCAGCTTGAGGTGGACAGGGCAGACCTGGCCCTACTCTTGGGAATCCCCAGACGCATGTCTGCTCAGAGGCCCTGTGTCCACAGACCTTGGTGGAGTGGGCCAGTCTGTTCCAGCACTGCAGCTGGGAGCTCCTGCCCCCATGTCCAGAGGGCTCTTGTGCCCACAGAAATGGGCATTGGGGGCAGAGATCTAAGTTGGGTCTGGGCTTCTAGCAAAAGAGAAGATCCTAGGGCAGAGCAGATGCCAGGTGGATGAGGCAGGCAGTTAGTGGGGCACACAGTCAATATCACCCTCATTTCTCACCCCACATCTGAGTGGGCAGTCATTACCCAGGGCCCAGTGTCTGTGGGTTTCACCCTCACCCCACCTTACTGGACCATCAGCATGTAAGGCCCTCGTGACCACAGAAGGGGTTACTCTCACTAACATCTTAGTGGGCTGTCAGCACGCGTGTCCATCACCCTCACCCCACATGGAGGATGACCTGTTTCCCTCATACTTAGTGAACCTGGTTTCTGAGCATCCTCCACGTTGTTGATGGGCACATCCATGTCATATGAGAGGGGTGGGGCCTGTCTTATGGAGAGGCCAACATATCCAGTTAATACATAAACACACACATTTTTAAGAAATAATGGGGAGGGTCACTTCACCAGTAAAGTAGGAGTCACACACTTCTTTCTACCTGGCACACGCATAAGTCAGAGGTCAGGGTGGTCCTCTAGCCTCTGGCCCACATAGACAATGTCTCCTCTGGGGTCAGTGCAGTGGACAACCAGCCTTCTTCCTTCTCTCCCCATACCTCTATTTATCCATATGTCCTCATTAGGAGACACCTTGCTGACCAACTTCACACCCCTTTGAAAGCGAGTTGTCTCTGGCCCTCCAGGAAGGTCAGTGGTAACAGGCAGCTCTTGGGCATAGAGGCTGCTGAGGGGCAGCCCACCCCACAAACTCACTCTGGGCAGTGTATGCACCCCGTGGGGACAGGAAAGAGAGGGTCGAGCATCTTAGCCACAAAAACCAGGACCTGGTGGGCATGTCTGACAGTTATAATCTTGCTCAGAGGTCCTTTCAAAGGAGCCCTGGGCAGTGGTTCAGCGACTTTGGGAGGGGCAGAGACATTCTCAGGCATCTAAAAGGATCAGGTTTCAGTTAAGTAAGCTAATAAGAATTAACACAGGAAAATAGTATGAGTGACCACAGAAAGACCTTCAGGGAAAAGATGAAGCTGACCAGTGCCTTCCTCGCCCTCCTGGTATCTGTTCTGCCCTGGAATCTTCTCCTTTGCTGGACGCCCAGGCCCACCTTAGGTTTCTACCCCCAGTGCCCACCCCTATGGCCCTTTGTCAAGTCTCTGCTCAGATGCCACTTTTGCAGGGAGGCCTTCCTTGAATGTAACATTTATGACAAGGCCTTAGTCCACCCTGGCACTGCCTACCCAACTATACTTTCACCACTCCACATACTTCATATCCAACTATGTCCATTCTCTATTCATGCAGCACCCACAATGCAAGCTCCAAACAGACAAAGTAAAGCATCTATAATAAGCACTAGAAGCCTGATGCACAAAATTCGTGCATGGGGTGGGAGGAGTCCCACAACCTAGCCTGCACCCTCGCCAATCTGGGATCCCTCACGGGATATCCAACTGCCTCTTGCAATCTGGGTCTGCTGGCTCCTAACTGCTCACCTGCCTGCCTGCCTGATTGCCCCTAACTGCTCCCCTGCTACCTCTGCTTCACCCTGCACTTGGGACCCAAGCTTCCCTTCCTCTGGCCGGCTACATGCACCCAGGACCTGGGCTTCTTTCCCCTGGCCAGCTGCAGGCACCCAGGACCCAGGCTGGCTTTGCCTGTGGCGGCTGCAGCCACAGGGGATTATGGGCAGGTGGCTTTGCCCGGACTATAGCCGAAGGGGCTGGCACCCGGGAACATACGGTGGGCTGCTTGTCCCTCTCCTGAGCCACAGGCGCAGGCACAGCTGCTGGTGCCCAGGACCATGGGGAGGGTAGCTTGTCCTTCTCCCAGGCCGGGCTATAGGCACAGGTGCAGCTACTGGTGCCCAGGAACATGGTGTGTGGCTTGTCTCTCTCCCAGGCCACAGGCGCAGCCGTTGGCACTTAGGACCAGGGGGTCGCAGCCTGGCTGGTCCCTATTCCGCTCACACGAGCTCATTTGTGCCTGGCTGGTCCCCATTTCTCTCTCCGCCATGTTGAGTGTCTGAACCATTATGGTGTAATGGGGTGATGACCATTTGCATATTAGCTCTTTATTATATAGGATAACCAAAGATGTAAAGGAAAAGATGCTCATAAGGCATTAACAAATGGGAATACTCAGCAGAAATACAGGACTATATAAAAATAAATTATCTGAAAGTAAAATTTTACTAAATGAGCTTAAATAACAGAATAGAGGGCAGAGAATAAAAAGGTAGTGAATATAAAGATAGTTCAACTGAAGTTATTCCATCTGAAGAACAGAGACTTAAAAAAAAAAAGAATAACAAGAGAACAAACCCTCAGGAACTGGTGAAACAACAGTTCTGATATACATGCAATTAGAATCCTAGAAGGAGACAAGAGAGAAATGCAAAATAAATAAATAAATAAATAAATAAATAAATAAATAAATAAAATGTTGACATAAATTCCAGATTCAAACACCATAGGGAATCAGAAACAGGATAATATTCAGCTCCAGCCTCTCCTAGTGCCACATGTAGGCACATTATAGTTAAACAGCAGTAAGCCAGTATAGGGAGAGCCTACTGCTCCCTGACTCTGCCACACAAATCCATGGCTGGGAACATAAAGGAGGAGGAGGTTTAAAGAGACTAGAAGGGCACATCCATCAAATGTGTTGTATTGTTACATGGACAAACCAACTGCAGAAAGGCATTTATTCATGAGACAACTGGCAACACTGGAATGCTCACTAAATATTTGATATAATTCATCCTAATTTTTTTAATTAAATTTTTTCAGCAATTAATGAATGCATAAATAAGTGGTATAACAAATCATGTTTTTTCCACTGTCAAATCAATAAATAAAATTAAAAAATTATTTTTCAATCATAGTTGATTGCCGGAAACCAATCATTGTCTAATAGAAAGTGGAGGAGGAACCCGGAAGGCTGGTCAACCTCGAAGCTCTGAAAGGTCAAAGCCAGCCACTCCCTATCTAATTGAGACAATGAACTTCCCCATCAAATCATTATATAAATCCTTACTGATAAAGATAATCTACTGGTTACTGGAATTGCCTGCTTCAGGGCAAAGGGTGTATCCCAAAAACCTGAATAAAAGGGATGGCAAGGCCAAAGGAAGGTGGCAGTCCTTTCCACTAGAGCAATGGTTCTCAACCTGTGGGTCATGACCCCTTTGGGGGTCAAAAGACCCTTTCACAGGGGTCGCCTAAGACCATCGGAAAACACAGATATTTACATTACAATTCATAACAGTAGCAAAATTATAGTTATGAAGTAGCAACGAAAATAATTTTATGGTTGAGGGTCACCACAACATGAGAACTGTATTAAAGGGTCGCAGCATTAGGAAGGTTGAGAACCACTGCACTAGAGGAAGGCTCCCGCCTGGACCCCCAATATCGCCAAATTAATGCTTTTCTAGTCTCTCTTCATTTGCGTACGGCCTCCTCCAGAACCTGAACCCTGAACCACGTGGGACGTGGAAAAAGGTTCCCACAGTTGATATATTATATTCAGTTCAGGTATAAAAATTCATGCTAATTTTTTAGGTGTAATAGTGATACTATAGTTACATGGTTTTAAAAGACCCAATCTCTTAGAGGTCTATAATGAAGTATCTGCAAATAAATAACATGATGCCTGGGGTTTACTTTAAACCACAGAGCAGAAGGGAAGGTTGGTAAGTAAAAGACGGGGCATATGCTAGAGAACTGACAGTCTGAGATGATACACGATGCCATTCTCTTTACTTTTGTATTTGTTTGAAATTTTTCATAATCAAAAGTTAAAGAAAAATAAACATGTAGGACACTCTCAACTTCTGCCTGGGATGTTTAAAACTGACCATTGGAATTCTCATGAACTGTAACAAACTGTGAAATATAATTTTTTAAAGTGCCATTTGTTCTAAAAGCCAAACTTATGGTGAATATGGAAATAAGTCTTTGGAACAGCTGAAAGTCAGCATATCTGGGAGCTGGGATGCCTCTGCCTGTAGTGGTGAGTCTAATCAAACTATTCAAGTCTAACTCTAAAAACAGTTACAAATGTTTTTCTAAAACAACATAGGGGATCTATTTTTCAGTTACTGATTTCCCCAAGCAGATTAAGAATTAGAGACTGAAATGAACTTTTCTGTGTTCTGATTTGGAGGTCACCATTCCCAGCCTGCATCGGCTTGCATCCCTGGACCCCTGCCCAGAACCACCGCCCTGAAGCATAGCCCTCAAACCGAGCAGGGGCATTATGTGGGGCCCGAGGGAAGAAAGGTAGGGATCCTGGTGCTTGTACATGGCCACATTCTCTGAGAAAACTGTAGGGTTTGCTCTAGTTCAGTGTTCACATGTTCACCCTGGACGGTCGGCTTCCAAACCAGAGAGTCTCCACATGTACATGTAAAACTCCTTCACTGCTCACTCCCATCACGGCTTCTGCTCTGTCACCACCTAACATGTACCTGCTGGCTACCTGCACTTCTGATATTTCCCAGCTGTTATTTTCACTGGGGATTATGACTATAATTGCCGATTTGGGCACAATTAAAAGGGAAATAAAGAAATAGAGTTGTCTACTTATTGACAATGAACCAAATGGATTTAATGGCACCAACTGTCTCGCTGGAATCCAGGTCCTGAAGCCAAGTGACTAAATGGGGAGGCAAGATTTCATCAGGGAAGGTTGCATAGAGTGTTTACTTTGCATCGCTGATCTCATTGTCTTATGTAAATGGAGACCACCGTGACCCATTCCCTCATTCCCTCTGTCGTGACCTATTCCCTCTGTCGTTGTTATAGGCAGCACTGGGACACCAATCTAAAACCTGATGATGCATTGATGACCTTCATATAAGTCTTGATAAAATTACACAGACATACACACAGACAATTTAGGAAGAAAGGGCCTAGCCCATTGAGAGCCCAGAAGATTCTGAGGCCTGGAAAGGTCCAGGGGACTCACAGCTCTTTGGGGAAATACTTTTTAGAAACGTTTCTGTTTCCTGTGTCACTGCTTTTATCCCTAAACTCTGGCTGCCTTTCCTAACAACATAGGGGATCTATTTTTCAGTTACTGATTTCCCCAAGCAGATTAAGAATTAGAGACTGAAATGGGACTGACAGGAATTTCTCTCTGTGTTCTGATTTGAAGGTCACCATTCCCAGCCTGCAGCAGCTTGTATCCCCGGACCCCTAAGGGGATCTATTTTGTCCCCAGCCGCTTGGGGATAAAGGCAGTGACACAAGAAACAGAAACATTGATTCTCATTGCCCCAAAGAGCTGTGAGTCCCCTGGACCTTTGCAGGCCTCAGATTGTTGTTTCAGTTCTAAGATGAAACAAGATTACTTGCCTTCAAAAAATACAAAACAACATATCAAGTAGAGGACATTAAACTCACCAGTTTCTAATGAAGCTCCTAGGGCCTAGCCAGGTCCATTACCACACCGTGAGCAGAACAGGCCACCACATCCACCACTCCAAGTTCTACATCTCACCCCAAAGTGCTCTCTGCACAAAAGAAGAGACTGTGTACAAAGTATTTGGCACTTTCTATATTCCTCAGACTCATTGGCTCTCACTTCTATGCCTGTCGCTGGCTTCACTGAAGCTCAAATCACAAGACCATCATTTCTTCTGGTTGGTCAAGATCAGTCCTTCCTTACCTGATCAGGCCCAACCTCATCTCTGACCCTTCCTTGCACCCTCCACACTCTCAGTTACCAACCATCTCCATGCCCAATGCCTCCTGCTGGGCAGTGGTGCAGAGAACAGGTCAACTCTGGGACTGGCTGGAGACAGTCCCTTCCCCGAGGCTCAACACCCTGCCACCCTCTGCAGACATCCAGCCCTCCCAAATCCCCAGCATTGGCAGGTTGCCCCTGAACTTTGTCTGCTCCTGCCTCCACAGATTGCTTAGTGCCAGTTCCTGGGAAAGAAGCCTTCCTACCAGGCCAAGGCATCCCTGCTCCAACTGGACGCACTGGACCAATAAGTGTCTCTGTCTCAGGAGGGCCCCATTAGCGAAAGAAAGCCTTTTCCTCCCCTCCCTTTCCCTATCCTAGACGCCTGCTGTCAACAACAACTCAGCTCACATCTCTTCATCTTTTATTTCATTTTATTAAAACTTACTAATTTTTATTTATTTATTTTGTTAATCCTCACCTGAGGATATATCTTTTTCATTGCTTTGCAGAGAGAGTGGAGGGGGAGAGGGTAGAGGAAGAGGGAGAGAGAAACATTGATGTGAGAGAGACACATCAATTGGTTGCCTCCCGCACACACCATGACTGGGGATGGAGAATGAACCCACAACCCAGGTACATGCCCTTAACTGGGAATTGAACCTGCAACCCTTTGGTGCATGGGCTGACTTTAACCACTGAGAACACTGGCCAGGGCAAAACTAATTTATTAATCTTTAATCATAGGCAAAAAAAAATGTTCAGTGAAGATAAATTGGAACTATAGATGATAAAGAAAAGCGATCTAATCATCCAAAGGTAAATATGGTTAATCGCTCTTGGCTGTGAATTTCAAAACAGTTTTCATAGAATACTTTTTAGGAAAAAAAAAGAATATAGTACATACTATTTAAAACCCATTTTAACATATCATTAAAATATTTTAACATCATTAAGTAGTACTGTAGTCATTAAGTTATATGGTAACCCATAGAGAAGAGATATATATTAATTTAATTAATTCTCCATGGCTGAACCTTTAAAGTATAACCATTTTCTTATCCCATAAACATGGCGATGGAATCCTTATACTGTATCTGAGTCTTTGCGCACATTCCCAAACCTGCTGTAGGAAATCTTAAACTGGGTCTGGGGATCAACAGGCATGTAACCATGTGGGAACACTTTCCTTCAAGGGAGGTCACACCAATTCAAGTGCTTCTCATGACACACAACACATCTAATCATGATAAAACACCAGGCAGACTCAATTTGAGGGACATTCTACCAAATACATGACCAGAACTGCTCTAAACTGTCAAGGTCACAAAAAGCCAGAAGTCTAGGAGACTGCCACAGAGCAGAGGGCAGCGTGGTTCTGGGAGGGACCCTGGATGGAGAGAGCACTGGCAGGAAAGCTGGAGAAATCCAACAAAGGTCTGCTACTTGGTCAACAATTGTGCCAATGCTACCACCTCAGTGTGTGCACATGGTTAGGTAAGATGTGGACACTAGGAGAACCTGGATGAAGGCCGATGGGGACTCCCTGTGCTATCTTTGCTACTCAGAAACTGTCAAGAGCATCTTTCTAGAGTGCTGCCAACATCATTTTCCCACTGTGGCTGTGGCCTCGGGCAGTGCTGGCTTGGCTTGGCCTCAGCATGAGAACACATCTAACTGCCACAAGGAGACCGAACTCAGAGGCTTTGCCTTACATTCCCTGGCAACATGGGAATAAAGCATGGCATGGCCACTGCCAATGCTGCAGTCACCCTGCTGATGCGAGGACAGCAAACCTCAGATGGGGCAGAGCTCTGCGGCCCAGTCTGGTTGTGCTGCTGGGTTCAAGCTACTTACTCTGGATGTTTTGCTCAGAACTTCTCCCATATCTGGCTCAGTGCCACGGGAGAGGACGGACCATGTTCTCAGACCTGTGAACTGCTACCAAGGCCAAGGACATCCCTAAGGAGGGCTATGGACATTTATCTCTCAGAAACACCAGGATGCACACCACAACTGTGCTAGCAGTTCTGGGTTCAGGAGATGTTTCACTAAAAATCAAAGGAAACTAATTAGGTTTCTCGATTCAGTGTGTCACTCACTATAAAGCATAGCCTTAGAAACTGTTGGTGGCATCTAGAAGGTGTGATGGCCCCTTTAAGAGTGATGATGTAAGAGCATGCGGCAGCCACCAGACTATCTGCGGTCTTGTGACACCTACAAGTGGATTCAAGAGTTTCTCGACTCCATGTGCAGACTAGCTGTGATTGAGTTCCTCCCTATCTTCCACACTATGGGGATGAAGGGGATGGGCAAAGCCCCGGCCCCCATGGGCTGACAGTTTGGTGAGAGGAGGGGCAGGTAGAGACATGATAAACTGACATAACAAGATCCATGTCAGAGGGGGCAAGGTGGAGAACCACAAAGTGGGACCTGGAGCTATGCAGGTGCAGGAGGTGGAAGTGAGAAACATGTAGCTCCCGGGAGCCATGTCTGACAGCAGGAACAGCCAGTATGGGTGTCATCAATGGTAATGGACATCACACAAAACTTATCACTGAATCTTATCTGCATTTCAATCTTCTAAATGCTCCAAAGACATTCACTGAGGCCGAAACCAAATGGAAAACCAGTAACACTATACTGTTAAAAGAATACTAACGTGTGACCAGCCAATGTGCCCATAATAAACATAGGGAATACTGCTTTAAGAGGGGTGTAAAATTCCTGATAAGAGAAGGACACAGCATCAAGAAAAGATCTGTTATATGCACTTAGGAACCATTAACAGTACTAAAGCTGCACCGGTATTTGTGTCTCCATTCAGTGACTCCACACAGACAAGAGCTGCTATTGTAATAGCAACAAAGCATGGCTTCCTTGTCTAAAATTTCTGTTTTAAAATATCAAAGCATTTACAAAAGAAACTGGCACACAGCTGCTACTCCAGGGCTAACTTAACAATGCCTCTCCCTGTTACTTGCGTTGGCAAAGGTCAGGCTTGCCGATGTTGTATCCCTCTTGCATCCAACAATGGGGCATTAGAGCCAGGAAGCTCCAGGGACACATGGCAGATTCTGGAGGTTCCAGGCCAGCCAGTGGCTGTGGTGGTGTCTGATGAGAGCAAAAGCCCTTCCCTGGCCTCTGGTGCTCATTGCAATTTAGGATACATGTGTGTTTACCTGGCAGGGAAGCAGCACTGGGGCAACATGAATAAAATCAGCCTGGTATGCCTTGCCTCACATGGGCAATTGCTAACACTGGAGAAGTGGAGAGAAGCACCATCTTGCCCAACGCTTTTAGCTGTCTTTATAGAAGTGTGATCAAGAAAAGGGCTTAATTCCTAAAGCAGTGGTTCTCAACCTTTCTAATGCTGCGGCTCTTTAACACAGTTCCTTATGTTGTGGTGACCCCCAACCGTAAAATTATTTGCTACTTCACAACTGTAATTTTGCTACTGTTATGATGTTTACATTGTAAATATCTGTGTTTTCCGATGATCTTAGGCGACCCTGCTGCGACCCACAAGTTGTAAACTGCTGCTGTAGAGTATAAGACCATCAGAGGCCATGCTATAAAGACAAATAGAGGCCATGAGCAAACTGGGAGAAGAGAGTTATAGGCAGAAGGCACAGCAAGTGCAAAGAACCTGAGTTGGGAACACATTTGATGTGGTTGAGGGATAGCGATATAAAAAATTGTTTTTAATTATTTATGAATGAAGACAGTTTTCTACTACCCTCTAGAATTGATGGGCAAAATGATACTGAGTATGTAATTACAGAGTTTTGGGAGGAAATGGAGAGAACTCTCATCCATATTCAATGTGCAGATAATTTCTCTTATCTACTCTGGTATCACAGTGTTTGAAGAACACAATCTCACATAAAGATGTAGAAACAAATATAAAAAAAAAAAAAAAGTCAGAAAAAAGGAAACAGGATTACAAATGACCCTCCCTAAGAACACTGCTCTGGAACATATAGGGGAAGGAAGTGGTGGAGAGTGGCTGCGTCTCTGAGCCTCACCCAGCACAACTAGGTACCTGCCCCTAGAACTAATAAGGATGGATTCCTAGAATGGCGAGAAGGGCAAATCTGTCAGTGGTACCCAATCTGACAAAGGGTAACCTGCTCCATAATCTCCAGCTCCAGGGGCCTGGATAGCACCCACTCCAGGAAGTAACTGAGAGCTCCTAAGCAGAAATCTCTATGAAGCAGAGAGAAGAAACTGAGAGATTACCTAATGTGTTTGATTCAGTAAAAAACAGTACGGGGAAAGGTCAAGCAGTTGGGCTGGTGAATCTGGAACAAATTATTGAAACATAATCAGAGATGAAAAACAAAGCAAACCAAAAAAGGAGAGGCAACTAATAACTCCAAGAAAAACAAAGAGTTATTAGAAAAAAAAATTATAGTTCATTATTGGATTAGCAGTCAAAAGTATATAGGCAATGTCTAAAAGTGATACACCAAGAGTAATCACATACTCCTGAGAAACTTGAAGGCAGATACAGTAAGTAGTACCTCGAGATACGAGTTTAATTCGTTCAGTAACCTTGATCGTATATCAAGTTGCTCGTATCTCAAAGCAAATTTCCCCATTGAAATCAATTGAAATGCCGTTAATCCGTTCCAGCCCCCAAAATGCCACCCCAGTTGTTCTTGTTACGTGTTTTTGAATAAGAAAAATGTATTTATAAATGACAAATATTGTATAAAAACATAATAAAAGAGAATGTGAAGGAATAAACTGGTTTTATAAAGTGTATTTACCTACTCGTTACACTCTTAATGCTACACTTTATCCCTAAACTGAATGTAACTTAACTAATCTTCACTGAACTTAATTGCTACTGGTCTTTGCATTTTTGGCTGAATTAAAAAAAAACACACGTGTCCAACGAGGTTTGCCTCTTCCTCCCTTTCAGAATGTTTCTGAAATGGGTGAGGCAAGTTTCATTGAACAGCTCCGATGCATGACCAGTAGCAACTTTTTCGGGGGTGTTTCTTTTCCACGAAATGTGACACCCTCTCCCACATTCCTAAGATCTCCTTTATCTTACTTGTAGAGATCTCCTCCACCTCTGGCTCCTCCTCGAAACCAATTTCTTGGAGAACCTCCGCATGTTGCTGAGACTGCAACTCTTGTAACTCCTCCGTGGCGAGTTCCAGAGAGTGCTCCTCGAGGAGCTCATTCACGTCTCTCTCATCCACCTCCAGGCCCATGGATTTTCCCAGAGACACTATCTCCTCCTCCACTGGCACCTCGGGTTTGAATCCTTCGAAGGTCCTTTCGGCTACGGCCTCAGGCCACAGCTTCTTCCATGCAGAGGTCAAAGTCCTCGTTGTGACACCCAGCCAGGCCTGATCAATAATTCTGAGGCATATCACGATGTTAAAGTGGTTCTTCCAGAACTCTCGAAGGGTGAGGTTTGTGTTCTCCGTCACCTCAAAGCAGCACCGGAACAGGTGCTTGATGTACAGCTTTTTAAAATTAGAAATCACCTCCTGATCCATGGGCTGCAGGATAGGAGTGGTGTTGGGAGGTAGGTAGGCAACCTTTATAAACTTGAACTCTTCGAGGAGTTCATCTTCGAGGTTCGGTGGGTGAGCAGGAGCATTGTCGAGGACGAGGAGGGCTTGCATGGTTAGGTTGTTTTCCTGTAGATATTTCTTAACAGAAGGGCCGAAAACCAGGTTTACCGACTCCACAAAGAACTGCCTGGTGACCCATGCCTTCAGGTTTGCCCTCCACATAACTTGCAGTTTATCTTTTCAAATCTTATGTGACTTAAAGACTCTGGGGTTTTCCGAATGGTATACGAGCAGAGGCTTGATCTTGCAGTCGCCACTCACATTGGCGCACAGTGTGAGAGTTAGCCTATCCTTCATGGGTTTGTGGCCTGGCATCGCCTTCTCCTCTGCCCTTATATAAGTCCTATTCGGCATCTTCTTCCAGAAAAGCCCTGTCTCGTCACAGTTGAAGATTTGCTGGGGGATATATCCTTTGGCTTCTATCAGTTCGAAAAAAGTTTTGAGGTAATCCTCAGCTGCCTTCACATCGGAACTTGCTGCCTCACCATGCCTGGTGAGTGAATGCCGGACCTTTTCCTGAAGTTATTAAACCAGCCTCTACTGGCTTTAAATGAGTCTTTCGATGCTTCGTCCGTGGAAGTGCGCGGGGTCTGCTCCAGCAAATCACCGTAAATCGCTTGCGCCTTCTCGCATATGATGCCCTGTGTTAATGTATCTCCTTTAAGCTGCTTCTCCGTCACCCACACCATCAGTAGATTCTCCATCTTTTCATGGAGAGAGCTACGGAACTTAGAAATTATTGTAACGCCCTTAGCTGGCATTATACCCTTTATTGACTCCTTCTGTTTAAGCACAGTGCATATCGTTGAAGTACTACGCCCGTACTGCCTTGCCAAGTCAGCCACTCGCACACCTTGCTCATATTTTTCTATGATTTCATGCTTTAATTCAATAGACATCATCCTCTTCTGAGCACTGACCTTTCCACTCGCTTTCTTCGAAACCATGGTTATAAAAAGAAATGTGCCAAGACCAGTTTGGCTCAGTGGATAGAGCGTCGGCTTGCGGACTGAAGGGTCCTGGGTTCGATTCCGGTCAGGGGCATGTACCTTGCTTGCGGGCACATCTCCACTGTGGGGCGTGCAGGAGGCGGCTGATCGGTGTCTCTCTCTCATCGATGTTTCTGACTTTCTCTCTCTCTCCCTTCCTCTCTGTAAAAAATCAATGAAATATATTTAAAAAGAAAAAAAAGAAATGTGATAAAGTATGTAAATGCACAAAAGATGCTTTGACAACGAGGTAAACAAGCACACTGACTGAGGAGTGGGAAACTATGAGACGCTCGAATCGAGGTAAACTGGCGGGTCGTGTGCAGCCGGCCGGTCCGTGCGATTACTAGTATCTCTAATGTTGCTCATATTTCAAAGCAAAAAATCGCTCGCTCGAGGGCTCGTATCTCAAAAATCTCGTATGTTAGGGCACTCGTATCTCGAGGTACCACTGTACCCGGAGTGCTAGAGAAGATGAAGAAGCTCTTTTGGAGAACAGAGAGGGGAGGAGAGATGGAAGATACTGCTGTTTTTGCTATAAACTGTATAATACAGTTTCACTTTCTAATCCATGCACATAACTTTCAGGCCTTAATGTGATAAAACCAGAAATTGGTCAACAAAAATAACCTCTAAAGCCCTAAATGCTTGACATTTTTGAAGCTCTTCCCTAAACAGCACTTGGACCAAAGAGGCATTAGCACTGAGGGTTATAAGCTATACCATCTGCCACTGTCAGGGAGACAGTGGGGTCTCAACTGATGGGGTGGGCCAGGAACACAATCAGAGGGGAGTGGTCACCTGCCTCCATGCTTTCATTAGCAGATAAGAAGAGATGGAAAATTAATGATTTAAACAATCAACACATGATCTTAGAAAATAATAAGCCCCTTCCTCTCAAGGGAGAAGGGGGAAGCAACCTTCAAAAAGTAAAAATTAACGAGCTAGAACACATTTTCTAAAAAATCTGATAAATAAAACCACTTCTTTGATTGAAGAGACCCGTAACAAAAATAGCCTCTGGCTGTTTAGACCAGTACTTAGCATTACCCAGGAGAGGCAATGGAACTATGGCGGGGATGGAAGTGCAGAGGCCACTCTGAATAGCACACAGCCAGGAGGCAGCGGGGAAGCGCATGCGAGGTCAGACAGAACCTAGTGTGCAGGGGCTCACAGCAAGTCTCCAGGTGATGAAACCACTTCTGTAACGGTTAGGGTGCTGCCGCCCAGGAAACTCTTAACATTCAGCTGCAATACTATCATTAATTATACTATAGACTGAAAAGCAAATGCTAGTCAGACATACACATCAACACAATAAAAACAAAAGGTAATTTAGAAGCATCCCAGACAAATACCATCCAAATGAATTCAGGCCTGAAAGTATGAATTAGAACAACAAAATGCTTCTTCAATTGGGCATATTAAAGAGGTAAGCATGTTTTAGAAGTACAAATAGGTAACCAGATGTGATGGGAGAAATTTGAAGCAGGCACAATGTTAATGACAATGTGAATAAGAAAAATGGTCTTTAAAATATACATTCTTCTAGGTTCAACTAAGTAATTTTCATCAGACATTACTAAATGAGAAAAGGAGAATGGCAGAAATGCAAGCCCTACAGCCCCTTGGGCAGACATGGACTTGGCCATGAGTGTGTTGTGTGTTGCCCATGTTTGTGCGCAGTGCACAGATCTGAATGGGCACAAGGCTAGGAAAGGCCCGTCAGGTGGGGTTAGCTCCAGGGGGACAAAATCAGATGAAATAATGACACTAAAGACATGCACTACCTACATGAAGGAAGTGGAAACCACACCACGAGACACTCTAAGGGGCTCCAGTGCCCCAGAACCAGACTTTCCCTCTTTGACATCCTGGTCCGAATGCCATGCACCCCCGACAGTCTGGAAACCTGGATGATTCATGAGGCCCCGTGGACAACTGTGCCAAACTGGGTGACTGCCAGGAGCACCAGCTTCTCCCTTTTGGGACATACAGCACCTTTAATCTCTTACCCAGTGTCAACCCCTCACCTGCTCACTCCTTCTCCACCCGCAACAGAAAGTCACACCCTGGGCAGGTCCCTTCAAACCTTCACTGGTGTCCCAATGACCTGAGAGGAATGTGCAGTGTGGAGACAGAGAATGAGGCAGAAACACCACTCTTGGATCAAGACTGATCCCAAGATGCTGGCTGAGAAGCACCAGAGCCCAGAGCACCAAGGGTCTCAGACCAGAGGTGGGAAGGACTTTTGGGTGAGGAGGAGGGAGGGCTCCAGCAGTGGAGACTCCTCAGAAAGGGCTTGTAGCCGTGGGGCGAGCTCACGGTCGGCCGATGAGGCTGCCTCTGATTATGGGAATAATTTAATTAAAAGAAACTGCTTTCTTGGACATGGGGGCTGGGAAGAGAATCAGACGAACCATAATTAAACCAGAGGATATGAGAACCAGGCGAAGCGAGGACCTGGAGACAGTTTGGGGGGGACCTGCTGCGGCTGAGGTGGCTCTGAGCTCCAAGGCAGCTAATCGCTTCCTGCAGGCAGGCTCCACTCCAGCACTAATAGGTTTTAATAAAAACTTCCAATTGGGCCAGTAAACCCCTCATTAAGCTGTTTTTAAAGCATGAATTTAAGAGCAGCAAGGGTGAGGGGTCACAGGGAGCATTTAATTCACAACGTCTGGTGGGAGGCGCTGCTGTGACTGAGTACACCGGGTTCAAGTGTCCAGGCCTCATAAGCACAGGATGCCAGCATTGGACCAGCCTGGAAAACAGACTTAATAAGGCAGAAGTGAAGCGTCCCGCAGGAACAGAGCAAAAAACTGCTCTCAGTACAGTGACAAAATTCAAAAGCAGCCTGTATGCAGTCCCCGCAGTGCAGGTCTTGCCACGCTTGCATAGGTGTGGCCCACTGCACATCAGCTTCCCTACTAGATAGCTGACTGTCCAGGGCCGTGCCACCTAGCACTGCCTTGGAGACTCCCCCAACCCAGTGTTGGACACTCAGCCAACCCCACACCCTGAGGTTCACCTATGGACCTGCTGTTACAGCCTTGGTGTGTGTGATGCATTCCTGTTCTCATGATGAGCATCTCTCACAGTGATCTCCATGTGCTTACAGCTCACAATGCATGATCTGGATCAGCCCCAAGGCCTCCTTCCTGGTCCTTGCCCTCTGGCTACTGTTCCTGGCAGAACTGGCAGATACCTGCCAGCCCCGAGGAAGACTCCAGGCTAGCTGACACTTGGTTTTCACATTAGGAAAAAGCAGCAATTCCTTGATTATGGTTCTTATTGAAATGAAGGATCCCTAAACCGTCCAACTCTTAGCCTGATAGGCCTGCAGCAAAACATGCAATGCTCTTCTCCTAGGATCCTCCCCTAGGATTTCCTCCAGAACCCTCAATCCACCTGGAGTGTGCTCGGGTTCTTACTGCCAATTCCTCTGTATGTCCTCACCCCTCCAGGCCCCTTAGCACCAGCACATCCCCAGGCCACTCCACACAGGATACCTTGCAGCCTCCTTATTACCACCACTCTTGTTCCCAGTACTGCACTGAGAACCCAAACCGTGAATTCAATGCAGCTAATCTTGAGGTTCAATTTTATTGATTTCTGCGTCTTTTTTTATATTAAAATAATTACAGTATATTAGAGGGATTAATTCAGAACAAATATATTAGAGGGGCAAATCCAGAATCCATCCCCATAGAAGCTTCCTGCCATTAGCTCTGCCTTCCTTGATGCCCACTTCTTCGAGTCTAGTTGTCTAGATCAGTGTGAATGTCCTGTGCTGGTTGAAGGACCCCTCAAAATGAGCCTTTCTGGGTTGTCCCAGGCCTGGGAGGAGTTGGCCTCTGAGGGGAGACTGCAGAAGCATTTGGGCATAAGTCACAGGACTCAGCTCCAAAAAAACAACTGCTATGGCCCTTGCTCAATCTAACCTCCCCAGATGCAGACAGACAGAAGCCCCCTTCCAAGAGTGCTTGGTCCTTTAAGGCTGAAGGGCACTGCTGGGGGTGGGGGTTGCAGGACTCAGCAGGACATCAAGAGGGCATGAAAAGACCAGCAAGCCCTTCCCGGAACCCTATGACGCCTGCCAGGTCCTGCACTATTTTCAAATGCACAAGGACGACATGAAGTTTCAAAAGAGGCTCCAGCCCCAAGCTCACAAATATCAAAAAGCACACTTCCTACAGAGGAGCAGGAAACAGCATGTAGACGGGCACTGAATTAATCACGCTTAGACCCATTCTTTGAAGTAAAAGTTACCAGACCGGCAGATTTCAAAGCACAGCCACATTCAATGCTTCAGCAGAGATGCAGCTGGCAAGGCTGTGTTATCACAAATACTGTGGTTTTCCTGTGTCCTGGAGCAAACAGCCTCCGTTCACATGCAGTCCCTTGAACCAGCAGTCACGCCCATGCAAACAGGAATGCAAGACCCAAGGGGATAGGGCCATAGGGTTGAAGCAGGTGACACCCACAATGAAGAGGGAACTTCAAGACCGTGGAGAAATGCTCACAGAAACTCAGAAATCCTGGATCACCTGGTCACTGAACAAAGGAAAGACAACCAGAGAGGTCTTGGCTGTGTCTCCTTCAGGCAGGAGACCAGCTACGTGTCCCAAACTGATGGGGTCACACACCTGCTGCATAAGTGGTTGGAGAAGAGGTGGCTGAGTTCCTCAGAAGAAAATGTTAAATAGAGGACATCCTCAGGCCAGCTGTCCACGGAACTGTCTATCACAATGGAGATGGTCTGTGATCAGCGTGGCCCACTGTGGTTGAGCGCTTGATGTGCCACAGGTGTGACTGAGGCGCGCCAGCTTTATTTCACTTAATTTTAATTAAGCCAGAAAGCACAGGTGGCTGGAGACGACAGTATTAACAGTTGCTCAAATAGTCTCGCTCAAGTCAGCCGGTGGCACTATTTTCTGGGAATGCTGTTCTGTGGTGCAGCTTAGTATTTCAGCAGGTAACCCAGAGTTACTTTATATTATCAAAGTCCATCTTGCAAAATAAAGACAATAGATATAATTAAGTTCTATGTTCATTAATATGTCTGTATCTATATATCTATGTTCATTAATGAGAACATAGACAAGTAAAAACAGGATAGGATGATCTACTCATTTTGAAAACTAAGTTCTCATAGGCAACCCCCAAATAAGACAAGTTGGGAAAGTTCCCAAAAGGTCCAAGTCCCTTCAGTGTGGTTGTTCTGAAACTGACACCACCGTAACTGAAGAAACAGCAGAAATGCTTGATGGTCACCCAGTGGCAAGCCAGCTGCTGTGACTCTTAGGAGTCTTCTGAATCTGTGCTTGTGGATGCTTAGTGGGGGTGGTCCATCAAGTGCTATAGAGAACACAGCACATGAAATTCAGTCCTACTCAGGACCCCTCAGGAGGAAATGTAGCAAGTCAAATGCTGGCTTCTCCAGCATTATCACCTGTGACTAGAGAGGCAGTTAAACTTGTGAAGAGAACCAAATATACCAATATAAGCATAAATGGAGGACAGACTTGCTTTAATGCAGAGCAAAATGTAGCTCTTAGCCTAACGGTCCTGTTAGCAGAGCCAGTCTGACTTGCTACTACCAACTGGGGCTGAAGGTCTGGGGCTACAGCAAGCAGTTGGGGTTTGGGGAGGGGAGCTCTAGAATCATCCTCAGCATGCAGCCTTTCTCAGATTAACACGTGATTTGAAGAATGGCATTCATTCTTGCAGGCTGTTCTCTACGGTGCCCAGGCACCTCACCCCAATGCTTTTCTCACACCCTATTTATAAATGCCAGTTTCAGCAGGGGCACCAGCTCCATGTCGGAGACCCTGGGCCCCATCCCAGCTCTCACATCACTTCTAGTCTTGTGATCTTGTTGCCTCACCTGAGACAGAACAGTGACCCTACCCCAAAGTGGTTGCCAGGAAGTCACGAGAGCATGCATTTGAGTGTTAGTAACTCTTTGCTGCCTCTGCTACCTGTGTCTGTCCACTCACAGGCCTCACTGTGTGTGCTTGGTTTGCTCCACAAAAGCTGATTTTATGGTAATTGCTTAGAATTCACTCCATCAAATCACAGGGCCTTCTCCCACTCTATCCAGGAATTAGGATCTGGTGGTTTTATCTTTCCTACCAACTGGGAAAAGGAACACTGCTGCAGTTTTGGATAAATCAAATAAATAATGTTTACTAAGACAAGAGGGTTTACCTAAATGTTGGATAAGGCAGGTTTCTTTAAGGATAATTTCGATATCAAATAAACCCTAATTCAGAAGGTGCAAGAAGCCCAGTTCTTTCTCATGCCTAACCTCATTCCCAAACTTAAGAAAGTTTCCTTTCCTTTGACACAAGTGCACATAACTCACAGGTTATAGAACTAGTTATCATTAGGCTATGCTAGATTTACAAGTGGGAAAGAGAATATTTCCTGAAATAATTCCCCATTGCTTGCTTCTTTTTCTTCTTTTTTTAAAGTACAAACCTGAAAAAAGGGAAAGAGTGTCATCATCTCAGACCACAAGGTCCTGGTAGCTCCCAACACAGCCATGTCACTGAACAGCTCTATTTAGAGGGTTAATAAGTTGGTGAGTGACACTGGCTTATGAGAGTCTGATTGTTTTGCTTTAAATTTTAAACTTAAATTTTTGTTTTGTTACCTACCTTTAAGGCAATTAAATATCAGGAAATTTTTTTTTTGTATTTATTCTCATTTTAACAAATTCTAATGCTTTGCCTGAAGAAATTCCTCTAACATTTTTGACGTGCAGATCCTTCATTTTTGTCTTCATTTTTGAGGATAGTTTATGAAATGAAGGATCCCTAAACTGGGTATAGAATTCTGGGTTGATAGCCAGGTTTCCCTCCTTGCTGGCACTTTATGATGTCATTCCCTTGTCCTCTGGCTGGCAGTTTCAAACGAACAGTGTGCTGTAATTATTTTCTCTGTCCCTCTACACCTGTCTTTAATAAGATTTTCTTTCTCTTTGATTTTTGACAGTTTGACTATAACATATCTAGGAATGTGTGTAGCGAGTGTAGTTTTCTTAGTGACTTTCAAAAAACCTTGAATCTGTGGTATTTGTCTCTCATTCCTTTTGGAAAATTATTGGCCTTTATATCTTCAAATATTTTTTTACCCTTTCTCCCTTTAGTTACCTTTATGTTAAACTGTTTGATATCGCCCATCAGCCCTCAGGTGCTCTGTTCTGTTCTTTTTTTTATCCACTTTTGTTTTATTTTTAATATCTTTAAGTTTGCTGATTTCTTCCCCCTCAGCTGTTGTGCTCTGTTGCAAAACATGAGAGAAAGCCCAGATCAAACTCTATTGTTTATTTCTCACATTTCCATCTGACTCATTTGTAGTTTCCCTCTGTTTGCTGAAACAGCTCATCTATTCTTATAGGTTGTCCACCTTTTCCATTAGAACCTCTGGCATGTTCACAGCTGTCATTTAGGGTCCCTATTTGACAGCCCCAACATCTGAGTCATCTCTATTGATTGCTGCATCTCTCAACAACCCACTGTCAGTGAGTCCATTTTTATTTTTCAGTATTTGTCTAGTGATTTTTTAATTATGTCAAACATTGAGTATAGAAACACAGTAGCTCCTGAGGTGAACACGCTTATCTCAAAATGAGCATGTACAGTGAGGCTGTTGGGGAGGGGTAGGATGGAGATGAGACAATTTAGCCAAAAAATTAGCTGGTTTTGAGTCTGTTGTTTCCTCATGATCCTCAGTGACCACAACTTCCTAGGAAAGGGCTTCAGTCACCTGCTGTGCTCAGCATGGAGCTTGGGGGTTTCTCACTTCTAGCTCAGTGCATCTGCCAGATCAGCTTCACCTAAGCTGCTGCCTCTTCTTGGGTGCTTGGCAGATAGTGGGAGAAAGACTCTCAGCTCCTGGTCCAGCCTCACTTGCAGCCTTGGGATGAAGCCTTCTCAAAATTCCTTTCAATTCTCCCCCTACTCCACTCACCAACAGCCCCTAGCAGTAGCAGAGCATGCTCTGTATCAGACACAATCTGGAGCCCCTCTCACAGATCCTCTTCTCTCAGGGACTCAGTGCATAGGGCTGATGTCCCCTTCTGAGTGGTTCAAGGCTTCTGTTTCCTATAAAAGGAGAGTCCAGGCCAGGTGGCTATGTCAGTGGCCAGTCATCTCCTGCACTATACCACCAAGGAAACCCTATGTAGTCACCCCTCTTGCCCCAATCTTTCTCACAAGCCTTATATAGTAGTAGACTACAATGCTCAGTAAGCAAGGACTCCATGTATGGTGACAACTGTCTCTCTAAGAGCTCAACAGTGTGTTGGTGGCTTTCTCCTTAACTTCTCCCTCTTCCACTTTGCTGAAGGTAAAGTCAGTCATAAGTCCATCCATCCCTCTTCAGTCAGGGGAGGTGGGAATTTTGATTCATTAAGCTGCTTTGCTGAGTAGAAAAAAGTTGGCTTATGCAGAATATCTATCTAGCTTACTGTTAGGATGGGAGAGAGTCTTTCAGGAAAGCAGAATCTCAATATGATTTAATCCTATTCAATGTAATCCTTTGTTCAGCCTAACCTATGGCTGGTGTTCCCAGTGGACAAACCATGTGCACATGTACAGAACGTGTGTTCTCAGAAACACCCATTACAGCCAGGTATCAGGCAGTGCTGTTCAGTGGGTCTATCCTTTTTACCAATTTTCCATCTAGTTATTCTGTCAACTGAGGGAAAGGGGGTGTTGAAATTCCTTCTCTGTCTCCCTTTAGTTGTCACCTTTTTGTCATCTAAGGATATGTTTATTGATTTGAGAGGGAGAGAGAAATGTCAATGTGAGAAACATGAATCAATTGCCTCTCATATGCACCCAACAGGGAATTGAACCCACACCTTTTGGTGTACAGATGAAGCTTCAACCAACTGAGCCACCGGGCCAGGGCTAGTTGTCACTTTTTTTATCTCATGTACTTTGAGGTTTGTTATGTCTTCCTGCCTGATGATTCGTCCTTAATCTCCAGGGATACTTGATCTTGAATACTCCTTCTGACTATTGCCTCCAGTGTACTTTCCCCATCCATTTCCTTTCAAACTTTCTGCATTTCTACATTTAACGTGCACTACCTCTAGAAGAATATAGTTGAATCTTACTTTTTTCTTAAGTTGTTCTATAGATTCCTGTCTTTTAACTGGAGTGTTTAGTCCATTAACACTTAATATAATTACTGACATGGTATTTAGGTTTACCACTTAATTTTTCATTTCCTATTAAATCCTTAGTTTTATATCTGTGCTCTTCCTTCCTGCCTTTTTGGGTCATTCAAATGTTTTCAGATTACCCCTTTAAGGTGTCTATCAGAGTTATAACTGTTACTCCACATTTTCCTGGTACATGTTCCACAGACTAAAATACACGTCTTTAGTTTTTGAATATACTTAAAGTTAATACTGTGCCGCTTCACATAAAATGTGGACACTGCAGCCACACAGGTCCATCTGCGCCTTCTGCCATGCTCCATATCATGCCTATCACATGTATTCCCCTCTGAGTGCATTATAAATCTCAGAAGGCAAAGGATTCATTTCACTTTAAATATATGTATTTTGAAGGAAGAAAATGAAGAAAAACCATCTTCACATTTACCTATGTATTTACTGTTTCCTGTGTCCTGTACTCCTGCCCAGGGACCCACATTCTCACCTCCTGTTACTTTCCTTCAGCTGGAGAGCTGCCTGTGGCATTCCTCTAGTACTCATCTGTCAACAATGAATTCTCTCATTTCTCCTTATTTCAACGCCGTCCCTGGAGAACACAGTTTGCATGCAGGATACTGGTGGATTGTGTCCATCTTTCAGCACCACTGCTTCTGGGTGCCAGGGTCCAACCATTTCAAAGGCAATGGGAAGATTCTCTGCTGCTTTCAAGATTCTCTCTTCCCCTTTGGTTTTTGGTCATTTCAGAAGATGTTGCAGGCAGTTTTCTTTTGCTTATGCTGTTTGGAGTTCACCAATCTTCCTGCATCTGTACACATGTGAGTCCCACCACACTGGAAAACTTTTCAGCCATTCTCTCTCCTCCCTCCTGGGGCTCTGGTCTCTGCATCTTATTTTTTTCTTAAGTTGTTCTGTAGATTCCTGTCTTTTAGCTGGAGTGTTTAGTACATTAACACTTAATGTAATTACTGATATGATATTTAGGTTTACCACTTAATTTTTCATTTCCTATTAAACTCTTAGCTTTATATCTGTGCTTCTTCTGATGTCTACTGATCTTTCATTCCTGTCACCTCCACCCTACTATCCAGCCTATTTAGTGAATTCCTTACTTCAGATATTGTATTTTTCAGTTCTGAAATCTCTACTTGGTTCTTTTCTAGATTTTCTGCTGTAAGCACTTTTTTTTTCTTCTTCAGGAACCTGGTTTCCCTCACCTCGGTATGCAGTGTTGGCAGCTACTCAGACCCTGTTTGAATACACCAGCATTTAGTCGTCTTGGGGTTGGCCTCTGTCGACTGTCTGTTCTCTCCAGAATGGGCCTGATGTCCTGGTCCTCTGTTTCTTGTGTGGTTGGGGACTGTGTCCTGAACATGAGGATGTCAAGCTGAGGGGTATCAGAGTTCTGTTATGCAGAGAGCACTGATGTCTTTGTTGTAATGGCATGTAAACTGGTGAGAGGCAAATGGAACCCATGACATGGCTAGCCCTGTCCAGTCCTGTTCACTTAGGGGCTGTCTTCTGTTTGTCCCAAGGCAGCCGGCATGGTCCCACTGCCCATTCATCTCTGAACAAAAGCCTTACTTACTCTGTACGCTCATCCTGGGTGCAGCGTTTCCCTTAAGACTACAGCTGGGGGAACCTGAAGTCATCCCCCTCCACTGAGTAGGGTGTCCATGGGCCTGTGTCCACTGGGGACTCACTGTGTGGCTTGGAGAGGGGAACACACATGTCATAGGCCTTTTCATTCATCCAGGGTTGAGATGGATCCATAACATTCGATGGAACCACTGCTTACTGTTATTATTGTGGGACTACTCTACCCAGTAATATAGAGACAGTTTCATACACATGAACCTAAAAATGCATGAGTTCCCTCCTCGGTATTAATCCACCACCCTGGGCAAGGAGGCTGGCTGGGGGTAGGAGTCCCAGGTTAGATAACAAACATGGTATCAGAACAACATGGTGAAACTTGAGGGCTAATGACAGATGCTTAAGCAATGAGAAAGCCAGAAAAAAAAAAAAAAAAGGCAGGAGGATACATACCCCAATACAAAATGTTAACTCTTGCAGAGTTTTTTTCTAAATGATTTTCACTTACCAAATGAATACCTGAAAAACAAAAGGAGAAAAATGTATTAAAATTTGGCATGCTTTGCCAAAAAGGGTATAAAATTAAAGCATGTGTTACTCCACTAAGTAGAGCCCATGTCCATGACCCAAGGACAGTGTGGGGTCAGGGGACAGAACTTATGAGCATTAAATATAGCAGGAAGTGAAGATAGAGGGGAGATGTGTCCTCTGGTGCCGAGTGAAGGGGAGACCTGCTCTCAGGGGCTGAGTGGAGGGGAGAGTGGAGGGGAGATCTGTCCTCAGGTGCTCTGAGTGAGGGTTTGGAGCCCCATCAGGCTGCCCTGGGGATAAAAGCCTTTTCATGTCCAACCCCACTCCACAACAGGCCAATCAAAAAATATTTTGGAAAAAAAGAAATATAATACTTGGTTTTCCTGCAGTAAACAATTGCAATCAAACAATGTAAGAATGTCATACCCTAGAATCTGGAAATTTAAAAGATGGTATTACCCTGAGCACATATTAGAAAAGGGCCCTAAATTAAAAGAATTTGGGGACTGGTCTCATCTCTAAGGACTTGAGGTCTATCTTCATTTGGAATCTAAGTAGAACCTTGAGTCCTCACATTGGCTGGGGCTTCAGTGATGCAGGCTCACTTTGCACTCTTGGGAAGGGTAGACACATTAGCCCAAATCATAGACTGTAAATCCCTAGAACATAATGGACCACAATTAAGATGGGGGATTCATATGGCCTTGGAACAAATATCCCTCACATCTGTGTAGCTCTGGCACCTGTCTTCCAGCCCAAGTCAACAACAAAATCTACCACTTGGATAAAAAGACCACACCCATCTTTACAAACATCATGACCTATGTTTTAGGAGTAAAAAGCAATGGGGAACTGACACACCCTACAATGTGAATGAATCCTGAAAGCATCATGCTGTGTGAGATAAGCCAGACACAAAAGGCTATGTAGTGTGTGACTCCATTTATGTGAAACATTCAGAATAGGTTGCAAACTTTGACTATGTAAAGCCACTGACATGTATACTTTAACTGGTTAAACTTAATGGTATGCAAATTATACCTCAATAAAGATGCTTTAAGAAGTTGTTTAATGAAACAACTATCCTAAATAATAAAAGAGCTAATATGCAAATGGTCATCAGACCATCATGCTTTAATGGCTCACTCAACACTGGAGACCAGCTAGCACAAATGAGCTCATGAGAGAGGAATGGGGACCAGCCAGGCTGAGGCCCAGGAGAGGGACAAGCCACACGCCCTGCGGTCTCAGGTGCCAGTGGCTGCGCCTGTGGCCTGGGAAAGGGACAGGCCACCCGCCCTGCGGTCCAAGGGGCTAGCAGCTGTGCCATGACCCAGGATAGGGACAAGCTGCCTGCCCCACAGTCCAAGCTGCCCGCCTTGTGGTCCCAGGCAGCAATAGCTGTGCCTGAGCCTGTGGCCTGGGAGAGGGATAAACCACCTGTCCCGTGGTCCCAGGGGGCAGCATCTGTGACCCAGGTGAAGCCTCCTGCCCATGGCCCCCTGCGGCTGTGGCCGGCCCAGGTGAAGCCGGCTCAGGTTCTGGATGCCTGCAGCTAGACAGAGGGAGGGAAGCACGGGTCCCAGGTGTCTATGACCGGCTGGAGGAGGGAATCCTGGGTCCTGGGTGTGGGGTGAGGCACAGGGGGTTAGGAGCCATTAGGCAGGCAGAGGTGGTTAGGGGCCACAAGGCAGGCAGGCAGAGGGGTTAGAGGCGATCAGCCAGGCAGGCAGGCAAGCAAGCATTTAGGAGCCAGTGGCTCCAGATTGCAAGAGGCAGTCGAACATCCCCCAAGGGGTTTCAAATTGGAGAGGGTGCAGACTGGGCTGAGTGACTCCACACGCCCCCACCCCCATGGATGAATTTCATGCACTGGGCCTCTAGTGTATCAATGAAAGGATCAGGTGAGATTTCCACAGAGCCCTCAGTGAAGAAGGGGCAGGACCCCTGAAGGATAAAGAAGGGTCAGCCCTGAGCGTCTGGAGAACTGGTGCAGGTCCCAGGGCTCTCTACACTACCCACTTTTGAATGTGAGTGTGTTTCCACTGTGAAAAGTTCAGATGTAGACCTTAGAGCAAGAGTAATACATTGAAGGACATTGAAGCAATGGGGCATTGAGGAAGAACTGTCAAGTGGCCATTCTTTCAGAGTTGGGGGTGCTGGCAACCTGGCAGCGATGGTACTTTTAACAATCCTGGCCTATCAGAATCACACTACTTACAGGTAAAATAACACATGGTCGGATTTGCTCTTTACTCTAGAAAACACAAGTTGGGAAGAGGGGACAAACGTGTGTGAGAGGGTTCTTTGCATTATACTCTCTACTTTGAACAGGTTTCTAAGTTTCCATAGTTCAAAACTGTTAAAAGAGCCAGTGTATGCACTGGCTAATTAAAGAAACAAGTTTATCCAATAAATTCCCCCAATAAATCACCTTGGGGATGGAGAGGGAGAAGGGGCTGATTTTCACAAACTCATAAAGAATGAATGCTTCCCATTTTTATCTGATCTGATTAGAAGAGACAGAAGTCAGTCAGGTCAGAATTGGCCTCACACGACTCCTGCCTGGGCCACCAGGACAGAGTGCCCGTGGAAACCAGGGATGGGCCTGCCATGTTACCACGATCACATTTACTGAGGGTATTTAAAAATGTGTTCTTTTGTAACTTCACTTGTTTTGAATTTTGAATTTCAAGGCTGCCTAATATAAGATTTTTAAATATAGGTAAGTATATCTAATTACATGAAAAATTACAATGTCTTTATTACTTTTATAACTTTTATTATATTTTTTAACAGCTGGAACTTATTTAGGAGATGGCTGTCCATGGAACTATTTTGGGGACGTTCTACTGTTTGTTGTTGTTTTTCTCTTTTTCTACTGTTTTGTTCTTTAAAGAAACTCAAGCCCTTCCTTTTTCCAAGAGCCTAGATTTTGCTCCCAAATGGTCTATGTTAACATGGTACCCCTGCCTGCCTAGTAGAGACAGGGCCTCTATACAGAGGAAGCGACAGAACCACCAAGGGGCAGACCTTGCAACATCCAGGCTAACACACTTGCCCACCACACAAAGCGGGTTTTGTCCATGCCCTTTAGGGCTCATTCTACCCCAATGACTTCTGTATGAGGCTATTTTTACAAGGCCTCTGATTAGAAAAGTACATCAGGCTTCCAGCACTGTTTTGTTTTGTAAAAAGGCTTCATGGATAAATATTTATTAAACTAGAGGCCCAGTGTACACATTTGTGCACTGGTGGGGTCCCTCAGCCTGGCCTGTGCCCTCTCGCAATCCGGGACCTCTTAGGGGATATTGGGCTGCTGGTTTCAGCCCAACTGGGCCTGGCCTGTGGGAATCGGACCAAAACTGGCAGTCTGACATCTCTTGAGGGATGTAGTAGTGCATGAAGTGGCAGGAGGCTGGGAAGGACCCTGAGCCTGGACCAGGCACTGAGCTGCTCTCACTCATCCCAGCCCTGCAGTGCCTGCCGCTGCTCAGTAGTACTGCCTCGGAGGTGGGGGAGGCTCATGTTATCATAGCTATGTTTGCCAGCTGTGAGCCCGGCATCTGGTACCCGTTGATTAGCTAAGCAGCGCTCCCGCTGTGAGAGCACACTGACCACCAGGGGACAGCTCCTGCATTAAGCGTCCGCTCCCCGGTGGTCAGTGCTGTCATAGCAACCAGTTGACCGGTCATTTGGTCACTTATGCTTTTATACATATAGATTATGCTCATATCCTGGCTGTGGACAGGCAAGCTGTGAATTTGTAAGAATTCCCCCCACTTTCTTGCCCAGCACAGAGCCCCCTGAAGGCTCACTGAGGAAGCGGGCAGTCGGGTTAGTAATAAAACCTGTTCTTCTAAGCCACCCCCGCTTCCTGACACATGTCTGTGGCTGATCACGGCCCCTTCCCTGGCCATTGACCCCTGATCACCCCCCAATTTGGTACCACCATAGATGAACTTTGATGTATGCAGGAGTCCATACATGATGGCAAACAGAAGCAGCTCAGGATGAAAATGCCACAGGAACTAAAACAGCAGCCCTCAATGTGCCCAAGCAGTCAGTTGCCATCTACCCTGCCCCAAACCCCAACCCCAACCTCTGCTGGAAAAACTCATCACAGGATTGTGGGGAGTGAAGCCTCACAGCACCGTCAAGGCTGTCTTAGTGCCAAGGTGCAAGAGTGAGGAGGGCCCTCTCTGAGGGTGAGAAGGGCTGTTTTCTTGTGGCCCAGCTGAGGAAGCTCTGAGATAGCTGGACCTTTGTGAGCACAACTGTCTGACAAGAATGGAAGGGCCTATAGTCCTGCCCTCCTCCCTCACCACCTGGGACTGGGCCCCTGCCTGGCACTGGGTACCTGACTCTTATTACCAAAGAATGGAAATGGCACCATCTTGCTTCCTAGAACCTCATAAATCTGAAGGAGAAATTCATTTTTATGCATCAAATGTATCTATAACTGATAAAAGTGATGGGCTATGAACCGGGGCAGGGGCAGCTATGGAACGGCACTGTATTAAGACTCAGAGCTAAAGTCAGGGTCTCATTCTTAATAGTCAGAGCGGAGCCTGACCCTGATCCCCTCCACATCTCCTGGGCCTGCTGGCATCTGTTCTCGGCACTCTTTGAAGTTGATACCATCCCTGTGTCAGAGGGACATGCCAAAGGCAGCTTCCTCCACAGGAAGAGACCTCCTGAGCCGCCCAACCTCGGTCCAAGTTTCTAGATATAATCCTTTCTTCTTTTGGGGGGGCCAGGAAGGTGAGGAAGAGAGAAGGACAGTTATAGAGCTATACTTAATAGCAACAAAGAAGCCCTCTAGGATTATTGCCAAAGTAAAGCACAGACAAAAAGATCACAAATCCAGCTTTTTGGAAAAGCTGATGCTAAATTAACTGGAGAAACTAGGGAAATTAGGATTTCCAATAAGATTCCACCTTTCCTATGTCCAGAAAAAAGGACCAGTGTTAGAAAGGCCTGTCCAGCTGTCTCCCATAGTCCATCCTCAGAAGGCAGAGAGTACCTCAATCAACCAAACAAGAACATAATCAGAGCCTAACAGTGTTAATGGTAGTTAGGTTCTTCTTTAAGATCACCTACAATTTACGTATATATGTAAAAAGCCAACAACTAGAATGCCATAACAACCAGTCGCTATGAGGCCCACTGCAGCCAGCCAATGGCCTGATCAGGGGTTGGGGCTGGCTGGCCAACCTCCCATGATCCCTCCCCATGGCTGGCTCCATCCTTGATCGCCCCCACCACCCCATTAGAAGGCGGGGCTGGATAGCCAACCTCTTGCAGCCCCTCCCCCTGGCCAGCCTTGCCCCTGATGGGCCCCCACCACCCCGATAGGCCCATGGCCCCTCCCTCCAGCCAGCTCTGCCTGCCCCTGATCAGCCCCCCAATACCAATCAAGGGTGGGGTTAGCCGGCCAACCTCCCACAGCCCCTTCCCTGGCCATTGACCCCCGATCATCCCCAATTTGGTACCAACATAGATGAACTTTGATGTATGCAGGAGTCCATACCGCTCAATGATTGAATAAATAACATGGGGGCAAAAGACAGATGCTCCACCTTCAAGGATCCCTGATGTGGGCTGTGCTAGTGATGCCTCCAAAGATAACACATGGGATAGACTTGGGAGGAAAGGAAGGTTCACAGTGGAGATACCTAATAGTTATGATCTGGCTGGATACCAGGTCAGCATCATGGAGATGAGTTGCGTTGATGGCACAGACTTGATACAATGGGTGACGACAGTACTATGCCTCTGAAGTCTCTCCAAATCCACAACCCAGTCAATGTTGAGAAAACATCAGACACATCCCAACAGAGGCATATATAACAGAACGCCTGACCAGTGCTCCTCAAAACTGCTGAGGGATTGATTAAAAGCAGGAGTCTGAGACATGGGCCCAGAGGAGCATAAGGGGACATGAAGACCAAACATCATGTGGGTCTTGGTGGGATTCTGGGACAAAAAGAGGGTGTTGGGAAGGAAATGAGGAATGTGAATAAATAATACTGTGTTGGCACTGGTTCATTAGGTGTGATCAATGTGCCATCAGATGAAAGAGGATAAGAATAGAAGAAACTAGAGTGGGGTAGAGGCACTCTGCACTATTTCTGTGATAATTCTATAAATCTAAAACTGTTCTAAAAAGTGAAGTTCTTCAAATTAAAAACAAGTCAAGGTAGCCAGGCAGCACCAGGATCTGTGCCCTTCAGGAGAGCGGCCTCCAACCTTGCCCATTCCATACCAACACCCAAAACAAAGTGCAGGCTTGGGCCCCAGGAAGGACTGGCCATCCAGGTCAGGACAGCATACACTTCCTTCCACTGGATGCAACATCCGGGGGCTCTAGGCAACATGTGGGCAGACAAACTCAAATTCTTAGTAAGAAGAATGAAACTAATGAGAGTTCTCAAAGGCTTATCTACCTCAGTTTAACCCCATTTGAGAAGAAAGGGATAAAGTTCCACAGCAATAAGTGCCTGCCACCTAATCTGAGGCACCTTGTTGCCCGATCTAATCACAGGCTGCTTCTGTCTCCATCCCAACAGACACAATTCTGTGCCTTCTCCTTATAAGGCCCCCTTATTTAAATAAAAAGGAACCAAGAATGGTCATTTACCTGCCCCCAACTATTATCCTCAGGATGACTTTGATACCTCTTATCACTACTGTACTTGAGCATTATCAATCAAAACTTATTCCAGTCACATTCAACTGATAACGAGAGAGTGGGCTTCTATGAAGCTGAGACCCCAAAGCCACCTGGCACTGCTGTACTGTGTCCTCAGAAACCTTGAGCCTCCACATGGGCTCACCTTGCACCCCTACTGTGTGCCTACAGTCTTGTTGAGTTCTAACTACCCGCTCACAGTAGCCAACATAAAGGAATGTCTGGCCACATGGCACTGGGCCACATTCATATTTTCTGTCTTGTAGAATAGTCTTGAGTCCAGTCACCTTTCCCACGTCCAGAAGAAAGGACCAATATTAGAAAGTCCTGACCAGCTGTCTCCCGCAGCCCATCCTGAGAAGGCAGAGAGTGCATCCATCAGAGCCTAAGAAAATGCCACGAAGGGGAAGTGAATCTGCTCCTCCTTTTCTCTCCCACCCAAGGGATTCTCTGACCCATCCCCAAGCTCTGAACGCCCAGGCCTACTTTGAGTCTATCTACTTGAACCTGGACCCTACAAGATCTGCTCTCCTGGGGTGTGGGATTGCTGCCTCCAAGGATGTAGGTTATTAGCTTGTGAAGCACCGATTGCATGACTGAAGCCACTCTCCCCAAAATGAAGCCCTTCGCTCTAGCAGGTTTGGCTCAGTGGATAGAGCGTTGGCCTGCGAAATGAAAGGGCCCAGGTTCAGTTCCAATCAAGGGCACATGCCTGGGTTGTGGACTTGATCCCTAGTGGGGGAATTGCAAGAGGCAGCCGATCCAGGATTCATTCTCATCATGGATGTTTCTCTCTCCCTCCCTCTTCCTTCCTCTCTGAAATTAATAAAAATATATTAAAAAAACAAACAAACAAACAAAGTGAAGCCCTTCAACCACTGCCATCATGAAGTGCATTCATTAGGCTCCCAGCTTCGCCAAGTGTCAGGATCCAGACAGGAGAGCAAAGGAGGGGCAGTCATGATTCACAATGTGCAGGATGTCACGTATGGCCCCATGACACTGGCCTTGGAAACTCAAAGCACCGCTGTGCACAGGGTTTTACCTGTCTCCTTTGGCAGCAGTTTAAGATCCCCATGTGTGCTGAGACATTATTCCAGCACTGTGACGTCGTCATGGACACTAGTCTGGGTCAGGAAGAAGCTGAGAAGATACCCATTTAAAGCGAAGGGAGAGAAAGTGAAGCAGTGGCCACAGCATGCACTCAGCAAATCTGGGCAACTCAATGCAGGGCTGAGTGCCAGCAAAGTGCCATGTGCACCTGCCTGGCGCCTCTTCACCCCACGGGGGCTTCCTGTCCCTGCCACGGGACGCCAGCTGGACAACACTTGAAAGACGTTCCATCAACGGTGTCTATTATCTGAGCATCTCATCCCAAACAAATATTCTTTCCTCTCAACTTAAAATAAAGGAGACATGAAAGCAACAGATTGTGTCTAATTTTCATTTCAGGGTATCGGAAAAAGAAAGCCCATTTTCCATTTAAGTAGCCCTTATTCTCGCAGTAAGCATTCAATAACATTCTGACAACTCAAAAACTATCATCACCCAGGGAAACATGGGTCAAAAGCTGACCTCAGGCACTGTCAGGGTTGAGTGTAGCTGAATTGTGCTAACCACCCACCTGGTGCACATGGAGTCCCACCCTACAGCCCCCAAGCCTGTGCCAAACCAGCCCCAAGGTTCAGCTGTGACCATGGACATCTGGCATCAGGAACATGATGAATACTCAGGTGTCATTTGTCTTATTTTGCTTTAGCGAGCTTAAATTAATTCAAATCACATTTTTAAACATACCCAAGGGTAGGGGAGCAGAATATCTTTCCCAATGATAACATACAAGCATGTATTTTTGGTCAAATGTGCTCAGACTCGTTTTCAGACTTTGAAGCATGGAGTTATTCATACCTGTCAGTATATCCTAAACATGAGTCAAAAATGAAGTAAGCCTTAAAAGTTGGTACGGTTTGGCTGCCAGGTACAATAACGCATGATCCGTGCCACGTGTTACACACGAAGCATGCCATCTCTGGGACAAAGGTACCTAGGATACTTCTTCCTTTAGGATGGATTAAAATCATGGGTCTCAAGAAATAGCAACCTCTTGGACACCACAGTAAAACTCAGCCAGAGGCCTCTTGCGCTGGTAAACAACTACTGACCAATAGACTGCAGGCGGGTAGGAACCCCCTGTGGCCGCCACGGAGGTCAGATACCCTGAAGTGGCAGCACCCATGAAGTCTATGCAAGAAGGAGCAGGTACAAGTGAAAGAAGCATCACTTGTGCTCAGGGCCCATCTCAGATAGCCAGATACACCTTACCATGCACCAGCCCCTATTTCCACGATCATTGCTTTGTCCTTTATAGAAAGAAAATAAATCATATTTTATATATCCACCTCTCTAGGAAACCAACACAGTTTCTATATGGAATTGAACATAGTGCATGTGCCATATGGTAGATTGTCAGTCACTCAGTGACCTGTGAACAGATGTGTGAACTGATAAAGATGCCCACAGCTGAGTAACCAGTGGCACAGTCCTTGGTCTTTTTTCTAGCGCATGCACTCACACCACAGTTGTAGGTGCTGAAGTTTCCCCAAGTCTCTTCCTAAATCCCAAGGTTTTGACTGCAATGGTGCTTGCTCTCAACAGTAACTCATCAACACAAGGCCCCATGAGTGGCAGAATGGAGGGAATTTTGGGATGATGAGATGTTAGTCCCCTTTCAACAAGCTGAGTCTGGGGGCAGCGGATTCTGCACACTATTGAGTTTCATTCACACTGGCCCCAACCCAAGCCCAGCACAAACCAGCACTTCCCACAGCAGGAAGAGGCGCGGAAAGATCCAGCCCAGAAGCCCTCTCACAGCAGTGTGCATGTGCGCTGGGGACCATCTATTTCCTATATGTCTACATAGATATTGACCCTACATCTACTTCGTGTACATCTACACAGACACCCACAACTATGTCTATTTCCTGTATGTCTGTCTACACATCCACCCCCACGTCTACCTCCTACACAGACACCCACCCCTTTCCTTCTGTCAAGGCTTGGTCTTAACTTCCATAATGTTCTGTGCTTCCTCGGATAGGTGACCTTGCCTATTTGTGCAACCCAGAACTGGGAAGAAGAACAGGATCCCCCTACTTTGACCAGTTGAAACAACACTCAGGGACCCGACTTCATCCAGGCCACAGGCTGCCCTGACATGCCCATGTCCCCTGTGTGCATTCCAACCGGACTTCTCCACTCTCCTCACCACCATCACCACCTGATTCCTTTGGCACTGAAGCCTACTCCCTTCAACGCGGCCGACCTGGTCTGTGACCCCTGGTACTAGCTGGTCAAGATTCCTCTTAATAAGGAAGGGGCAGGAGAAGGTAAGGAGCAACAGGCTTAAGCCTTCCAGGCTTGACCCTGTCACCAGAAACCCACCCTTCCACTTCCATCCCACGGTCTGCTGGCTCCAGGAGGCTGGCCGTGGAGTCTCAGAGCAGCCATGCCACTCCCCGCAGAATCAGTGACTGCTCCTAAAGAAAGGTCCCTGCAATTTTGTTGTTTGGTAATTAGTAGTCACTACCCTGGCCTCGTTAAAATAATGATATTCTCCTGAACTAAGGTAAGAAGAAAGCCTGCTCAACCCCTCCAGTTGCCAGGAGGTTGTGGTTTGCTCTGCAGCATTTAACATCCCCTAAATGCTGAGGTACAGCACGCCTGGCTCACGTGTGCCCAGTTCTTTCCACTTACCAGATCTGTCCCACATTGACCAGGGACATGTAGAGGGCCCAGAGCGCAGTCATGAGAACCATATTGGCACAGCCAGTAACCATGATGAAAGATGAGATGCCCAACCCGAGCAGTGCGAGGGCATCCAGGTTGGAGTCCATGTGTGACCAGTCCAGCAGCCAGAGGATGGTCGGGGCATAGCTCACAGCACCCCAGCCCACCTGCCCCTGGAAGTGCTGCTGCACACTCTGCAGGTACACTCTGCAGGGCAGGAGTCCTCTGTCTCCAATCAGCTGCTTGTTCTGATGTAAAGCCACCAAGAATGCTACAACTGGAAAAAAAAAGGAAAGGATAAAGGAATATGAGTAGGAACACCCGCTTCGTGGACACTAGTGGGTGCTTTTCCAACATATGGGAACTCAGTTGGGCAAGATGAGGCAGAGTCTGACCAACGGTTTGGAACCAAAGCATGAACTCTGGGTCTGAGTATTTCTCAAAATCTTGGGGGAAATTATAGAAGACCCAACCTGGAGAAGTCACATGTATATGTTTATATACCCATATGTATATCTACTTATATATATTGTATATGTGTATATATAGATAGATATACATGTATATAAAATATGTGTCTGGTTGCATGTAAATGGTCAGTTAACCATCCAGATTGCACGCAGCATTCCCATCATAAATACATCTTGATAACCCATCAGTCTGGTCAATGGCGCTACTCCTAGAACTATCCAGAGTGTTTGAAGCTCATGATAATGTTTACATGTAAGTCACGATTACGCTCTATTCAAACCACAAGTTTCTGAATTAGTTTCTAACAACTCCCACTCCTATAAGAGCACAGTCACGTCCTCTGGACTTCAGTATTTACACAGATATGCTTTGCACAGAGATGCTGCAGGAGAGCACAGCACTGCTGTCTGTGAATGTGAAGAGCAGGGAAACCAAGAGAGGAAGGGCAAATAAAAGGCAGTTCCATATAGAGTGCTGAGATGACCACTGAGACACGCCTGGGTAGAAAACACACCGACACTGAAGGAGACAGAAGCTGCACTTTGTAAAATGCTAAACAACACCATGCATTTCTATAGTGAATAAAAATGCATCCCAGGCAGGACTGAGATTGAGACGGAGAATATGGTGGCGGGTTAGGCTCACAGGTATAACAGTCAGCACCTGCCCTTTCAGGAAAGTGGGCACCCCTTGGTCCAAAGCATACAGCAACACCCTGGTCCAAAGCACACAGCAACAAGGAACTATGTATTTACACATACGTAGAGCAAAATATGTAAGAAATAGCACAAAGGCTGAAGGGAGATACTGGAAATATGCTGTCAGAAGGACCTTACACCACACAGAAAGTGGCAGACTAGTATGTGAAGGTAATTAGTTTTACTAAGTTAGACTCCGACTAACTTAGAATGTATTGTATTGTAAATCCTGTGGGAGAGAAAAAAATGTTTAAAACAATGCAGATACTAAAATTAAATAATAGAAAATGCTCATTTAACCAAAAAGCAAGCAGGGAAAAAGCAACAAAGAATAGAGGAACAAATAGAAAATAACTAGCAAAATGGTAGACTTTAATCCATCACTTTAACTGGAAATGTTCTAAACACATCAGCAAAGATAGAAATTGTCAGATTGAATAAAAAACAGGACCCAGGTCTATTCTGCTTATACAAAATCCACTTTAAATATAAAAACATAGATAGGTTACAAGTAAAGGCACAGAAAAAGATATCATGCAAACGCTAATCAAAAGAAAGCTGGATGGCTTTATCAATATCAGACAAAATATATGTAAATGCAAGAAATGATAAAAAAAAGGGCATTGCATAGTGATAAAGGATCAACAAATGGATATTTAATACTAAATGTGCATGAACCTAACTACAAAGCATATGTATATACAGTGGTACCTCGAGATATGAGTTTAATTCGTTCCGTAACCTTGAGGCTTGGGAAACTATGAGACGCTCGAGTCGCGGTAAACTGGTGGGTCGTGTGCAGCCGGCTGATCCACGTGATTACTCCTATCTCAACTGTTGCTCGTATTTCAAAGCAAAAATCGCTCGCTCGACGGCTCGTATCTCAAAAATCTCGTATGTTAGGACACTCGTATCTCGAGGTACCACTGTATAAAATGAACTAACCTAGTACATATACTAGTATGTATATATTCTTTATACATATTAACTTGGTCCAACTGATACTTACAGATTGCTATACAGTATAAAAAAAGCAAGATATATCTATATGACATATTTAGAGCATTCTATTTAACAGTAGATATATATATAATTTTCAAGTATACATGGAACATTAAGAAACACCATAGTATGAACCATAAAGCACATACCAATATATAGTAGAATTGAAATAGACAAAGTATGTTTTCTGACCACATAGAATTAAACCAGAAATCAGTAACAGGATATTACCTGGAAACAATACTCAAATCTTTGCAGATTAAACCATACACTTCTAAATAAACCATGGTTTTTTAAAGGCACAAGAAAAATTACAAAATATTTTTAATTGAATGAAAGCTGAAAAAACAACACCGCAAAAATTGTGGGATTCTGCCAAAGCAGTGCTTAAAGGAAAATTTACAGTATAATGTCCATGTTAGATAAATAGAAAGGTTTCATATCTAAACTTTTCCTTTAAGACAGTGGTTCTCAACCTTTCTAATGCCGCGACCCTTTAATACAGTTCCTCGTGTTGTGGAAGGCGACCTTGCTAGCAGTTCTCAATCTACCCACGGTTTGAGAACTGCTGCTGTAGAGCCTAAGACCATCAGAAAACAGATATTTACATTATGATTCATTAACAGTAGCAAAATTACAGTTATGAAGTAGCAACGAAAATAATTTTATGGTTGGGGTCACCACAACATGAGAAACTGTATTAAAGGGTCACAGCATTAGAAAGATTGAGAACCACTGCTTTAAGAGATCGGGGGTGGTGGGGGGGAGGAGACAAATTACAAAACAAGCAGCAGGAAAGAAATAGTTTAAAATTTAAGAACAGAAATCAATGAAATTGAGAACAAGAAAAAAAAATAGGGAAAGTCAATAAAACCAAAAGTTGGTTCTTTGAAAAAGTCAATATAACTAATAGACCTCTAGCCAAACTGACCAACTAAAAGAGAGAAGACACCAATATCAGGAATGAAAAAGGAGACGGCCCAGTGTGATCCCCAGTATGGGGAGTGCAGAAGGCAGCCAGTCGATGATTCTCTCTCATCACTGATATTTCTCTCTCTCTCCCTCCCTCCCTCCCTCTCCCTTCCTCTTTGAAATCAATTTTAAAAAAGGAAAAACATTGTTACTGATCCCAAAGACATTAAAAAGATAATAAAAGAACACTATAATCTCTCTAAGATCATAAATTCAACAACTGATGAAATACACTAATTACTTGGAAGACAAACTACTAAAACTCACAAAAGAAAAAATAAAGATAATATATCATAACAATTGTATTTCAGAAATGCAAGGCTGGTTTAATACTCAAAATTGATCAATGTAGTTCGCCATATTAACACTAAATAAGAAAAATACACACAAAAAGCACATGACAATATTCAACGTCCATTCATGATAAAAATGTTCAGTAAGTTAGGAAGAAAAAGAAACTTCATCAACTTATAAATGGTAGCTATAGAAAACAAGAAAGGGTAGCTATGGAAAACATCCAAAATTATACATAAAGATGAGCAATAATTTTCCTCCTAAGATTTGGAACAAAACAAGGATGTCTCTCTCACTACTCCTATTCAATATTGTATAGGAAGTTCTAGCTAGTGCAATTAGGCAAGCAAAAGAAAGCAATTAGGCATATAGATCAGAAAAGAAGATATAAAACTGTCTTTATTAACAGATGACATGATTGCCTATATTAAAAAAATCCCAAATAATCTATTAAAAAAACACCCAAACTCTTAGAACTAATAAATGAATTTATGAAGGTCACAGAATACAAGATTAATATACAAAAAGTCAACTGTATTCCTCCTAGATCAACAATGCACAACTATAACCTGAATTTTATAATAGTTGACAATAGCACCAAAAAGTGAATAGATAAAAACCTAACATATTCTAACAGAATCTGTATGTAGAAAACTACAAAACATTGATGAAAGAAAGTCTAAATAAATGGAGAGATACATCGTGTTCATGGATTGAAGAGTCAGCATGTCAATTCTCCCCACTTTGACCTATAAACTCAATGTAATCTCAATCAAAATATCCAGCAAGCTTTTCTCTAGATTTTTGTTTTGTTTTCTCTAGATGTTTTGTGATTCTAAAATCTATCTGGAAAACCAACTTAGAACAAGCAAAATAATTCTGATAAAGAACAAAGTTGGAGAACTCATATTATGCAATGTCAAAACTTACTCCAAAGCTACAGTAATCAAGGCAGAGTGATACCGACGAAAAGACAGACACATACTAATAAATCAATGGGACAGAAAGGAGAGTCTAGAAATAGATCTACACAAATACAGTCAACTGATTTATGACAAAGGTACAAAGACAATCTTTTCAAAAAATGGTACTGGAACAACTGAATGTCCATATACAAAAAGATGAACCTTGACACATACCTCATGTCTTACACAAAAATTTACTCCAAAAGGACCGTGGCCCTCAATATAAAATATGAATGTATAGAACTTGTGGATGAAAATCTATGTGACCTGCGTCTGGCAATGAGTTTTTAGATACAACACCAAAAGCATAATCCATGAAAGAAAACAACTGATAAATTTGTACTTTATCAAATGAAAAACTTTTGTTCTGTAATTAATACTTTTAAGAAAATGAAAAGACAAGCCATAGATTGGTAAAAAATATTGTGAATCATATATCTAATAAAGGACTTGTGTACAGAATAAAGTAACATTAAAACTTAATAAGAAAACAAAAAAACCAAGTTTTAAAATGGGCAAAAGATATGAACAGACATTGAAGGCATCTGTTTCATACAAAGAAGACACACAGATGTCAGATAAACACATGAAAAGATGCTCAATATGATTTGTTACTGGGGAAATGCCAATTAAAACCACAACGCAATATCACCACACACCTATCATAACAGCCAAAATTTTAAAAAAATGAAAATACCAAATGCTCCAGAGGATTCAGAACAGGAACTCTCATTCATTGCTGGTGGGAATGTAAATTGGTATGCCACTCAGGATGAATCTGGCAGTTTCTTGTTGAGTTAAACATAGATTTACTACATGATCCAGCAATTATACCCTCGGGTATTCACCCAAGTGAACTGAAAACACATTTACACAAAAACTGCATGCAAATGTTCATAGGAGCTTTGTTCATAATTGCTAAAACTGGAAAACAAACATCATTGTCCCTCAACATGGACATGGATAAACAAACTGCAATACATTCATACAATGAAATAATATTCAGAGACAAAAACATAGGACTGTTGATTCATGCAACATGGATGAGCCTTAAGTGCATTTTGCTAAGTAAAAGATTCCAGACCCCAAGTCTACATATTACAGGATTCCATTCATACAGCACACTGGAAACAGCAAAACCACAGGGTCAGAGCACAGAGCAGAGCATGCCAGGAGCTGGGTGGGGGTGGGGTGGGAGGGACGACTGGTGACTACGTGCACAAGGCAATTTTCAGGGGATAGAACTATACTACAGAATACTGGATGATGGATAACTAAGCATTTGTCAAAAGCCATAGACCTAACTGTACATCACAAAAAATGAACCTTAATGTATACAAACTATCAAAACAACCTAGCCAGAAGGTCAGGGGATGCCAGGATGGAATGCAGACTGTGACAAATGAACTCTATTGCAAATGTATAACAGACCACACTGAATGGGAGAGTAAAGGGAGGGCTGGCCTAAGGAACTTTGGAAAATGTTACGAGTGAAAACCGTAAGGACAAAGACAAAAGGAACTGTATATAAACACTGGAGTCTAGTTGGTTTTTCTCACGGGGTAGGTGAACAATTCTGAAACTGCTTTGCATGTGTACTGGGGGTGGGCAAATAAACAAATTGTGGTGGATAATGGGGTAAGATTTCTCACCGATGGAGAAGAAAGTTGCAGACAAGCAAGAATAGGAGGCCGTCCACACTTGTGCACTGGATTAGACTCAGAGATGCTAGAGCAATCTCACATTTAACTGAACATATATATATTCAGATGGATATGCAGAGAAGCAATCATACATGGGTGTACACACACATATAACCTAGCTCTGCCCACTAAGAGGATCTGAAAGCAGTGACACCTGTAGCAATGGACACCCAGACTCAAGTGTCTAACACCCTCTAATAAAAAGAACCAGGGCTTCTGGAGAAATGGCTGTTTTTAAGTGTAGAAAATATGAAAGGAGCCTATAGCCTCCTATAGTACCAGAAAGGAAGGAAGTGCTGGAAGGATAAGAACAGGGACACAAGTCACAAGTGGGAAGACCCACCACCAACCAGAGCCAGACATCTGACACCTGAGTAACAGCATTGGTCCCCAACCCCAAGAGAAACTAACTCTGAAGGTTGATAAACAGGGAGAAGACACATTTTCCTCATAGAGGAATTCCAAATAATGAAGATGCCTCCTCCAGAGAGTAACAGAGTCCTCCCCTCCCCTGGAGCAGGGGCTAGACTTGGTGATCAGCTTCCAGAGGGCAGAGAATAGACAGGAAAAGTAGAACTTGATAAAGACACAGCAGATGTAGAGGGCTGTGACACAGCAGGTCAGGTGGCGGGGACAGTAGAGAGATCCCCACAGCAGTTCCCACTGAGTATGTATATGTCTCTTTCTTGACTCAGACTGGTAACACGCTCTCCAGAACCCACCTGGGCTCTTCCACATGGCTAAATGGCTGGATGTCCTTCCTCCCCAAAACCACAATTTACACTCCAAAGCTATGGAAGAAAAATGAGATTTGGTCTCACCAATTAACAGGAAAAAAGCATAGGAAACTTCTTAGCTTACTTAAAAAAAAAAAAAAAGACAGACTGGCTTCCAATTTCAGAAAAAATAAAACTATTTCAATGTCCACTCCTGTGACAGAAATGATTAAGTAGAAAGAATAAACAAAATTTTTTTAAAAATCATAGGATCTCAAAGCTAAACTAACCAAACAATCAACCAACCTTAGGAAGGCTTAGTCAGCTTCCTCCCCCACATCTAGGAAGGGATGGGGGTGAGGCATGAAGACTTTCTCAGCTGTTTCCTATGGGGTAGCCCAGAGACTGGTCTAGGATAGGAAAACAGGCCATCTATATACCTACACATGCATTATCACGATGCCTGCAAATATTCTTTAAATATAAAAAGAGCCCTGGCCAGTGGCTTAGTTGGTAGGAGCATCATCCTGTACACCAAAAGGTTGTGGGTTCAATCCCCAGTTGGGATGCATAGGAGACAATTGATATTTCTCTCTTACATCGATGCTTCCCTCTTTCTCTCTTCCTCTCTCTCTAAATCAATAAAAACATATCGTTGGGTGAGAATTAAAATAAATATAAATAAAAAAGAAAGGGAATGGGGGATAAATGGTGATGAAAGGACACTTGACTTGGGATAGTGAACACACAATATACGGGCGATGTGTTATAGAATTGTACATCTGAAACCTACATAATTTTATTAATCAATGTCATCCAATAAAGTCAAGAAAAAGGAAAAAATGACTTTTCTCTTTCAGATAAATTACTATAAAATTGAATCAGAATCATCCCTAAAATGTTATTCTCTACCAGACCATTTTTAGTGACTGACGGTGGTTAAATTCTGGCTTTGATAGAAGAGCCTGATACTTTTTCTTTAAAGGCTTGTGCTGCAGAGAGCTCAGAAGTAGGGCAGTGGGGTTTGTTTTTTTAAACAAACTGGAAGCATTTTACAGAGAAGCTTGTAAAACCAAGCAGAGTGTTTCATTAGAATTTGAGTGGCCTGGAGAACAAGAAATGTCCCAGAAACTCTCGGAATCACTGGAAGCTCAGAACAACATAGAATGAGGCAAGATTTTAAGGATTCTTTTGGTTCCACTTTCCCCTCAAAATGTCCAAAGAACAGCTAAGAGTTTAGCAAACATGGATGTGAATGGTTCTGCTCTGCTACTTCAATCCTGCACTCCGGAGCCATCTGGGAGTCAGGCTGAGCCACAAGGTCCCAGGACACTTGATTTGTCGTCACCAAAAATGTAACAAGCTACATTTAGAAAGTGCAACTGAGATTCATCTCAGAGTATAGTACTCAACTAAGGAGAATTAATGGAGGGGGAAGGTAATAAGATTCTACTATATGTAATGTAAAGAAAGAGGATGGACTACTTGCAAAAAATAAAAATATACATGACAAGCATGGTATGACAAGATGTGTCTAGACCAAAAAAAGGTACTATACACAAACCAGAAATTAGAGCTGACCATAAATTAGCTTTGAGATACGTTCAAAGTTGAATTTTTAAAGAATGTTACCCCAGGGACTCTGAGGTAACAATGTGAAACTGATGAGATAAGCAATTTTGTTCATGTGTCAAAAGTCCTTCATTGACTCTAATGCTCACGGTTCCTTCTGGAGATGCCTACAGCACAGTCACCATTACTCTGATGGTCACAGAAGTGGGCTCCACATGGGGGCATAACTACCAAGACCTGAGAGGAGTCCATCTTCTTCTCCATGAGACCCTCATTTAGCTTTGTAAAGTGGCTTTTCAGGATCCACCCAAACAGGGAGGCTAGATGGGTTGGTGATCCCCAAACGCAGTTTTTGGGACATGGGCTCAAGTCAGCAGACTATATAGGACCAGAGAACATCCAGAATAGGGCAGGAGTCTTGAGATTCCCCAGAGCCCCTGAGAAGAAACAAGGAAGGGACCTCATATAGTCCTGCCACTAAATGAGGACCAGAGCAAGGATGAAGAGACTGTAAAACCTTCCAGAGAGAAAAATAGGTCCCTGTGATATTGTCAGACAATAGTATTTCTCCATCTTTGGTCCTGGCACAGAACTCCTAAAAATTCTGGGATTTCCTTAGTGATGGTGTGAGAAGAGCATTTATTACTATTCATTAGCACAATTCTTTCAGCTTTACCTGGATTCATTCCCATTAGGTGACCCTTGGAGGAGGGCGCTAGTTACCAGGGGAACCTATCTTGTGATTAGAGGTCTAGAACTCTCAGCCCTGTCCCCAAACTTCTTGAAGGGAGAGGAGCTAGAAACTAAGTTAACAGCCAATGACCAATGATTTAATCAACCAGCCTGTGTAATGGAACCTCCATAAAAACCCTAAATGAAGGGGTTTGGAGAGCTTCTGGATTGTTGAATACGTACAGGTGCTGGGAACATGGTGCTCCTGGAGAGGGCATGGGAACTCTGTACCCTTCCTGCACCTTCCCTGGGCACCTCTTCTATCTGCTCTTCCTGAGATGCTTCCTTTATAACAGACCAGTAAAAAAAAAGTGTTTCCCTGAGTTCTATGAGCCCTTTTAGCACATTATGGAACCCAAGGAGGGCTCATGGGAACCCTGATTTACAGCTGGTCAGTCAAAAGCACAGGTGACAACCTGAACTTGTGGCTGGGGCCTGAAGTGGGAATGATCTTATGGGACTGAACAGCCTGTGGGGTCTGATTAATGCCAGACAGTCACTGTCAGAATTGTTTAATGTGAGGAAAAAACACACATTTGGTGTCAGAAGTGTGTGAATAGAAGAGTTTTCCTTTAGGCACTTGCATAAGAGCAGGAGTCAGACTGTGTGAAGACTTCTCAACACCAGGAAGTTCTGAGGAAAATTGCTTTGACTAAGATTTGTAGACTCAGGCAAACTGTTAATTTCTATGAGTTGCAAGGAAAGACATCAAAGTTTATCTTCTCCATATCCTTTCTTAAAAAGTTGTTCGGAAATATATTCTACCAAAAAGAGAGAATAAACCAAGAAATAAGAAGACTGAGATCTGAGGAATTATGAATATACCTGGAGGCAGAGCCAGGGGGCCTTGCAGATGTGCAGTCTGTGAACTGAGTGTTCACACCCAGGGACTAAGGATAGTGTAGGAGTAGGCAAAAGAGGGGAAGAAAACATGGTTGGAAAAGTATCCGGTGGTGACACAGAACAATGATAAAAGACTGTGTGCAAAGTCATGAAAATTTTACGGAGCAGGAGGTATCCCTGGAAGACAGAGGGGTCTGAATAAAACACTGTGTCTGTGCTGCAAGGAGCTCACAGGTGGATGGACAGACTGGCATGTTAACAACATTAAGAATTCTAAATGCATAGAGGGTGAAGGAAGTGTAGGGCAAGGGTCCATTATTTAGCCTTGTGATGGGATTAGTAGTCCAAGAGAGTAACTGTAAAATTCAACATCAAGTGAAATGTGTGAAGAGCCCTGTGGCATTATGGAGAATTCCTGGGCCTTCAGAGACTCTGAAGTGGCTCACAGTCCAGAGAGATCTTTAACCCATTAGAGAGAGATCAGTGCAGGATCCCCAGCTATCTCAGCCAGACAACCTGTCCCTGAAAGATGGGAGAACGCCTCCCTCATACAGCTGAAAAATACTGATTTTACCCCAAGCATACTTGCAAGACAGAAAAAAAAAATGCATCTGCCAAAGCAAATCATTCTGTGCTCAACACAGACTATATCTGCTTGACCCTCTGGCTCAAAACTGTTTCCTTTTGAAGTGAACAGAGAATCCCCATGGAGATCAAAGGCAGCCTGCTCAATGGAAAGCGGACCGCCAAGTTTTATAAAATTGTGCTCTCTCTCTGCAAGCGATGCCACTGGGGTTTTTCCACTGCTATAAGCTCCCCTTTTCAAGGTCTAATAAAGTCTCACAGATTAACTTAGTCTTGACTTCATCTTTTGCTAAGCGACAGCTCAAACATTTAGAATGATTATTTAATCCTGTGGAGGATAACACAGCACCGCAAGAACAAAGAGCACGAGGGCTGAGTTGAAAGCCCGTATTGGCAACCCTCTGACACATGAAGTCCCTCCAGGAAGCCGTGCAGAGACAACCCCGTGTCCACTGTGCACCAGGAGGTAGCCTGAGTTATCCCAGGGAAGGGAACACTCAGCTTCACCCTCCTGGGATGCTGCCCGTTTATGGAAGGTCACTGTCCAAAGAGCTGCAATTCTATTTCTTCCACGTGTGAGGGAAGAGACTTAGAAATGAAGTGAGCCCTACAGTGCCCACGGCACACAATCACTGCCAGGGACCAGTTCGGAAGTCGACTGACCACTCGCCCAGGCATCTCAGCCTGGAACTCTTCCCCATCCCCACGGGTCTCCCCTCACTTATAGGTTTGTTTTAAGAATCTCAGAGTTTGGTTTTAACCATGACTACAGGTTGGGCTCATGAAGCATGCACTTGTGTGTTCCCTACTGTTCAGTGCCCAGGGCCTTTGCGCCCTTCTGAGTGTAGGGACTGGGGTGGGGGAGGTGGACTCAGCGCTGGCTGCCAGGCCCCGGGCTGGTGTTCTGGGCACGGACTGACTTCTCTGGGGCTCCACAAGCTGGTTGGGCAGAAGCGGTACTGCTGCCGGGTTTTCAGGCAGTTCTTAGCCCGATCAGATGTGGATGTCACTCAGCCCCACAGGTAATGCGAAAGCTTCACCTGCTGCTGTCTCAAAGCTGCCAACAAACCTCTGGTGAACCTGAAGAGGCGAGGGTGGGGGGTGGGGGACACCTCGGACGCGCTGGGCCTCCAGGATGATGAAAGTTCCAGAGGCCCTGGGTCCCACAGGGGCTGCCCACCGGTTAGGATGCGCTCCTGGAATCGGAGGCGCACAGAGTGGAGACTACTCTCTGCGGCTGGGCTGCTCCGGTGTCCAGGAAAGGGGTGCTGCTCAGGGCGCTGGGTGCCCACCTTCTCGCGGCCCCCAACCCATATCGGACTAATAAACTTGAGTTTCTGTAGCGCGGCCCCAGGCTGGCCGAGGTCCTGCGGGGAAGGCCGGAGGTGGGGGGCTACTTAGTCCTGCTCAATTTGGGGTCCTGCCTTGGGTCCCGGCAAGTGCCGGCCGGCCGGCGGGTGTGACTGGGAAAGAGAGGGGCAAGCAACAGAAGGCACAGTGGGCGCAGATTAAAAGGTCACTTGCGAAGACCAAACCTACCGCCCCTCTCGCCCCCTTCCCGCTCCCCAAAACCTCAGCCAGATCCCGGGGCCCGAGGGGACGCAACCGCGTAGTGGGGTGCATGTGCAGTGGCGTGGGCGCACATGGCTGGAGGCTCCGCTGTGTACCCGCGGCCTGGGGACGGGGCGAGGCAGAGTCACTGGCGGGATCAGGTGCGCGCGCGGAGGAGTGACACCGACGGAGGCCAGGCCCGCGGACTCACAGTAAACGAAAGCGAGGGCCCTCAGGAGCACGATCCTGGTCAGCCAGAAGGTGCCTGCGCGGAGGCGGGCCGGGAAGCCCGCGGGGTCGTGCCCTGGCCCCGGCGAAGACTCAGGCTGCAGGCCTGCGTCCGCAGCTTTCCGCCTCCTAAGCTGCTCCCCGGGCGCCGCCATTGCGGGACCAGCAAGGGCATGCGCGGAGAGCGCTGCGCGCCTGGACGCCCGCCCCCAGCGGAGAGGCCACGCCCATTCCATCCGGCCGGGCCGCTCCCCGGAGGACACGCCCACGTGAGGGGAGCTGTCGCCAGGACCGAACACGCGCGTGCCCCCAGCAGACCGTGCGGGGCACTGTAACAGTGAGGGCGAGGAGGTGGGTACCTAGGGAAACCATAAGTATTACTCCCCTTGAAAGGGATTGACCCACTTCATTCATTGATTCATTCATTCAAGCACTCATTCTTTAGCCAACATTGAAGAGAGCCCCGGGACATTCCCTGACCTAGGCATCAGCCCGCATGGACCGGTACTCTAGGGAAGGGGCAGAAGTCACTCCAGAGATAGAAATGCAATGGGAAGGAGACTGTTGGAATGTTTGTGTCTGGAAGGGAAGTTGGGGGTGGGGGGGTGGGGGGAAAGCACTGGTCCTAGTTCAGGGCAGCTGGGCTGTGAGTAGCTGAATATCCACCCTGGCAGGTACTTCACCCCCTCTGCGCTCATGAGGTGTGTGGAGTTGCAGTCCCACGGAGGAAAGGCTGGAGCAGTGGTTCAATCCAGGGCCCCAGGCTGTTATTGCCTGTATGGGTGTGTGGCCAGGTGCATCGCAGGTGTCCCCTCCTGGACTTCTCATCTTTGCACTCCAAGGAGAACGTTGTGGTGGAAGTCACACAGTTGGTGAGGGACAGAGCAGGCCTTGAAATAGCTCAGGTCAGTAAAGTCGCTGTTAGATAGGCAGAACTCCTTCAGGTTCTCAAGACTGGACCTCCAGCCATGGTGGAATGACTCAAGCAGAACCCCAGTAAGGACACCAGCACATCTCCATTCTGAGGCTAGAGCAGTCCAGGTACTAGCTCCAAGAGGATGGAATCATAGGCATTCTTTCGAAGAAGGGGTGTGCTGGATAAAGTAGGCATTAGAGCCTCAGGAGTCATTGGGTAAACTGTGGGACACTTGGAAATAAATAATTGAGGTAGGTATGAGTTTTTATTCATTTGTCAGAGCTCTCTATATTTTGAATATCCTGTTATTTTGTATTTATTGCAAATGTTTGTCCTGGATTTTTTGTTTGTTTATTTGTAAATCTTGTTCCTGGTGTTTTGACATAAATTATCAATACTTGTGTGGTCAAATTATTAATCTTTCTTGCTTGTTTAATTGTATCCTCACCATCTGTAATGTGAGCTCCATAAAGTCAGGAACTGGCTCTGGACACAGAATCCCCCAAATCTAGGCCAGACCAGAAATTTCTGGAACCCCTCCCTCGCCTTTTCCTCATCCCTCCCCCCAACCATTGTTGGAATAATAACGTATAAGTGCATCTTACAGTGTGACTTTTTTCCAAGTTTTCCTTTTCTTTCCAATGAAAAACCCTTCCGTTGGAACCCAACTTGGAAGTGGAACCTATAAAAGATGTTGCAGTGGGGAGTGCAAACATCTTCCACATCCTGGTGAATCCCCAGCAGGAAAAAAGGCTCACAACCTCGAGGATCAGGAGAACTTTAGCCCTGGCACATGCCCTGCTCCCAGTTTCTTCCATGAAAACCCAAAACCTGCACTTCTCTTCCCTGTAGTCCAGGCACAGCACTTGAGGCAGCACAGCTATTGGGGAAAGCAGGGAGAATCCAGCACCCTCAGCGCAAGCTGGCCCATGCTTCCCTGGGTCTCTGTCCGGATGCAGGAGCTCTCAGAGATAGAAGGCAAGGAAGGATAGCTCTGCCATCAGGTATGACCTTGGGTGCTGCTTTTCAGGTGGGGACAGTCCTCACAAATGGGCCCTTTGTCCTCAGCTTCCCCTGTCAGGGGGCTGCATTGTTCTCCCCAGAGAAGGGTACAATGGGGCATTGTGCACGACAGAAAAGGGCCCCTTGTCTGGCCTCCAGCTTGTTGGGCTCCAAGCTCCCTCTTTGGGTTTGCCTAGAGTGGGACAGGCCATCAAAGAAGACTGCTGGGAGCTCATGTTCTCATGTTTCCTCCAGGGTCCTCCTTCCTGGGACCGAAGAGGTGCAGTTTATCTGAGGGAGTGGACCCCACTGACAGGGCTCAGGTGGAGGAGGGGCTCAGTTCTTGCCCATTCAGCCTGAATTTAATAAAAAATGCACTGGTGTATTACTCAGCCATAAAAAGGTGTGAAGTATTGACACATGCTACAACATAGATGAACTGCAAAACCATCATACTAAGTGAGAGAAACCAGACACACAAGGCCACATGTTGTCTGATTTCATTTATATGAAATGCCCAGAATAAGCAACTTCACAGAGACAAAGTAGATCCATGGTTCCTAGGAGCTGGGGGAGGGGGATGAGGAGTGACTGCTTTTGGGTACAGGGGTTCCTTGTGGGGTGTGATAAAAATATTGAGTAACTTCATAGAGGTGGTGGTGGCACAATATTGTGAATGTACTAAATGCCACTAGATTGTACACTTAAAAATGTTTACTTTTACACTATGTGAGTTTCACCTCCAAACAATAACTTAAAAAATATGCTTTGCTGTTGTTTAAAATCACCTGGAAGGCACTGCTTTTACCTGTCAGAATAAGTTGTATCATTTACATTAAACCTACCTCTTCATCTACATTAAGGAGCATTGAACAGTTTTAGAATAATATTTTAATGTGGGTGTGTCTTATGCCGAAGACGCTGCACTTAAAAACAAAACCTTTTCTGCAAACCTTTGGCCAGCCACAGTGCCCAGAGCTTGAGTTCGTGCTGGAGAGGCACCAGAATGCTTTGTTCTCAGACAACAGCTCAGTGCCTGCACCATTGGCACGCTGGGATCTCCACCAAGCAGTCTCTCGCCAGTACCAGGGGACTGGCGGAGGGTGCAGGGGGGGTCCTGAACCTATATTTTCAAGCAAAATACTGTAAGAGAAAAAGTCAAGCTGATATGGGAGAGAGAGGCTGTGAGGTCTGAGACGAGTCCCAATTGCTTGGGACTGGTTATAGGAGGACCATGGTCAAGCCAGAGAGAAAGCTGAGAAAAAGAAGAAAAGAGGAGAAAAGGGAGGGCTTCCCTGAGAGGAGCTGCTAGCTCAAGCTTGGGCTAGTGTCATGGAGACCCACAAACAAGCTGGGACCCCTACCTGGGCCCATGTCCCTGATGGGTCCATCCATAGCTCCTCCAGCTCAGCTCTGGAGCCAGGACACACACAAGCCCAAGGGCTGGCTGCACTCCTAGCAGCTGAGAGACGACTTCACAGAGGAATGAGCCCCGTGTCAGCATCTCGTCCAGCTGTCCCTAGGCACCCTGGCCTGGCCGCCACTGCCACATCAGGACTATTGTCTCTGACGTGCATTTGCAGCTGTCTCTGGCACCCAGGAGAACCCAGCTTGGGCCCGAGTCTAATTGTACACCCTTCATTTACCCTAATTTTTCATGACTTGACATCTGTTGATGGGGAGGGCAGGACCCACTGGCACTAACATCTGTCACTTTCTCTGGATGGGTGATCAGTTTGGGCCCGTCTCACCATGACTATTCAGCAGCCAAAACTCTCTGGTAAGGCTGGCAAGTGTGGGTGAGGATGGGCAAGCAGGTGCTGGGCCATTTGCTGGTTGTTCTGGAACTGTGACTCACTCACAGGCGGCTCTTCTGCCAGCACCCTTAGTTCCAGCCCCTGAGCACTGCTGTGCTTGTACCCCAGAAGATATGGTCCTATGTGGCCCGGTGAGCTTGGTAAGCCATGATTGCTCAGCAGAATAGAAAGCAAAAAAAATTTCAGTGCAGTTCCATTATCTGGTTATAAATTTTCTTTTTCTCTTACAGTCACATTCTAAACTGGAAGGCGTCTTGGGAATTGCTTAGGCCAGTGGTCACTAACAGGAGTCCTTTGGGCTGAATCCTGCCCACAGAGATGTATCAGTTATTGATTGCCACAATAATGTCAAGTAACAAACAGTCTCAAAATCACAAGTCCCGATGTCAGCCAGCCATGCTACCCATGAGCTGGGCTCAGGCATGCATCTGTGGTCAGCTGAGGTCTGGGTGGCAGTAGGGCCCTGGCTGGCCACTGGGATGACTAGAGCCTCTCTCCAGCAGTCCACAGGCCTCACCACTCCTTCCAACTTTGCCTGCAGCAGCTTCCACATCTCCCTGCCTAGCTCCTGATGCCACTTAAGACCAAGACCACTTGATTTGGCCCAAACCTCTTATTTCATGGTGGGGGAGGGAAGCTGAGGGAAAGCTTGTGCCCACCGCCATCCATCACCAGGTCTTCTGTTCCTGTAACCCTCCCCCAGTGATTAAAGCACACAATCCATTTCTGGAAAGAGTGGGCGGCCTTCCTGTTCCATGTTCTCCTTGAAAGCATGCCCAGATGGGCCCACCCGTAGGAGATGATAATGAATTCACAAGCACAGAAAATACAACAAACACCAGGTGTCGGCCACTGTGTGCCTGCCATTCATTCTACATACATCAGCCCACACAGGCCCTGTGGTGCCCTCAGGATAGGCACTCCTGACCCCTCTACTGCCCATAGTGACCCCTTAACTGGCCCAAAGTGAAAGGGCCACAGAAGATGACAAGTCCCATGACTTTAAACACCCTCCTTTCTAGAACCCTAAAGCTTTCCTGGGGGAGCCTACAACTCCCGCCTACCTCTTTCCATACCCCAAGGGCGGTTGGCAGCCCCAAATGACAAACTACGGTTCCTCATTTTATATTTTCTAGAATGTTTTGGCAGCCTGAACTTCTGGAGGGCAAGGCCCTGTGGGTCCTCACCCCCAGTTCCAGCACAATAGCAGCCCTAGCATGATGTAGAAGCTCCAGAAATGTTTACAGGAAAAGCTCCAAAATAGAAAACACCCTCCAGGATTCCATGCCGTGACTGTGTGAGGGGCTTTCTCTGTCTCAGGATGGTCTGGTTAAAAGCCACCAAAAATGTGCTTTTAACGCCCTTGGGTTGTGTCATTACTTCCAAGGCACACTCAGAAACTTGCACTTGGCTGAGAAGACCACCCCTGCAAAGCCCACTCAGCACCTGTCCAAGGAGAGGCTATACACCTTCAATTATTAGGAAGCCCCAATAGAACTGCTTTTGAGGTCCCAGCTCCCTTCTCTGATAACCAGCCAGGGATGTAGCCTAGACAATGGGTGCTCTTGCTCTTGTCAGGCCAAGGAGCTGATTTTTTCTCACACTGACACTGTAAGTCACTGGGTGGGAAATGGGCCCATATTCCTAGTCCTCAGAGGTCTTGGGGGCACAGGGGCTGGTGACTGCTGGATCCTATCTACATATAACATGTCCCACGAGGAAGGGGATGTGAGGGTTTGCAGCTGAGAAAGTTGGGTCTGCACTAGCCAGCTCCATGTCAGGCCCTGACAGACTAAAGCAAAGAGGACCTGACAATTTCCTGCCCCTCTGCCCCTAATCTAGAGCCTGGGGGTGGGAGTGGGGGTAACACTTTGCCATGCTTTCATCTGAGCCTTCCGGATGCCAGCTCCTTTAACAGTACAACCGCCTCCCTTTGTGGATGAACCATGCAGTTTTCTTCAACTTTGTCCAGTGTTCCTATATGAGGCCATCTTAATTAAACCCTCCTTCACCACATTCAGAAAAATTAAAAACAGCAAAATAAGACAAAAAAATAAATACTAAAAAAATAAGACAGCAGAAATCTTTGACAGGTGTTTTAATTTGCCTGTGGTACTAATGGGTCTCTGGAACCTTCTATCTGATAGAGGTGGTTGGGGCACTTCACTCAAAAAGAAGGTTTTCCTCTACGATGTGTTTATTTCCACCCCCCATACGCCTTTCCCATTGGTACTGGACACAGGGCTCTACTTCGGAGGGGGTCATATTTGGACATCTTAAACAAGAAGCTTCATCCGATCTGAAAACAGAGCTTGGAAGGATGAGCACAGCTCTCAGCACCGATTTGGGTTCAGTACACTGATTTTTTAGAGTTGACTTTGTTGTCCTGGTTGCCCTCTTGCACATGGCTACTCAGAGCTCAGTGTCCAGAAGAGAGAGGAGCTTGGTACACACCACCAGGGGCCCAGGAGATGGTGAGGGGCAAAGGTTCAGAATGAGAGTGGGATCCAAAGGGGGATCTAGAATCTAAGGGTCCTGGGAAGTGAGGTTTGAAATGGGGTCGGGGTTCAGGGTAGTTAGGGCCCAGAATGAAGGTGGGGTCTGGGGTCCAGGGGACTGAGTGCTTGGGGTAGGGCTGGAGTCCAGTGATCAGTAGTTTGGCGCCCTGTAGAGCTTTTCTGCATGGACAAGGAATAGAATTTATTGGTTATGGGATGGACATGTTCAGAGGAAGGCACAGTCTGACCCCCAAGTCTCTAACACCTCAGCAGACTCAATCTCCTTAGTGGAAGATGGTCCTAGGGTCTGGCTGTGACTTCTGGTGCTCTCTTTACCAGGGAAAGCTAGCTGCATGTTGAGATTCCCAGGATTCTGACTGAAGATGTTTTCTGTCTGCAGAAGCATCCTCTATTTGCTGTCAGGGATGTCGTGCAGACACCTATTGGCTGCTGGTGGGTCAGTGCCCACAACCTGGGGAGAGATGGATGGGCTCAGCCAGGAGTTCAGGGGCTGCTCTCAGTAGCAGGTGAGTGGAAGCCAGAGCTGGGACTGCAGCTGTTCCTGACACATCTGCACACCCCCATGACACCAGGCAATCACAGTGGGGCTCATGTCCCGTGCATGGGACCAGTGCCCATCACAGGCTGGCCTGGAACACCCTGGTCCTTCAGGCAGAGAGTGGAGGAATCCCGGCATGATCTTCCAGTGTCCTCTGAAAGTATGGAAGGATGATGGTTGGACACAGCCAGCTCTCAGTGGACATCAGCCCAACCAAGGGTCCAGCTTTGAACCCAAACCAGAAATTCCACATCAGCTGGCAACCTAAGTCCGGGAGAGGTTTCAGCAAAAAGCTTGGCCCAGAGATCTGAGTCCGTTACTAGGGGACACTGGACTCCTGTGAGCCCCTCTCCTTTCTGGAGACGCAGTAGGGCAGGATGAGGTTGCCACAGTAGAGCTCCTGCTCAGAGCCACTAGCCCATCTCAGCCCTGGATGTTTGGTTTCTGCAGATCGGCCAGTAATTAAAAGCACCACTTAATCTCTGAGGCCAAGCCAGAGTTTCTGGGAAGTGATGCCAACCTCCTCTGGCTGGCTTATAGATAGGCCTAGGCTAGGGCTGCAGATACAGGGGACATGCTGGCTTTGGGGCTCACAGGCCCACATGGCCTGCCCTCAAAAACCTTTTCTCTTAAAGACTGTAAAAACTATCAACATGGCCTCCTTGACTGTCCAAGACCAGAGCCAGGCAGAGGATGGGCAGGGCAATGCAAGGAGTGACAGCTAGGCACTCTCCTCCATGGTGGTGTTTAGCCCTCAGCAGCCCCTTCCTTCCCACTCAGCCTGTCCGGTGCTCAGCACAGACGGCTTCCTAGGCTGGCTGTCCCCCTAGAAGATATCTATGCCTAGAAGAGGTTTCCTAGAGCTCTCCAGGTCAAGACTGGCCAGGCCTCAGGTCTCATATGCATAGAGGGTAACCTACCAGCCCACGCCTCCTTCTTTGCAGGTGTCCCGGGACCTGTGCTAAAGGATATGGGTACATCAGCTTTCCCACACCCCAGGGCTGACAGTCCAGACTTTGCCAATCAGATTATTTCCCTGGAACCACAAAGCCCCCTAAATGAAGGTGAGGTCAAGTGAATTTGGGCAGGTGGAGGCAGGAAGGAAAAGCTGAGAGGAGGGGAGTCCAGAAGGCAGACTGAGACAGGGTTCAAAGAGTTGTCCCTCAAGCTTTAAGTCACTGTGACCTATTCTCAGATGCCTGGTGCTTCCTGCTGCCTCAGGGCCTTTGCATACAACCCCATCCCTACTCTGGGAGTGCTCTTTCCGTTCTCTCCAAGAGATTGGCAGCTTCAGGTCTAACTGTCACTTCCTCAAAGCTGCCTTTCTAGACTCCCGCCCCATGTGGTGTGTCTCAGCCTCTTGGTGTGTCTGCTGTTGGCCACCTCCTCAACTCCAGCATCTTCCAGACAAGGACTGTGCAGAGTGGTTCTGTACTTCGTTGCCCAGAAAAGCCTCTGGCACAGAGCAGGTCTTCAATTCCGGTGAATACAACCAACTGCAACCAGCTCGTTCTCCAAAGGCCACGTCCTGGTGTCCATTCAGGGCCTGCCTAGTGACTGAAGACATGAACCAAGGTCAGCACTAATGGGAGATGAGGCTGGCCAGTACAGGGCGCCTGGATGCTGCCCCACGTGTCAGCAGCCCCTCCTGGACAGTGTGGGGACTGCACCCTCTTGGAAGTGCATGCATTTGCTTTCAGTGGCCTGGGCCACACCCTGGTGGGGAGCTGCCCCTCCACACCTATCCCACTGGAGCATGGCTTGCACATATACGACAGAAGCTGCCCACCAACAGCCGCCCCCCAATTAGTTCTGGGGTGGTCAGTGCAGCCCAGTAGGGCCTAGAACCACACATGGCACACCACTGTGCGAACTAGGTCTAGCACTTGATTCCTCTCTTTCCCTTCCAGTGTCCCAAAAGTCACCTGTCTGTGTCTTAGGGTCTCAGGCATGGCTTTGTGGTAGCCCTTGTGAGTCGGTGGGGAGCAGGGCGAAGCTGCCTTGCCTGGTACCCACAATGCAGGCTGTGCCTCATTTTCCTGGGAGAGCTCTTCTTGAAAACCCAGATCTGGCGCTAGAGGGCATACTGGGTGAAGGAAGGGGGTGGGACAATTTGGGCTAGGTCTGTCATCCATGTCCTCTACCTTCAAACCCTGCTTTCACTTGCGTGGGTCCTGTGGAGGCCCCCAGGCGGCCCCCACTCTGGCCTTCCCATAGTGTTCTCTTGACTGCTGAGTGGGGACCTCCAAAGGAGAGCCAGGACAGCAGCGGAAGGTGTTCCTCGGCAGGTGACCCAGCAAAAGGAGGCAGGTGGCAGGAAGGGAGGCAAGAGGACAGACCACTCTGGAGGCCAGCTCTGCCCTGCTACCAGATGGGGGCCTCTCAGCACGCAAGCGCCGCCCCCACACTCTGGGGCATTCTCTCCCAAGGTGGAAAGTGGGGCTCACGGCCTTTGGCAAACGGGTTAGTCCAAGAACAAATACAAGAGGCCTTCCAGTCATCCGCAGGTGGCAGGAGATCTGGGCCGGAGAATTCCAGATGCAAGGGAATGCAAGGCTGCAGGCCGGGGGCAGGCCCGCGAGGAGAGGGCGGTAGGGACAGTCGGGCTGACAGGCTCTCGGTTCTAAGTGCGGCGTCTCCGTTTCGGAAGAATTTACAGGCCCGGGCGCGGGGGGTGGGAGGGGGCGGACCTGCTGGGGGCACGGTCTCCGGCGGCGGCGCCGGGGTGAGGGCCAGAGGCGCGTCCCCTGCGGTCAGCAGCTTCGGCACCACCCGCCGACTTTCAGTTTGAATGTTCCCGGGACAGGCCAGCCCCTCCTGCTGCCAGAGAAACGGCGTCACTCCTTCGCTTCCAACGGCTACTCTTCGCCCAGGCGTCCGTGACGCGGCGGGAGATGCGCAGCTGGCGAACCCCGCGCCTTGGCTTAGGGTCACCGGAGGCTCGCGGGCCACAAGCGCGGAGACACCCGACCGGGAGGCTGCATGGCGAGGCTCTACGCGGCCGATCGGTCACCTCCCGAGGGGTTTGGCGAAAAAATCCGTGCGGCCCTCGGGGACCGTCGGCCCAAGGCCCAGTCGCGGGAGCGGCCTAGGGCGGGGACTCGGGGCCGCGGCCCGGCACCGTCCCCGGGGACATGTCCCTTCCCCGACCCCGGCGTCCCTCACTCCGCCCTCCTCCCCTCAAGGCGGGTGCGCCCACCTCCTCCCCTCCAGAAGCTCGGGGCGGCCTCCGCCTCCGCCGGACCACCCAGGACCGCGCCGCCGGACCGCCTCTTCACCCCCACCCGCCGGGTCACGCCCGGAAGGCCCTGGGCCCCCGCGTCCGGCCACGCCATCCGCCGGCCGGCCCCGGGGACTCCACAGCTCGGGTCAGCCCCAGCCCCGCCCAGCGCGCCCGGCCCCCGGCGCTGCCCGAGCTGCTGCGAGCGTCCCCGCCGCGCTTTCCCAGCTCGAACCCGGATGGGGCGGGGCCCCTGGGATCACCCCGAGCGCGGCTCCAGGGTGCGCCTGGACTGAACGTGCGCGGCTCGCAGACTCGGGCGCGCTAGAGGCTTCCGCACGTTGCGCCGGCCTGCGGGCGGGGAGCCCCGGCTTTGAGGCTAGGTGGCTGAGCCGCAAGCTGGCAGCAGCTGACCCGGCGCCTCTGGGCTGCGGACGAGCTGTCAGGACTCAAGGCTGGGCTGAGGGGGGGGAGGCTCTAGAGGACCCGCCTACTTTCGGAGCCGGCTACCCCAGGCTGGGCGCCCGGAGCTGGGGTGGGGGGTACAAGAGCCGCCACGCGCCCTCTGAAGGAGCAGAGCAGAGAGCCCCGGGGCGTGCCGAGCATCTCTGACCCTCTTTTCCTACTTGCTCCTCCGGGAAGGGGGCCCCGCGGCGTTCGGGGCGATCGGCGGGAGGGTGCCCCGCCCGGGCTCCGGTCCTCGGCTGGCGGGCACGCAGGGCCCCACGTGGTGCCGCGCCGGGCCGGACGCGCAGGGGCGCACCGAGAATCACGGCTCTTTCTTTAAGGTGGGGGGAGGGGCGGGAGGCGGCCAGACTCCGCCCCGGGGGCCGCGGGCCGAGCTGGACGGCCAATGGGGAGCCGCGAGGGGCGGAGCCTCGCGATCGCAGCTTAAAGAAACTTGTTGCGGGTGCCTCCGCGGGGACTGAGCTTCGGCGGCAGAGGCGACGGCTAGCGGATCCGGGTGCTGCGGCGGCGTGCGCGCAGGTCGGGCTACCTCGGTGACCTCGGGACCCCAAGCGGCCTCAGCGCAGCCGGGCGTCGGCCTCGGTGCGCATCCCCGCGCGCGTCCCTCCGCGTGCGGGCCAGATGCTGGACATGAGTGATTCCCGCGCCCAGCCGCCCTGCAGCCCGTCTGGCACCGCCAGCTCGATGTCGCACGTGGAGGACTCGGACTCGGACGCGCCGCCGTCACCTTCGGGTTCCGAGGGCCTGGGCCGCACGGCGGGCACGGGGGGCAGTGGCCGAGGCGATTCGGCTGAGGCGGCGGACGAACGCTTCCCAGCTTGCATTCGCGACGCAGTGTCGCAGGTGCTCAAGGGCTACGACTGGAGCCTAGTGCCCATGCCTGTGCGCGGCGGCGGCGGAGGCGCGCTCAAGGCCAAGCCACACGTGAAGCGGCCCATGAATGCCTTTATGGTGTGGGCGCAAGCGGCACGCCGTAAGCTGGCCGACCAGTACCCGCACCTGCACAATGCCGAGCTCAGCAAGACGCTGGGCAAGCTGTGGCGGTGAGTGTCCCCAGTCCGGGGGCAGGGGCTGCGAGTGAGTTCTGGGGGGCTCGGGGAGGTGGCACTATGCCCGGTATCGGCCCTGCTCCCAGTGGCTGTTCCCAGGGCGAGCCCTAGTGGAAAAACACCCTCTGGCCAGCAGGGACCAGGCGCGGGCCCTCCGGGTGTGGGCCCACAGAAGGCAGCAGCAGGAGTGTGACATCCTTGCCACATTCCTGGAACCTGGAATGGGAATAGCCTGCCTAAGGTGGTGGCTGGCATGCCGAGTTGGGGGTGGGGGGCATGTGGCCTCAGAGCCTGGAAGTCTGTTCCTACCCCAAAAAGGTTGCCTCCGTCTGGGAGCGGGACACAGCGGTGGGCAGCATGCTGTTGCCGGAGGTGCCACTCCTTGGGAAGGGCAGAGGGAGGTCTGCTCCGCTGGCACCTTCCCCACACAGCTGCACACTTTGGCATGGTGAGGCTGGTGGCTTTGGTAGGAAGTTGGACAGCAGCAGTGACAAAGTTGCTTCTCAGGACAGCCCACCCCACCAAACGCTTTTTACTTGGTTTTAAAATGGATGACTTTGGGTTCAGGGCACCAGTTCACTGTTCCTCTGCGCATCACCTCATGAGTGGGCGAAGAAAGCTTGCATGCTTATCTTCTGTGCTCCTGTATTTGTCTGTGTGGGATATCGTGGACTTGTGCCTCTGTGCCCCAAAGCCCTGTCTGCAGGCAGTTAGAAGTGAGCTTCTGGAAGAGTCTGAGAGGCCAGTGTGTGTTTTGAGCCTCATTGAGAACCACTGAATTTTGTCAGAATTTCTGGAGGTCTGAGAAGCCCAGCTGCCTGAGAAGTCCCACCTCAGATCCTGGGCAGCTCACTTTGTCCATAGCATATTCTCAGCTGGGTCCTGCCCTCCTCCCCTGCCTGCCTTAGAGCACCTGTAAGGGAGGATATAAACACAGGCTGGGCTGGGGGAATCAGAAGAGGAAGAAAGAGATGAGACTTGGGTCTTATTAGTGCTCATTCTTTGACTTTATTGAGCACACAGATCTCACCAACTGGCACCATGGCTCAGAGCACTGCCTGCTGACCCCAAGGTTCGGGTACATGCATGTTTTCCTGGTCAGGGTCATCCTGGTCCCCTTCTTGTACTTCATCTGGGCACAGTCCAGCTCCCAGGCAGTGTGGACACTGGTGCTAGCTTGGATGCCCTTGCCATCCTGATTGTGCCCTTGGCTCTGCAGCCTACTGAGTGAGAGTGAGAAGCGCCCCTTCGTGGAAGAGGCAGAACGGCTGCGGGTTCAGCACAAGAAGGACCACCCCGATTACAAGTATCAGCCACGCCGGAGGAAGAGCGTCAAGACAGGCCAGAGTGACTCTGACTCAGGTGCCGAATTGGGCCACCACCCCAGCAGTGCTGTGTACAAGACTGACACGGGCCTTGGCGACGCACACCACCATGGTGACCATACAGGTTGGTTCCTGGGGTCCCCAGTGTCTGAGAATCACCAATGGGAGAAGTGGGGGTTCTGGACAAGGCAGAGATGGGCAGTGTGGGGGAAATAGGGGCTCACTTCCTACAAGAGGGCCAAATCTTCCTGGGTATCCCCCAAAAGCTCCCAGGGGCAGCTGCTTCCCATGCATGCTCTGGGGGTGAATGGGTACTCTGCTTAGCCCCTCTGAGCTTGGAGGGTCTCACAGATCGCCTGGTTGGCACCCTGTGACATAGGGTTTCTGTCCTAATCGAAGGCATCTTTGCCTCCCTTGGCCCTTTTGTTGGTTCTGACCCAGGACTCACTCCTGCTACCACAATGGTGGTCAACAGCCCAGCTTCAGGAACCCACTGACCGGGGTGCGGTCTTGGCTAAAGCCATGAACAGGTTTTGTGTGGATTGTGTAGCTATCATGTGCACAGGCTGGGCACTCCTTGAGAGCTTCCTAAACGCGATTAACTCTTCTTTCTTCACTGTGGTGTTCACAGTGCGGCCTCCTTGGCCCCGGGTCTTTCCATAGAACAGTGCTTAACGGAATTTTCTCAGGCAAGGAGTGAGGTCTGGGCCTGGTTTTGCTGGAATTTCTGGGAAATGTACAGGAACAAAAAGCTGTTGATTCCTACCTGCGGCTGTTAGCGGGCTGGTTTTCCTCCCGTGTGCATGTCGCCAGCCTGCCGGCCCTGCCAGCACTCCCCCACCCCCACAGAGGGGGCATTCATCCCTGCAATGTGTTCTGACCCTAGGGCAGACCCACGGGCCACCCACCCCACCTACCACCCCCAAGACGGACCTGCATCAAGGGGGCAAGCAAGAGCTGAAGCTGGAAGGCCGCCGCCTGGTGGACAGTGGGCGCCAGAACATCGACTTCAGTAACGTGGACATCTCAGAGCTGAGCAGTGAGGTCATTGGCAACATGGACACCTTCGACGTCCACGAGTTTGATCAGTATCTGCCCCTCAATGGCCATTCGGCCCTGCCCACAGAGCCGGGCCAGCCTTCCACCTCTGGCTCTTACGGGGGTGCCTCCTACTCACACTCTGGGTCCGCGGGCATTGGAGCATCCCCCGTGTGGGCCCACAAGGGAGCCCCATCGGCCTCTGCATCGCCCACTGAAGCAGGCCCCCCTCGGCCCCACATCAAGACGGAGCAGCTGAGCCCTGGCCACTACGGTGACCAGTCCCACAGCTCTCCAGGCCGTACCGACTACAGCTCCTACAGCGCCCAGGCCAATGTCACCACGGCCCCCTCTGCTGCAGCTGCCAGCTCCTTCACCAGCTCACAGTGTGACTACACCGACCTGCAGGCCCCCAACTACTACAACCCATACGCTGGCTACCCGTCCAGCCTCTACCAGTATCCCTACTTCCACTCATCCCGCCGGCCCTATACCTCACCGCTGCTCAGCAGCCTCTCTGTGCCACCTGCCCACAGCCCCCCCAGTAACTGGGACCAGCCTGTGTATACCACCCTGACCAGACCTTGAAGGCACCATGGTTGAGTGGAGGGGGCTGGCATGGGCAGAGGAGAACCTTTATCTGAAAAGACAGAGTCTCTGAGGTCTCCCTGAGGTGTTGACCAGCGAGGTGAGAAGAGGCAGCATGTGTGCCCAGCTCTATCAAGTGCCTGCTGATGTGTGCAGGAAACCAACCAAGTCCCTTTGCTTTGCTTCCAGATCTCCAAAATTCATTAATGGACAAAGCCCTCTTTTCCTCCTCTCTCTTTGTGGTGACTGGCAGCTTTGAAACGAAGGATGGCCATTTGGTCCCTCTTCTGCGCAGACACCAAGGCCTTAGTTTTGCATCACGATGGATGCAAAATGGAGCCACAGTACAAAGGACACAAGGAGGGAAGAGGCACTGGGTCTCCAGGCCCCCTTCCTTCTGAGGTCCTGGCCAGTCTCAGCACCAAGAACTCCAGGACCAATGGATGATATTTCCTCGGCGAAAGGGCATATCCACAGCCTTGGTGGGGATGCGTTCGTAGAAGCGGTTCGGCAGGGATGCATCCATAGGAGCATCTTGGCGGGGGTGTGTCTGCAGGAGCATCTCTTGGGACCAGCTTGTTAGATCCGAGGTGTTCCTTATAGTTAGGGCTCTTCTGAGGAAGGTTTGGCTGTGATTAACACTTCTCTCTTTTTATTTTATTTTTAAAATTTTAATTCTTTAAAGCTCAAATGTGTTTGATTTGTTTTGAAAGCTGTTAAAATGTATTTATGTCCTGTATTATTTTATCTTTAATTAATGAAGTAATTTGTGCAGATAGTAGAACTTAAGATAAAATGGAAGCCTGGGAGCTGAGGACTTGGGCCAGGAGGACAGGTGGGGTTGGGACCCTGGATCGGGGCCCAGGCTTCCTGGAGGCTGCTGGGACTGTGGGGGAGAAGGAATTTGCCTTGTAGTGTCTCTAATCAGGTTGGGGTGCTCCTGGCACCAGGAATTAACTTGAGATTTAGAAGGCAGGGACATCATTGAGTTTCATCCCTGCCCGCAACTGTGCTAAGTGGCAGAGACGGGAATTTCCTGGGATGTGGTGGCTTCAGAAACATGTTAATCTCGGCTCTTAGGAACCAGGCGCCACCTCCAAGCTGTGAAACTAAAACCTTCTTCATTAAGCGTGTTTAGATTCTTCATTTTAGCTGAATAATACCTGACTTACCTGTACTGCTTCCGCTGTACGCTGAGCTATGATAACTGCCAATTTTATGGAAACTCGTGCCTTTAAACTTTGTAAATTTAAATACATTGAAGAAGTTGCTTCTTTTTACTTTTCTACTTTCCTACCTTTTTCTAGAGAAGTCTTTTTTGCATATCTCTTTCTGTGGGTGGGGGTGGGGAACTACAACAAACTCATTTTTATGCAATCTATTTTTCCGTGTTGAGTTTGGACTTTTGCTCTCACTTACCTGCTGTGGTGTTTCACTACTTTCTGACCAAGCCATGCTAACTTTTGTACAGATTGATTTGATAAAATTAAAAAAAAATGCTTTCTATCTACATGGGCTGCATTGTTTGTTGCTTTCTCTAAGCCTGGGGATGTGGGGCTCCAAGGCCCTCCTCCAGCCCCATTTTGAAGGCACTTGGCCAGGGCAGAGGTAGGCTCTTTGAGCTTTGGAAGACATGGGCAACCAAAGCTCCTGGATACAGCCAGACCCTAACCCAAGGTGGAGACCCTTCTCCATCCCAGCGGGGTGACTAGACCACCCTCCCTTTTGGGCACTGTGTCTGAAATGGAACATGACAAATCTCAGAAACCTCCAGGAAGCTGGCGATGCATCTTCCTTCCTAGGGGGCCTCCTCAGTAGGCAAAGCGGGTCCAGATGGGCCAGATTCAGGGACTGTGGTTTCCTCCCAGGCAAATCCCAGAGTGGGTTTCTGGGTGGCTGACGGCATTTTTCGGGCGCTGGCGCAGGGCCAGGCTGGGAGCGGGATAAAAGCCGCCCTGCAGGAGCCAGGCAGGGTTGTCTGGTTGGCGGAAAGTGTTTCTAGGGAGAAATGGTTGTGGGGAGTGACAGCAAGCAAGGGGCAGCCTCACCCCCTGGCTGGGCCTCCCGGGCACACACGGCTGGTTCAGGGGCCTCTCAGGGCTGAGGGTAAGAGGAAGATTATGCTTCTCATGAGAACCTAGATGCATGAGGCAGCTGCCTTTGCAATTTTAATGGGGTGGCCCAGGTAGGGGGGCATTCACCCCTTTCCCTTGTCTGCCCAGCCGCCTGTGTGGCTGCAATCCAGGACACGTCCCTCGCCCCATGCTGGGGAGCCCCATCGTGGGCCTGCCAAAGTAGTGTTTGGGAAGAACTGTCTGGGTTTATGAGGGTTGGTGTGGTCCAGGGCATGCCAAGCCTCTGGGGCAAGGTGGGGTACGGCAGGGGGCTACAACAAGCTCTGCCTTCATGGAACTGGCCCAGCTCATCCTATGTCCAGCCAAGGGCTGTCCAGGCCCATATGGCCCTCAGAGTCTTCCCATTGACCCCCCCACATGGAGGAATCCCGGCACCCAGCTCGCTGATAGGCGAATGAGGCTGCCCCTTTGCTGCTCCGAATTTGCTTCGGCCTTGCCAGGCTTCCGAGGGCTGAACCTTCTGCAGTTTTGTTTGGACTTGGCAGGGCTCCGGTATGTTAACTCCTAGGGGCCTGGCCCTCCTTCCCCCCAACCTGCCCTGGAGTAAAAGCCTCAGGGCGCTGCGTCCTAGATGAGTTTCCACGGGTTCCCTACCCCTGAGCTCATGACGCTTCAGGGAGAGGAAGGACAGTTACCCCCATCCTGGGAGGCCAGGCCCTTGCCGGTGCATGAAGACGAGATGCCCTGCACTTTCCCCTGCCTGTCCCAGGCCCCCTCCTCTTCCTGGAAGCCCCGCTGCTGGCTTACTCTCTAGGAGCAGTCTCAGGGTCTCTGTCTCCCGCAGTGACTGACACTAAGGGAGCTGAGGTGGACACCCTGGGAGTCAGGACCTCTGTGAAGAGACTGCCTGGCCCTCTGGCTGGTGAGGGTGTTTCAGGAGCTCCTGGCTGGTAAAATTATTCACAAGGCTGGCCCGGCCCTGGCCCTGCCTTGCCCCAAGTCCATGGGGGTGTTTGCCCAAACCTGTGCAGAGTCCTGTTCTCACTCAGAGCAGCCCATCCCAGGGATGGGCTAGTAGGAAAGTTCCTCATTTTTCATTTCCTCATCCAGAAAAGAATGCTGCCTCCAACCTCGGCTAAAGAGAATGCCCTGTTCAGAGAGAAAGGGGAAATGGCATTAATGATGCAGCCCGGCTCTGATAGACCAGAAAAGCCCCTTCTGGCCCCGGCATCATTGCCCTTCCTGGGACAGGCTTGACTTTCAGGTGTGGATTTTCTGTTTGGGTGTCAGTTCAGGGCCAAGTGACTGTCCACTTTGGGAGAGGCCTGCCATCCCCATTCACCAGGCCTGACCCAGGGGTCAGGTTTGGGACACACACAACCTACTTCTACTTTAGGAGGACAGCGCCCAGGATAGGTGTCACAGACTTGGAGTCCCCAATCTTTCCTCCGGGTTTCTGGACCCCAATCTTTCCTCCTCAGTATCTGGCCCAGGACAGGGGATCTTTGTGAACCCTGTCTCTGGCTGACCACATTTGCAGGGGCTGCTGTCCTTTGGGACAGGGCAGGATGTGTTCCCCAGTGGTGACATGATAACCCCAGACACTCGACAAGCCCTCGCCACCTGTGTGGACAGCCTCCATGGACTCGTTCCACCAGGCTTCACGGGAAACCTGTGTCAGCCAGGACCCAGCCTCAAGGCCACGAGTCAGCATCGCCGAATCCCGCACTCCCACTGGAGGACAGATAGGGCTGCCCTACCAGACACTCGGGCCGAGAAATCATTCAGAGGGACGGGAGTGTGTAGATGTAGAGTGCCCCCAAACACGGCCCCAGACCAGGACTCTGATCCCTACAGCCTGCACTGTAGCCCTGACCCATCCAAGGACATGGTGGCTGAGCTGGCCAATGCAGGTGAGGGGCTGTGCCTCCTGACCACCTGCTGTCCCTGGCCAGGACATGCTTGGGGGCTGCAGGAACACACCTGGTCCCTGTCACTCTGGCAACCCCTACATTCTGAGTGGTCAGGAAAAGGGAGGACCAGCATCGCCCTGTTTGTGTTTTGGAGGCTCCTGCTTCCTGTCTCACTCTGGCAGAAGCCTGCCCACTTTTGGAGTCTCCTGTATCCTGGAGAGAGTAGGTTTGTAGATGACATCTCCCAAGGATGGGGCTCACTGGGGGCTGCAGGAGCCTTCAAAGGAGGAAAGTTGGGGAGGGAAGGGGCAAAAGGGGGAGATGCCCTGGGGCTTGGGTCCCACCTTCACATGAGGCTCATCCTGGAGCAGAGAAGGGCCAAGCCTGACACTGAGGGATGTTGTGTCTTTTTTTGTCCAGCTGTCTCTGGGGCACCTGGCTGTCCTCTGGGAGCTTGGTGTTCCCACCCTGGTGTTGGGGGAACTCAGTGAGATTAGGACCTGCTGCAACTTTACCTCCAATAACATGATACTTCTTTCTGCTCATTTGCAAAATAAGGTGAGTCTGCTGGTAAAAAAAAAAATTAAGTAAAGGTGAAATAGGCCTCTATGCCACCTCTCCCATCCCTGCCTCTGGGGTGTTCCTGCTGCACTGAGATGGCCTCGGACTCCCCCACAAGAAGGCTGACTGAGCCAGTGGCTGGGAGCTCTGCCACATGCCAGTTTAGCCTCTCTGTGCCTCAGTTCCCACATGACCCTGGGATGACAATGGCCTTGCCATGGTGCCCGGAGGGCTAACCAGGTGTGGCCAAGGCCAGCATATAGACACATGTGACAAGCACTGTCCTGGCCTATCCTGCTAGTAGACTCGTCCCTGGACCCCTGGGACTTTCACTCCTCTCCCTGTTACTCTCCCAGCCTCACAGTGACTTGTTGGCTTGGCCCTCCTCAGCTGGGCCCTGGGATGGCTAGCCGGAGGCTCAGGCAGCCTTCCTGCCTCCACTACCCCATGAGGCTGTACTGGGCAGGCTCCTATACACATATAGCAGCAGCCCTCTCTGCACCTCTCAGCTCTCCCTAGCCCATCTGTCCCAGAGGGCGGGGGCCAGAACCTGGGCTCCTCCAGCTGTGGCTGCCCTGGGAGGCTCCCTAACCAGTTCAGGTCAGGTTCTTCCCTGCACACCAGCAGCTGTAGGAGCCCCACTCACCCGCCTCCCAGAGGCTAAGGCAGGCTGGCATCCCAAGTCAGGATCCTGCAAAGGGTTAAGGGGCGCGAGGCCTGGTGGGGCAGAGCAGCCCAGCTGGTACAGGGCCAAGAGCTCCAGGGAAGGCGCTGCATTTTAATGAATCATTATTGCCGGGAGGCCTTTGTCTTTCTTTATCCGGTGCACAATAAAAGAATTAATTAGACAGAAAATGGCAGGGCAAGGAACTGACAAGTCATTAAGGGCTGCTGAATGACCGATGAGATGCACGCTGGGGTGGATTTCAGCTCCGGAATGATAATGGCTGGCTGGGTGCTTTGTATGCGCAACCAGAGGCCTCTGTGCGGGCATTGTGGGCACTGACATTGTGGCCAGCCGGAGCGAACCAGTGCCAGCATGACTTTCCAAAGGCAAAGTGGGCAGTGAGAATCGCCCTACAAAATCAGGGTATTAATTTTTGTGGGCAGACACAGAAGTAAATATTTAGGTGCAGAGGGGACTTTGGTAAGGGTTCTGACCCCTGGAGGCCCGTTCCCAGCTCAGGGGACAGAGGCCAGCAGTAGGAGTGCTCCCCACACTGCGAGAAGCAGAGGACAGGGGAGGGATAGGGGGAGGGGAAAAGGAGGTGGAGAAAGAGGAGGAAAGAAATGGAGAGGAGAGGAAATAAGAGATAGGTGAGGAGAGGAGAGGAGATAAAAAGAGAGAAAAGAGGACAGCAGGGGAGGAGAGGGGCGGGGGGACAGGAGAGGAGGGAAGTGGAGAGGAATTTGAAGACTTAGAAGGAAGTTCTCAGAGCTAGGCCCACCCTCCTCAGCTTCTGCTGTCATGGTTACTTAGACTTCACCAGGGAAAAAAGTGCCACCCACAGATCCGGTTCTCCCACTCAGAGGAACTGAACTCCTCTGGGGAGAGCAAGATCAGAGAGCCTGTGAATTGGGAGTACACCGTGGGGCGCACTACCTACAGCTTCTGGGCAGTGGGTGGCTCAGCTTGACCCACCCCATCGACCCTGCAGTGCCCTGGGGGCTGAATTTGAAAATGGCCTGGAGCCCCTGGCTCTCTTGTTCCCTCCTGTGGGTATTCTCTCAGGGATGGGCATGTGTGTGTGTAAAACCCCAGGCAGGTTTGGGAGAGGGGTCTCCCCTGCATTGGGTATGTCCACTAGTCAGTCATCAGCCCTTTCTGGGCTGGATGTTGAGGGACAGATGACACCATCTTTGGGACACCTTGCAGAGCCTATTCCGGCACTTGAACCTGGGCTGGGTGGCAAGGCTGTGTCTCAGGCATTGCTTCTGGGCCCCTGCAACCCCCCTAATGACTGGGCTGCACTGTGCAGAGGACTACCCCTCCAGGCAGAGGGCAAGGGCTGGGTGCCCCTCCTGGAGGCTCCACCCCAAGTCAGGGATGCATGGAGAAGAGATCACACCTGTTTCCAGATAACAAGTGTCCTGTCAGGTGGCAGGGCGTCCGGACACCATGGGGAAGCACTGTCAGTGCTTTTGCAACTCGCCATCTGACAGCTGTGTGTGTGTGTGTCCCTTTTCAAACACAGGTGTGAGACTTAGGCAGGCCTGGACACACAGGGTATTATCTCTGGAGAGCGGAGCCTCCCCTCTCTTCTCCCTCCCATCACGGGGTCACTCAGGCCCTCTGAGTAACTTGTTCACTAAAGGAGGCAGGGGCACAAAGGTGGATAAAGGGCCCTGGGTGACCCTGGCTCTGGAGACCTGAGTCGCCTAACTTTTCCCAATAAGGAGGGGGTGTCAAAGCAGGGAAAAGTTCTCCCTGAGGCCTGGTGCCTGGTGTTTCAGAACATGGGTCCCACAGGGAGCATGGATGTGGACAAGTTCCTGGCCTCTCTGACCTCAGGGTCCATCTGTGAAATGGGAAGAACATGTCCATCTCCCCAAGAATGGTGTCAGGGATACAGATGCATGCAGGCAGGTGCTTAGCTGAGGATTTGGATGCCAAGCCTGGCCTGCGCCCTGCCACCGTGACTGCCAGCCGGTGGGAGCTGCAGGGACGCCAGGCCACCTGAGCAGGAAGTGCTGGCTGGAGCATTTCCTCCCATGGACACCAGCCCCAGCCCCACTGCGGGCAAATGGATGTCCCAGGCTCAGCCAGACGAGATGAGTGGGGTTCTCATGGTTTAAGGAATGCAAGCAAGGTCGGGAGTTAGCGGACACTGTGGCTGTAGGAAGACAAGCTGGAGCTGCTGGGAGGTGGGCGTCCTGCACTCATCTGGCAGAAAAGTAAGTTTCTTACAAAGCAGGGATGCAGCCAGCATGGTGGCTTTGTAAAGGAGACAAATCACATCTCAATCTATAATGGGGTCGCAGGATCCTGGCTCCTGCCTCCCATTCCGCACACCCCAGTGTGAGGTGGGCGGCTGACTCCCTTCTTGAGGGTGCTCATCACCTGTTCCTCCCATTTGCAAGCTAATTCCACAGGGTCCGTAGGCGGTGGGGCGCAGCAGATCCGGAGTGTGGGTGTGTCTGCTCCCTGCCTTTTGCAGAACAGCCCCAGCGGAGGCTCATTTGCATGAAGGCCCTGGAGAGTCCCCAAGGAGAGTCCCCAACAAGAGTCCTCCTGTACTCTGAGTCCCTGAAACTTGTCTGCAAAATGCACTGTGCAGCCCCCCAGCCTTGGCTCCCCTGACATAGAGTGAGGAGGATGGAGGGCCCCAGCTAGAGGCAGCTTCCATGGTTCCTGCTGGTCACACTCCGCTGGGCACATCAGGGGAGGCTCAGACATGGATTATTCATCTGGGAAATGGGTACCTAGGGGCTGTCTGACTGGGGACCTCTGAGGGGCTGGGGTCCTGAAAGGAGTGGCAGCTTTTCCAGTGAGCGGCCAGGGCTCAGTTTAAATGAGAAGAGGCCGGGTCTCGAGGAGCCTCAGCAACAGGATGAAAAGTCCAGAGTGACGAGTGCTGGGGCTGTGCTCTGAGGCTGGGGTGACTCCCGGGGAAGATGTCATGAAATGGTGCCTGCTAGCCCTTCAGGTATTACCCAGAGATCCTGCCTCTCAGAGGCACATACAAGAGGCTCTGAGCTCTGGAGCCCTGGGGAGTTCGGGGGCCACCCTGGGGGGAATCTGGGGCTCCTTGCAGCAGTTGCATTACCAGACACGGGTACTGGCTCCCTAGCTCCTGGGTGGATATCTAACAGGACAGAACCTATGAGTGGCAGGGCACTGTGTGTCAATGGCTGGTTCTTCAAGGAGACGCCCCAGGGAGAAGCTGGGATCCCCTGGACCAGAGCTCTGGGGGAGTAGGTAGAGAAGAGGGCCTGGAAGGAGAATACTAATGAGGTAATCGAGTCTGGCTGGTTGGGGAGCCCAGGATGATCAGGCAGCACTCAGCTCTCTGCACCCAACTCGGAAAAGAGAGACAAAAGGAAAGAAGAATATGAGCTGGCTTGAGTAGAGCAAGTGAGCAGGGCACTTGCCATTTCCCATGAGGCCAGATGGGGCTGGAGTGGATCAACGCTCATCTCCAGTGTGGGGAGGATAGAGAGTGGCCCCCTGGAAGTTGCTGCTGTAAAGGGACATCTCTCTTCCTGGAAGAAGGAGCAGGTGGTATCCACTGCCTCATGTCCCAGGGTATCCGTGGTCCCGCACATGCCTCCCCAGCCTCTTATCCTCATGTGCCACCTCCTCCAAGAAGCCTTCCTGGGCTTCCCTGCACAATGTGCCCATCTGATTATTTTTCCTAAGGCCTAGATCACCATTGGCAGTCACCACAACGGGTGGAACCCGGAGCCCTGAGAGGGCAGCAGCAGGCCACTCTGCTCATTGTCCATCCTAGCGCCTCATGCCAGGCATATGGGTCTACCCCACAGTGGCTGTGACCAGCTAGCTGGTTGGCTTCAAGTAACAGAAGGGGGACTGGGGACTGTGGATGGGGGCATTCAGTGTACCTTGGCCTAGTCCCCAGGCTGAGCACGGGGGACTTGCCAGGGTCCCACTTGATATCTCTTACACTCCTTGCTGGGTGAGGTCTTCCCATTCTGCCCATGGGGACTGGGGCCTCCTGGGTTATAAGGTGTCAGAGACCATGAGACTTCCTGGGCTGTTCTTCAGACAGTGGGGTAGGGTAGGTAGGGGTGCAGACCTTCAGGGACCCCCAGGAACAGGAGGCCCTTTTCCCTGTGATCCCAGACTCAGGAGGTTGGCAGGTCTCCCCGATGTGCTCCCCAGGGCTTTTGAGAACCTAGTCTGGGAGAGTCAGCAGGACCCGCAAGGGACTGCTTGCCAAGGACCCTCCCTGCTACCTGTGGGCTTCGGAACTGCAGCAGAGGTAGGCGTGACCAACAGACGCTTCTGATCTGAGATGAGACTAGCAATGGGCCATGTTCTCTGTCTACTTGTCAGGCAGTCCCAGGTGGGAGGCGAACCCCAATAACCACTAGTCACCGGCCATAGGAATTGAGAAAGGGCAGCTGGGACTCCCAGGGGGGCTGAAATCGCTCCTGAAGTCCCATGGGATTAACTTTCCCCCCTGCCCAAGTCTCTTAGTGACCTTGACAAGTGGCCTGTCTGAGCTCAGATGGCTGGCTCTGTCCAAGGCCAGGGGAGGCCAGGGCCGCAAGGAGCAGCACCCTCAGAGAGGAGCCCGAGGCACTTGTTAGCAGCTCCGCCTGGCTGGCTCCTCAACCACGTGCTCCCTGGCGCTGTGTCTGGGTGCGAATCGGCGAGACTGGCTCTCAGGCCATGTGGGCTGGGCTAGGGGCCTAAGCCTGCTCCAGAAAATCAAAACCATATTTTCTCTCCTGGAGCTTTCCGAAGTGTTTTAAAGCAGGCTCATTTGGACAGATGCCATTTGCCTCCTCCCCCTCCCCCCAGGGATTTGCTTTCCCCAAAATGCCAGCAGGAAAATCAGTTTGGAAGGTGGTTAGCAGGGAGTGGGTAGAGGCCACTCGGGCGCTGGGGCGGGCTGGGGACCATGGCCCCCCTGGCTCTGCTTGTCTCTCAGCCTGTCTGGGAGGCCACTCCTCACCTCCAACAAGGTTCCAGGGATCAGGTTACAGGACACAGGCAGCCCCTGACGCCAGGCTTAGAGCCTGCTTCGGAGTGATGGGGGCTGCCCTCAGAAGGGACAGTAGAAACGAGTGATCTCCATGAACAGGAAATCAATGTCTCTGTACAGAGGGGCCTGGTACAAACCCCCAGGCCCCTGACACACCACATCCAGCCTAACTGGGGTGGCTCAGTGGTTGAGGTCACGGTTCCATTCCCAGTTAGAGCATGTGCCTGGGTTTCAAGCTCGGTCCCCAGTAGGGGGTGTGCAGGAGGCAGCCAATCAATGATTCTCTCTCATCATTGATGTTTCTATCTTTCTCTCTCCTCTCCCTTCTTCTCTGAAATCAATAAAAAATAAATATTTAAAAAATCTAGTGACATCCAAACTGTCCTTGGATAGGCCTGTCCCCTGGTTTCCCAGTGGCTCCTCCAGGATGAACCACTGCAAATTGATACCCGAGTGTGTGGTGGCCAGATAGATGGGCTGGGAATAAGCACGGAGGTTCGGAAATGCTCACTCTTGTGTTCCTAGGTGAACAGAGTGACAAGGGTCAGGCTGAAGGGTAGACAGGTGTGGTCCATCTATACAGTGGACTATTATTCAGGCATGAAAAGTAGTGAAACACTGACACCAGTTAGGAGGTGGATGAATGTTGGCAATGTCATGCTCAGTGATGGAAGCCCATCACAGAAGGCTGCAGAGTATATTCCATTCACGGGGAATGTCTAGAACAGGCAAATCTAGGGGCACAGAAAGCAGATTTAGGCTGCTTGGGGCTGTGGGGAGGGGAGAAGGAGACACAGGGTTTTCTTTCAGGATGAAGAAAGTGTTCCAGAACGGGATAGAAGTGATAGCCACACCCCTCTGTGAATAAACTAAATGCCACAGTACCGTGCACTTTAAATTGGTTACTTTTCTGTTATGTGACTCTCACCTCAATAAAGAAAAGAAATTAAAACAGAAAGATTTGGAGCAGCCGGGATGACTCAGGTTGGTGCTGACTCACCCAGACCATTTGCATGTGGTCACTTAAAAGCTGACCTTTTCAAAAAAGCTGGAGGACCAAAGTGGAATCCTGAGGGCCAGGAAAGTGGGAGGCAGATGGGAGGGCCTGGTGGCTGGCGTCCATCCAATCAACGCGGGGGACGGGCAGTGGACGCAGGCTTGGCCTCCAGGTCAGAGGCAAGATAACTCAGGGCTGGGCTGGCAGGGTGAGGTCTATGGTCCGGGACTGGGGGTGTGGGGCGAGGAGCCGGGACAGCCTTTGCCCGTCCCGGGAGAAGCCAGTGTGAAGAAGGATGCTGCAGAGATGGCAGGAGGGCATCCTAAAGCATCGACTTGGCCTAGTGAGCCTCCTGGAGACCCCGCCAGAGCCAAGGACTCCAGCACAGAATGAGGGACTGAAGCTGGATCCCCAGCACCCCTTTGGCTCCCCACATCCAGGGCCCATGTCTTGTGTGCATACCGGTGACCCCACAGAAACACTCAGCCCATACTCATCTACACAGTCCCATGCTCAGGGGCTTGTCCCCATCCCGCCTCCCATCCCCAGTCACACACCACGCTCAGAGAAAAGAGCAGGCCCAAAGGGATTTTCCAGGCTTTATGGAAAGTTCTGCCCATGGCTCAAGTCTGGGAGGAGCCCTTCATAGTGCCTGGCTGGGCTGGGAGCCCAGGTGTGGTCCCAGAAGGGGCTAGAGTGGTCACTGGTTGCCCTGAGTCCCATATGCCCTGCAGTCCCCCCAGACAGTAGCACCTGGATGCTGTACAAGGCAAATACCCCTCTGGGGAAAGTTCACTGGCATAATATCCCTTTTCATTTTTCTTTAGCTGTCAGGCCTCATTAACAGACAGTGCCGGGCAGCCCAGTCACTTCTCCAAAGGCTGGTGGACTTGGTCCCCCAGCATGGCACCAGCCCTGGGCAATGGTCCCTGGTGCCCCCAGAGACTATGGCATCTCAGGAAGGCTCCTCTGAAGCCAACTCCCAACTTGGCCCAGGGAGTTCAGAGCCAGGGCCCGGCGGCAGGGGGTGGGCACAGGGGCTACTGACACAGCAGCCGGGATGGCTCTTGAGGTGGGTGAGAGAGAAGAAGTTTCTAGGGCACGAGGTGCTCGGGCCTGTCCGGGTGCTACCTCTGGCAAAAGGCCCACTTTTGCTCCATGGATGTGATTTCCTGACTGTGACGTTGCTGGTTGTAATAATGGCTGCCATGGAAAGGAAACTCACATACATGGCCTCCAGTTGGGGACTCGGTGGCACCCATTTTACAGATGGGGAAACTGAGGCCAGAAGAGATGATGCATTTGGCCTCTGTACTGAACCAGGACTCCTGGGGGTGGGAGAGGGAGTTAAAAATCCTCTTCCAGCTTCTCTCCACTACCCTTCAGGCCTACATGCCCCTTGTGGTTCCCATGGGCCTAGACCCAAGACTCCTGGACAGCAAGTGAGTTTCCTCCATGCCTCCCAGTGGTTATAGAACTGTTTGCCCACCTGCATGCCCTGCCCTTGGTCCTGGGAAATGAAGGAGAGAGTTGTTGTCCCTTATGGGGTCAAAGGGATAATGAACCTGTAGGTGCTTTCAAGCTCTGAGCTCCTCGGTGGTGGGTCTCATTTATACTGGCACCTGGGCAATTGCCAGATATAGAAGCTCCGATTGGCCGAACATGTACCCCTAAAGTCCTATGCTGAAGCCTTAGCTCCGCAGTTCCTCAGAATGTGACTGCATTTGGAGATTGGGGGGCGGTGTTTAAAGAGGCGATGAGGATAAAATGAAGTTGTTAGGGTGAGTCCTCACCCAGTGTGACTGATGTTTTGGGGAAATCAGGACACAGACATGCACAGGCAAGGCCATGTGAGGACACAGCGAGGAGACAACCATCTCCCAGCCAAGGCCTCCGGAGGAACCAGCCCTGCTGACACCTTGATCCTGGACTTCCAGACTCCAGGACTAGGCAGAAATAAATACATTTCTGTTGTTTAAGCCACCAGGTTGGTAGTGGCTTAAGCCACTGAAATATTTGCAGGTCAAGTGCAGGATGATGTCAGGCAGCCCCTGGCCACATGCTGGGAGGGACTCCAGAATTTCTGTGCCCCTTGACCTCTATCCAACAGTCCTTTCCCTCGGACAGGCCCCAGGGTTCCTCGATACCTGTGCAGACTCGCCTTTGCGGGAAGCAGGACGGGGACACAAACGGCAGCTGGCCTCCCAGCTGGCCCTCCCTTAAACCAGACGTTGGCGTCGAAACCCCAGGCAAACCACTGCAGCAAGAGAAGCTGCATGGAGTGTTCTGCCTCTGGCACCACGCCTGCCCAGACCGTGGCAAGCACAACGGTGAGCTTCACACTCCTGGGAGGTTTTAATCCCAAGGCCTCTTTCCTCTCCAGAAGCCATTAATGAACGTTTCATGGAGAGGAAAAAAACCCTGTTATTTTTCCCAATGTAAATGTGTCCGCCCTGCATGGAGCCCAGGGTGGTTCCCAACCCTCCACAAACATTTCAGGAGTCTGGGGAGTAAGGCAGGCGTGTGTGAGCAACACTGTGGGCCCCCTGTGGGCCACTGGGGCCCCCCACTCCCGGGCTGGGTCAATATTGATGCAGAAGGAAGGTGGCGCCGGCCGGGCCTCCATAGTGGAGGGAGCATGCAGGGCAGCTATGGGTATGTGTGAGGGGGGCGGGGCAGGATGGTTGAGGTGGGAGGCTGCTGCAAGAGGCCCCAGGCCTAGGGTGAATGGCACCCTCAGGCTTGGGCAGAGATGGGGACTGTGGGCAGAGGGGGGGCTGTGTGCTGAGATGAGGGCCGTGTGCTGAAGAGAAAGCTGTGACATTTGTGTGGGTACACCTCCCCCAACCCACATAGTAGGTCTATATCTTTGCTTTGCCAAAACCAAATGGGGGAGAATTTCCCTAGCTTATTTTAATTAAGACTAGGTTTATATAACGTCTATTTGCAGTGGGTGTCCAAGAATGTTGAAGACTGTCCCCATCTCCTTGGTCCTAGGGTGGGTCCATTCCTTGAGCACCCTGCTAGGCCCAGACTCTGCTCCTGCAGCAGCCCCTGGTGGCTGATGGCTGTGGAGGGATGATCTCTCCAGGGATGGTCACTCAGCCCGAATTCTTTGTTGGAGCTAAAAAAACAAGTCTTATAAAACCCAAGACTGGATCTCTCTTAGTGAGGGGTCATGTCTCTAATGTGGATCAGTGTAGGCTCAAGTTCCCACTGTTTTGGGCCTGGTCCCAGGTTCAATTTGCTCTCTGTGGACTCCTAGACCCAACAGCTCCCCAGCTGTTCCTTGCTCACCTCTAGAGAGGGGAGCTCCCTCTTTGTGAAGGTGGCCCACACTAATTTGGTAGGATGGCTAGTAATGTGGCAAAGCTTCTCTGATTCCTCCTTTTTCTTCAGCTGCTTCTCCAAATTTCTGGGGGTGGGGGAGGGAGAGAGACAGGGCTGAACATGTCATTAAGCTCCCCACTCACCAGCACCTGCTCAAACACGGTAGGATGGACAGGGGCTGAGGGAAGGGGCCGGGGAAGTATCTTTTAGGATTCTGTCCGGCAGCAACAAGCTTGGCTAGAGAGGGAGATGGTTTGTGAATGAATGAATGAATGAATGGGTTTGCTGCAGAGACGTGGTTGCCTTCAGAACTTTTTCTGTGAGAGAGGAGCTGGGCCGATCGAGCCCACCCTTGCAAAGGCTTTGATTGGTGGGTTTTCTATAGTCTCCAAAGTGGCTTTGCCAAGTGTTATAAAATACATCAGAAGGGCCAGGATGCTCAACGCCACACTCACTGCCTTGGGGTGAGAGGTTAAACAAATTCCTCCTCAGAATTTACTGCTCTCATTTTTGATTCAGAGCAGGGTCCTGCCGATGGGAGCCGTATTTCATGCAGAAATACCTCCCCTAAGTGTTTGAACGGGAGGCGCCCAGCATGCAGGCAGAGGCTTCCAGATTTTATAGTAACAAAGGTAGCTATAAAAACTCGCCAAAAACAAGTTCTTTACAGAAAACCGTTTGTAAATTTACTTACTAGTAAACAGTAATCAGAGAGTAGGAAGGGAATTACAATTTGAAAGGGGCAGTGATAATTTTATTTTCTTTTGTGTTGATGTGAATTTTTGGAAAGTGTGTGTTTGGGCTTTGGGCTGGGCTGACCTGCCTTCTCCACCTGGTCTGGGGTCTTGGGAACACTGATGAGAACTCACTCCAGCCCCAAGAGACATAGGACCTTGGCTGGTCTTTGGTCGCATCTCACCAGGCCAGCCTGTGCCTGGCCCTCCCACAGTGGCCACATCCTGAGCAGGGTGTGGTCAGCTCAGGAGGCAACTAGGTCCCTCCTATTCCTGCCCACACAAAACTGTCACCCAGAATTGTCCCAGCATTCCAGATGAGGGGCCCCCCAAAGCTGCGCAGGGCCTTTAGCTCAATCTTTGGCAAGAGCTTTGAGACCCTGGCCCAGAGCAGAATGGCACAGAGCAAGAGGGGAGGCTGATGGGGACTCCAAGGAGAGCATCAGGTACTGGTGCCATCTCATTTCCTCCTTCTTCTCCACTTCCTCCTCCTCCTCACCTGAGGATATTTTTTCCATTGATTTATAGAGAGAGTGGAAGGGAAGGAGGGAGACAGAGAGAGAAACATCAATTGTGGGGATCAAATCCACAACCACTCAGTGCATGGGCAGACACTTCATTCACTGAGTAACACCGGCCAGGGTTGGTCTCCCTCTTCTGGGTGAGAATACGCCTTGGTGCCAGGGGGCAGAGGCTGGCTTGGGGCCCACAGGGGCTTCCACTATGTGTTGTTTTTTTAATTTAATAAATCTTTATTGTTCAGATTATTACATTTGTTCCTCCCTGACCCCCATAGTTCCCCTCCACCCGGCTCCCACCCCTTCCTCTGCCCTTACCTTCCCCAGCATTGTCCTCATCATAGGTGTATGATTTTTGTCCAATCTCTCCCTGCATCCCCCACCCCTTTCCTCCTGAGAATTGTCAGTCCACTCCTTTTCTTTTTTTTTAATTAAATCTTTATTATTCAGATTATTACATTTGTTTCTCTTTTTTCCCCTCCATAGCTCCCCTCCACCCTGCTCCCACGCTTCCCTTTGCCCTTACCTCCCTCCCATTGACCTCATCCATACGTGTATGATTTTTGTCCAGTCTCTCCCTGTACACTCCTCACCCCTTTCCCCCTGAGAATTATCAGTCCACTCCCTTTCTGTGCTCCTGATTCTATTATATTCACCAGTTTATTCTGTTGATCAAATTTTTAATTCACTTAATTTTTAGCTTCACTTGTTGATAGATACGCATTTGTTGTTCATAATTTTTTGTCTTTTACCTTTTTATTCTTCCTTTTCTAAAAGAGTACCTTTCAGCATTTCATATAATACTGGTTTGGAGTTGATGAACTCCTTTAGCTTTTTCTTATCTGTGAAGCTCTTTATCTGCCTTTCAATTCTGAATGATAGCTTTGCTGAATAGATTATTCTTGGTAGTAGGTTCTTGCTAGTCATCTCGTTGAATATTTCTTGCCACTCCCGTCTGGCCTGCATCGTTTCTGTTGAGAAATCAGCTGACAGTCGTATGGGTGCTCCCTTGTAGGTAATGAACTGCTTTTCTCTTGCTGCTTTTAATATTCTCTCTTTGTCTTTTGCTCTTGGTATTTTAATTATGATGTGTCTTGGTGTAGTCCTCTTTGGATTCCTTTTATATGGGGTTCTGTGTGCTTCCTGGACTTGTAAGTCTATCTCTTTTACCAGATGTGGGAAGTTTTCAGTCATTATTTCTTTAAATAGGTTTTCAGTATCTTGCTCTCTCGCTTCCTCTGCTACCCCCACAATTCTGATGTTGGTATGCTTGAAGCTGTCCCAAAGGCTCCTTACATTATCTTCACATTTTTGGATTCTTTTCTCTTCTTGCTTTTCCAGTTGAGTATTTTCTGATTCTTTATATTTCAAATTTTTGACTTGAGTCTTGCCTTTCTCTAGTCTGCTGTTAGGACTCTGTATAATATTTTTTATTTCAGTCAGTGTATGTTTAATTTCTAGTTGGTCTTTTTTCATCTCTAGTTGGACCTTTTCCATCTCTAGTTGGTCCTTTTCCATCTCTATTTGGATCTTTTCCATCACTAGTTGGTTCTTTTTCATCTCCTCTTGGCTCTCACTAACTTTATCCAACTTTTCTAGGAGATTCTTGAAAAACCTTATAAGCGTGGTTTTGAACTCTATATCCAGTCGTTTGTTTTCCTCCATTTTTTTTGTTTGTGATCCCTTCCCTTGTCTTGGCATTTTCACTATGCCGGGAGAACTTCTGTGTTGGATTCAGCCTTATGATACCAGACTTGTGAAACCAAAGAAGCCTCTGTTGAGGTTGGGATGGGTGGAGTCTCAGGGCTTAAGGGACCATCTTGCCTTCCAGTTGGCCCCGCCCGCCATAGCCCCTGAGTCTCACGTGACTGGGTAATCGCTGGAGCAGTCCTTGTGTGTGCACGCGCAGTGCCTCTAGACCTCGGCCTTTCCGGCTCCCCTGCACTCCAGGACCACACGAGTATGGGTCCCCAGGGTTTCACCCGAAACTGGGGCTTAATGGAGTCAGAAGTGGCACAGTTGGGAGGGTCTGTCTCCCGCCCACTTGCGAAAGCCAGCGGCACAATCAGCAGTCTGTCCTCTGCTCGAAGTGCTGTGCATGCCACCAGGCCTCTGATCTTTTGGGACACCCCTAAATTTCTATGCCCCTCTCCTTTTTCACAGTCCAAACTCCCCCCGTATGAGTTTCAGCTGGATCTGAGGTTTATTGTCGTAGCATAAGGGGTTCAATGCCGTTGAGAGTCTCCGTCTCCCTCCTGCCAGAGAAAGCCAGCCAGGTACTCCGGCACCCGCTCTCTCCACTCGCGAGTCTCGTACCTCAGCTTTTGGCAGCTCCTCTGGGTCTCTGTGAGCCCCTCTCTTTCCCTCTAGTTGTAAAATTTCCACTCAGCCAGCTTTCCTGTGGTTCTGGATGATGTCCGTTCTGTCTTTTAGTTGTAGTTTTGAAATTGTTGTGCGAGGCAGCAGTGTAGGTGTTTACTTGTGCCGCCATCTTGGATTCTCTCAGTCCACTCCTTTTCTATGCCCCTGATTCTATTATATTCACCAGCTTATTCTGTTCATCAGATTTTTTATTCACTTGATTTTTAGATTCACTTATTGATAGATATGTATTTGTTGTTCATAATTTTTATCTTTACCTTTTTCTTCTTCTTCCTCTTCTTAAAGAGTACCTTTCAGCATTTCATATAATACTGGTTTGGTACTGATAAACTCCTTTAGCTTTTTCTTATCTGTGAAGCTCTTCATCTGACCTTCAATTCTGAATGATAGCTTTGCTGGGTAGAGTAATCTTGGTTGTAGGTTCTTGCTGTTCATCACTTTGAATATTTCTTGCCACTCCCATCTGGCCTGCATAGTTTCTGTTGAGAAATCAGCTGATAATCATATGGGTGCTCCCTTGTACCTATTAACTGTTTTTCTCTTGTTTCTTTTAATATTCTTTTTGTCTTTTGCTCTTGGTATTTTAATTATATTGTGTCTTGGTATGGTCCTCTTTGGATTCCTTTTATTTGGGGTTCTGTGTACTTCTTGGACTTGTAAATCTATTTCTTTCACCAGATGTGGGAAGTTTTCAGTCATTATTTCTTCATATAGGTTTCCAGTATCTTGCTCTCGATCTTCTTCTGGCATCCCCATAATTCTGATGTTGGTATGCTCGAAATTGTCCCAGAGGCTCCTTACACTATCTTCAAATTTTTGGATTCTTTTTGCTTTTTGCTTTTCCAGTGGAGTGTTTTCTGCTTTTTTTGTATTTCAAATCTTTGACTTGATTCTTGTGTTCCTCTAGTTGCTGTTAGGTCTCTGTATAATATTTTTTATTTCAGTCAGTGTATGTTTAATTTCTAGTTGGTCCTTTTTCATCTCTAGTTGGTCCTTTTTCATATCCTCTTGGGTCTCGCTAAATTTACCCATCTTTTCTAGGAAATTCTTGAAAAGCCTTATAACCGTGATTTTGAACTCTATATCCAATTGTTTGTTTTCCTCCATTTCTTTCATTTGTGATCTGTTCCTTTGTCTCTGCATTTCGCTACCGTGGGAGAACTTCTGTGCTGGAGTCAGCCTAATGATACCAGACTTGCAAAATTGCAAAAGCCTCTCTGTTGAGTTTGGATGGGGTTGAGTCTCAGGGCTGAGTAGACAGCCTTGGCTTCCAGTCAGCCCTGCCCTACAAGGCCCCTGGGTCTCAGTGTCCCTCAGTAATCACTCCAGCCCTCTCTATGCACATGTGTGCACCTCCAGACCTCTGCCTTTCTGGTTCCCATATGCTTAGGAGGCCCATATGAGTCTGGGTCCCCAGGATCTCACCTAAAACTGGGGTTCAGTGTAGTCGGAAGTGGAGTTCAGTGCAGTTGGGAGGTTTTCTCTGCCTCCCGCTAGAGAAAGCCAGTGGCACAATCAGCAGTCAGTCCTCTCTGTGTGCAGTGTTGTGCGCACCCCCACACCTTTGCCTTTTTACAACTCCCCTAAGTTTCCATAAACTCCTCCCTTTTCACAACAGTCCAGATTCCCCCCATATGAGTCTTGCTTGGAACTAGAGTTCAGAGCAGTTGAATATGGGGTTCAGTGCAGTCTGGAGTTTCCGTCTCCCTTCTGCTGGAGGAAGCCAGCCAGGCAGTCTGCCACCCATCCTCTCCACGCACATGTTTCCATACCTCAGCTTTTTGCAGCTCTTCTGAGTCTCTGTGAGTCCCTCTTTTTCCTTCTAGTTGTAGAATTTCCACTCAGCCAGCTTTCCTGTGGTTCTGCATGATGTCTGTTCTGTCATTTAGTTGTAGTTTTGAAATTGTTGTGCAAGGCAGCAGTTTAGGTGTTCACCTATGCTGCCATCTTGGTTTCTCCCCTCTCCACTATGTTAACTCCTGGGCCACCAGGAGACCTTCCAGGTGGTGCCTTGTGTCTAGTAGGGAACAGATGTGCAAAGGTGCTTATGGGAGGTTCAGGGCAGCTGCCCAGGCAGCTGGAGGATCATTCCCAGGTGCAGGCTTCTGGCCTGTTTGCTCTCCATAGGACACCTGGTACTGGGTATCCTCGCCACTGAGGCCACCCTATACTGAGAAGCCTGCAGTCTAATGTTGGGTGTGAGGCACCAGGACATGCAGGCCAGGGCACCTGGCAGGGAGCATTCAGTAGGTGGGGACCATGCCCTGTCTGGACTGAGTCCCCACCAGGCACCTGAAATAGCTCTTGAGGTGTCCAAAACAAGGAGGAGGGCAATGTTGCCCCGAAAGATGAACATGCCCCAGGCTGTACGCAACCCTGCCAGCACAGATAGCCAGAGGCTGGCCCAGGCACTACCCCCTGGCCCATGTTCAAAGCTGGGGCGCAGCCAGTTGTCCCCATTCCTATCTGAGCCTTCATGTCCTCTTCCCCACCCTTTAGGTCCTGAAGTGGAACCTGGCAACTCAGGCCAAGTTTCTGCAACTCTTTACTGCCTCCTTCCCCACGGCCCCAGGGCGAGGAGGCTCCTAGTGCCTCTGAGGCTCTGCGGGTCTCCCATACCTCTCCCACTGGACCTTCCAACTCTTAACAGGGACCTTTAGCCTGGTCCTCACAGACCTTGTCACTCAGAGCATGGCTGGGATGTTCTGGTTGGTACCCAGCCCTTGCCCCCTGCCTCCCTGGACAGTTCGGGGGAAGCCAGGATGCCATTGATGGTATTCACAGACAGTCCTTTAGGGTGAGACTAAGGAGCTGGTGGACTCTCAATCCCCACAGAGGAATGGGGTAGTAATGAGGTGCCTGTGTCAGTGTCTTGAGGACCACATAATAATTTCATGCAAACTGGGCAGCAATTGATTCTCTGACAGTCTGGAGGCCAGGAGCCTGAAGTCAGGGTTCATCACTCCAGTCGCTGGCTCCGTGGTCACATGGCTGTCTTCTCTCTGTGCTCATTTTTATCTCTTCTTATAAAACACACACAAACCAGGTGTCATTAGATGAGGGTTCATCCTAATCCAGGATAACCTATTCTGACTTAATTACATCTGTGAAGTCTATTTCCAAATAAGGTCACATTCTGGGATTCTGTTGGACATGAATTTGAAGGGATGCTAATCAACCAGTACAGTGCCATTTGTAGCTCAGGCAGTTGAGGCCCAGATGTAGGGGAGCTCCCAGACCCAGGCTGACTTCTTTTTGTTGTTGTTGTTAATCCTCACCTGAGGATATCTTTTCCATTGATTTTTAGAGAGAGTGGAAGGGAGGGGAAGAGATAGAGAGAAACATCAATGTGAGAAAGACACATGGATTGGTTGCCTCCCATATGCATCCCAACTGGGGCCGGGGGGAATGAACCTGCAACTGAGGTATGTGCTCTTGACCGGAATTGAACCCAAGACCCTTCAGTCCTTGGACCAAAGCTCTAGTCATTTAGCCAAACCTGCTAGGGCTCAAGCTGAATTCTGGATTCTGGGTGCATAACCAGGTCCAAAGGGGTAGGGGTTGCTCTGGGTGGGCGGGGGGAGCGGACGGAGGCGGGGGGGAGGATGGGGACACATGGGCCTGTGGACAAGAGGAGCCTCCAGGTGCTGAGGGGAATGAGCTGGTTGATGCCCAGAGAGCTGAAGCTGGAGCTGGCCAGGCAAGGGAAGAGGTGGCCTTCTGAGGCACTGCTGGTGTCTGGGGGGTGGAGTTGGGGGAAGAGGTGTTCTGAGGGATCAGGCTGGAGGGGCAACCCCAGAGCCACATTCTTTCCCCCCTTTTTGATTGAATTTATTAGGGTGAGATTGGTTAATAAAACTCAGGGCCATGTTCTGAGAGGTGGGTTGTGATTCTAATAAGACATGGACAGGGAAAGTGGCCTCAAATCCCAGCTTTTCCCGGGATGATAGCAGGTCACTGAGCCTGTTGGAGGAAGAAGGGGGCCTGTCGGGTAGCACAGAGGGTGAGTTCTGGAACAGGGAGTGTGCTCAGCTGGTCTGCAAGCTGTGGGGTCTTGGCCTGGGCAGGCCACACACAGTTGGAATTCAGAGAATGTCCACAGAAAGATCTCTGCAGGACAAGACAGATATGTTAGCCCGACACTGGGAGAGGGAGGCAGGAGGCCTCAGTAGCATAACTGCTGTCTGAGCCTCTGTCCTTCTAGAACACCTCGAAGGTCACAAGTCCATGGCTGGGACAATGAGGACTGGCCCGCAGCCCCCTTGAAGGGGCAGGCTAGGGTGTCCAATGTGCACTAGGCCAGTCTCATGGCTTAACAGGAAGCCAGGCCCTGTATGAGGCAGGGGGGCGGGAGTTGCACAGGTGGAGGCCTGGACTGACAGTGGGGCTGGCTCTCCAGCACTTGGCTGGCCGGCCTGTTCCAGCTCCATTGGGGGCTTCTTTGCCAGCAGCTGCTTCAGTCTAGTTGTTGGCCAGCAAGGCATGGCCTCTATTATGCTTCTGCAGGCTGCCGGATGCCCTGCCCTGCGCCCCAGTCCAGCTTGTCCTCCCCCACCAGCCTCCCTAGTGTCTCGAATGTGAGGCCATAAAAAAGGCTGGATAGAGGCAGAGGTAGGTGCAAGGGGCCTGGGAGGACCTTTCACTGTAAACTGGAGGTGCGGGGTGGCCAGACGGCAGTAACCGCATATTAAAACCGCTGCCTATCAACAAACGGGGAACCAGATGGCCTACCAGGCAGACGGGCCATGTGTGAGGGGAGCCCCAATATACATGTGTGAGGCGAACATGCTGGCCATTGGTGGTTTCCATGACACCTCGAGGCCAGATTGCTTCCACTTGGGGTGACCAGCTGTGCGACCATGTGGCTTTGTCCGTGGGCAGGAGACCTTTGACCCTCCAGAGGAAGAGAAACGAAAACAGGTGAGGCTGGCGTTGTGAGGTCACGCATGCTGCGTTTTCTTCCCTGAAGCCTCAGGAAGGACTGAACCCTGCTGATTTAGAAAACTTCTGGCCTCCAGAACTTGAGAGAATACCTTCCTATTGTTTTAAGCCCCTAGTGTTCCTGGGCCCTGATTCTCATTAGGTTCTGAAGCTGCAATTGGTAGGTACCAGCAGTCTTGGCCATCCTGGCTGGTGGCCGCGTCCCTCTAATCACCTCCAGCGCAGGTTCCCTGCCTGACTTGGCATCACATTCTCAGCTGGCCCTGTCCTCTGTGGGTTGGGAGGCTCCTGAGGCATTGACTTTGTCCTGACACTACCTGTAGGCACGCTCGTGGGATGGAGCTGGTAGGAGGAGGGAGTGGGGAATGTGGGCTCAGGGGGCTGGGGAAGCCCTAGGAGATGCATTTGATGCTGTGCCCGGGCCAGGTGCCGGTGAGACCAGAGCATGATTCCATCCCACTCTGGCCAGCCGCCCCCATCCTACCTCAGGTCAGAGAGCCAAGGGCTTGTCCTGTCTCCCAGCCCACGCTCCTGATAGGATCACAACCCATATCTTAACAATGCATTTTTCTTTTCTTGAAACCATTCAGCCAGCAGCATAGAGCTGGGTGCACAGTAGGAGCCAAGAGACACATATTAACCTAATCTCTCTTGCTGACACTGCGGGGGGTAAGGGGTAATACCACTGTTTGCTTTGATGGACCTATGGCTACCTGTGCCACTAGCAACCTATTTTTCTTCAAAATAAATTCATTTTTTTAAGCTTTAAGTCTGTTTTGAAAGAAGACCTCCCATGGCGAATTTGTGATGCTGGTGGGATCCCTTTCCAGAACATCTTGGCAAAGCTACATCCTGCCGGCAGGAAAGGCTCTCATCTGAGGCCCTGAAACCACCTGGAGGACCTTTTCCAGGCAGTGGGGGAGCCACACCGTGTCCCTCAGCTACTAACAACCAAGAGCCGCCTGAAGGCATGCAGGGCCAGGTACAGGGGAAGGTGAGGCTCAGAGCGGCTCTGGACCCCAGCACCCTGAGGCCACAGTAGGGTCTGTGCTGGGGGAAACAGAAGCCAGTTAAATGGGGTGGAAAATCTGTCTTCAGAGCTCCCAGTGGCCACCCATGTCCCCAGGAAGGTGCGGATTACCCCAGCACTGCCAGGCAGCGTCTGTCTGTGTTTCCCAAGGCGATTTGATAGCCGAACAGCTGTTCTGAAATCCATACATTTGGGAAGGCAGCCGGGGTCGCTGCAGAGCGCTGGGTGGGGGCCACCCTGGTCCCGGGATGTGTGAGCTCAGGTGTCTCCTGGTCAGGGCTGTCGGGCTTCACAGCCAATGCCACCCAGACCTGGACACAAGTGTGCTGGTTCCTCCCTCCTGCCTCTGCCTCTGCTGTGGCCCTGTCTGGTAGGCCCTCCGCACAGTCACAGAGTAGTCAGGGGGTGTCTGAGCTGGTGAAGGCTCAGTTCCACTCCAGGCCAGATGTCTACAGCCCATAGGATCTTGGGGCAGGGCCGGGCCCCTTGTGGCTTCTGAAGCCCTCAGGAGTACCCCCGAGAGTTAGATGCACATGCATGCACACAGCCACACATGCACACACACACTGCTGTGCTTACACACTCCAGGAACATGGCTATAACACATGTGTGCACACACATGGGGAACACATAAAGACACATGTGGTGCTCATACACAGATGTGGGTTACAGCCCAGCGCGACCAATTCATACGTGTCTTCTTTGTTGATTAATCTCCCTTGAAGCCGGTCAGGGTGCTGTGTCTTGCACCTGAATGCCTACCTCCTCTCAGCCCACTCTGTATGGGAGCCACCTCAGCAGCTCCCCTAGGTTTTTCTGAGCTGAGCCCCTCATGACCAGCGAAGCCTTGGGCTGTGCTGGGCTATGGCAGCAGGAGGAGCTGGCCAGGCACGTGGGGCACAGAGTCTAGCCCAGCAGAGCCCAGCCCAGGGCAGCGGTGCAGCTCTGAAGAGTCACAGTGGCTAGGGTGGGGGGTCGGAGTCCCACTGCCCCTCCTCTGGTGCGGCAACCTGAGCCTAGTGGCTGTGGAGTCTCCTTTGGGCCTTTCCTGGGTTCTGTTTGCAGAACTGAGTGGGTGCTGTCTCCTCAGAGTGGGGTCTAGACATGGGCTTGGAGCTGGTGGCCCTTGGCCCTTCCGAGCAGTGGGGTGGTATGGAGCACAGCACGCACTGGCATCGACCCCAGTTTAAGGACAGTTTTTGGTGATGCTGTGACCCCAACCAGTCTCAGAGACAGAGATGACGCCCCGAATGGCTGGAAGCCGCTCCCTCTGGGAGGGTGCTCCCGGCCAGAGCTCTGGGGCTGTGTGTGTTGGGGCTGGGCCCATTCTCTGTGGCGAGTCTGCTCCGAGCAGCTGGGCAGGCTGGCTGCTCAGGCTGGGGTCGGTGGAGGACAGATGCCTCCAGGGCCTGGGGTGGGACAGGCGGGCGCGCCGAGCACTGCCAGGATCCCACAGGCCCCCACAAGCCCTAGGGCCCCCGGCAGCCACTAGGCCCAAACTCAGTTACCCCATCAAAGCTGCTGTTCGTGGAGGTGGAGTGCAGGGTGTGGACTTTCGAAGCTCCAGGCTTGAGGTCTGCTCTGGGCGTGGCTGTGCTGTGTCCCTCTGTGGAGCCCTCTGTGGCACTCAACCAGCCCTTGATCAAAAGCTGCTGTGGCTAGTTTGCTGGATTCACATTGGAAGCATGGGGCTCTGGACTATTTCTGGGGACCCCAGTTCTCATGGGGGAGTGTGGACGAGCGTGTATTAGTTTCCCATCACTGCCATACTAAATCATACCTGGAAGAGCAACCTTTTATTCTCTCACAGTTCTGTGGTCAGGAATCCAATGTGGGTCTCACTGGCTGAAAGTCAGGTGCGGGCAGGGCTGATTCCTTCTGGAGGCTCCAGGGGAGAATAGGGTTCCTGCCTTTTCAGCTTCTAGACGAAGCACCACATTCCTTGGCTCATTGCCCCTCTCCATCTCCAAGCCAAGATGGGCAGTTCTCACCTGAAGTCCTTCTGGCTCTCTTTCTGCTTCTAAAGACACCTGTGCCCACCTTAATAACCAACATCTCCCATCTCAAACCAGTGATTGGCAAACTCTATTCCATCTGCACTTTCATTCCCTTTGCCAGGTGGTATTACTCGAGCCCACACAGCAGGACCCGAGACCCCGCCTCTGTGCTCCTTGTTCTTTGCTCCAGCATAGCCCCTCAGGCCTCAGTACTCCGAGGAAATGCTGCCCTCTCCCCCAGCCAAGCCCCCGAAACCCACACTCATGCCCAGAAACTGCACCAAGGCCAACATGTATGACCAAGCCCCAGCACACACATTAGCCTTAAACAAAATGTGATGATAACATTTTTGGTATCAACATTTTTGCATGGGGTGTTGTGGGTTCAATTGCATCCTCTAGAATTCATATGTTGACATGTTGACACCAGTATGTCTGACTCTGATCTCATTTGGAAACAAGATCCCTGAAGCTGTCAGTGAAGGCGAGATGCGGTGGTGCCTGAGTAAGGGGGACGGGGGAGCCTGACCCAACAGGATAGTTCTTTATGAGAAGGGGAAGGAGGACCCAGCGCACACAGGATGAGTGCTTGTGAAGACTGGGGAGGGGCTGCCTGGGAGCCACCAGCTCCTTGAGAGAGGCCTGGAGCAGATCCAGTGCCTGTGGGGAACACTTGTACACATCTTCTCTGGGCACCTCTTTATCAGGGTGGAGTGAGCTTGTTCAGACCTCTACTAAGTAGGCCAGGGCTGGCCACTTGTCCAAACTCCAGGCAGGGACAAGCAGAACCCAGGGATCATATGGTGGGTGGGTTGTCTGAGCATCCTCTCCTCTGGAGGTTCAGCAGAGAGAAGGGGGTACAGGCAGTGATGTTGATGCTTTTGGCAAAGGGCCTCAGGATTTTCAGGGTGGAGGCTCTGGGCCCCAGAGCTGAGTTTCCCCCTAGAAGGCCTAAGGCTAGCTCATTGCCCCTTGTGATGCTGGGGTTTAAGAATCAGGCAGAGCACTGATCTGGTGGCTCAGTTGGTTGGAGCATCGTCTTATCATCCTGTACACCAAAAGGTTGCCGATTTGATTTCCAGTCAGAACAAATACAGGAGGCCACTGAGATCTCTCCTCTTCCTCCTGTTCGTCTTCCTCTTTTTCTTCTTTTTCTCTCTCTCTAAAGTCAATGCAAATATATCCTTAGGTGAGGATTCAAAAAAAAAAAAAAAAAAAGAGGAAGAAAAAAAAGAATCGGGCAGAATCCAGTGTGGAAGATTCCAGAAAAGTGTGTAAAGATACAGGCTGCAGAGGAGCTCCATTCACACTCAGGAAGCTGGGCAAGCCTTCTGGGAGCAAGCGCTGGGCCAAGCCCCCTGGCCCTCCCTCTTTGGTGGGACGCAGAGGCCAGCGGGTCTGCAAAGGCCCCTGAGAGGGCACTGACAGGGAACTGTGGTCTCCTGGTGCCTGCTCCACCTTTCTGAATTTATTCTAGGGAGAAGCGGAAACATTCCCTAGCGCACAAGCCTAGAATTCTCCAGATGCCAGGCCTTAGAGAGACAGGTTGGTCTGGAGAGGCTGCTCAAATTCCCTGGGCGTGTGCTTCTATGGACATCATGGACGACAGGAGCTGATGACCCCAGATGGTACCCCAACAAGCTCCCAAACCCATTTGGGAGTGGGCCCTTGCTTTCACAGGGTCCTCAGGACTTGAAACGAGTTTAAACTTCAGTCATGGTGGTGACCAGAAGGGTCCTCTCTGGCCAGTGTTCTTTTGTGATGAGTCCTGGATGTTTTCCATAAGCTTCCCCGAAGCTGCCCTCTGTCTGCAGGAGAAACTTGGCGGGTCCTGGTGTGCATCACCCTGTGGGGGCATCTCTGGACCCTGCACTCACTACCAGTTACAGAATCACTTTTGGAAAGGCTATATATGGCTGCTCTTGCTGGTGATGACCACTCACATCTCCAGGGTACAAGTGGGTAGGTGCGGAAGCAGTGGGGGCTGAGGAGAGCCAGGGTGCCACCTGGACTCTTCCCTTTGCCAGCTGGAGATCTTGTGCCTGTTTTCTCATCTAACAAGCCTGCCTCCTGCCCACACTTATGGGGATGAACTTAGTTCACACATGAGAAGTGCCTGGAATGTGCTCAGCGCAAAGTGAGACTTAACAGTTCCAGTATAATAAGTTTCTTTCTATCTTTGTTTTGTCAGCCAAAAAGCTCCAAGCTCCAACCTCAACCTACCTGGATTGGGCCGGCTCACTGGCTGCAGTGCACGTCATAGTGACCAGTCATTCTGGTCATTACAACATTCTGGTCGCTGGCTTTTTATATATAGAGATATTATAAGGTTTGATATTTTATTTTACTTTAAGTTTTATTTATTGATTTTAGAGAGAGTGAGGAAAGGAGAGAAAGAGAGAGAAAAACACTGATTTATTGTTCCACTTATTGATGCATTCATTGGTTGATTTTGTATGTGCCTTGATTGGGAATTGAACCCCACAACCTTGGCATACTGAGATGATGCTCTATCCAACTGAGCTACCCAAACAGGGCAAAATTTGCCACTATAAAGTATACAACTTAATTGTTTTTACTATACCCACTAAATATATTAGATTTGTGCATCCATTATCACAATCAATTTTAGAATAGTCATCACCCTTAGAGAAAACCCTGTACTCCTTAGCCATCACTCCATAATCCACCAGCTTTAGACAAGTACCAATCCATTTGCTGTCTCTGTAGACTGGCTTATTTTGGACATTTCATATAGGGTCAATTATACAAAATGTGTCTTTTTTGCATCTGGCTTATTTCACTCAGCATAATGTTGTAGTGTATGTCATAACTTCATTCCTTTTTTATGTCCAATTACTATTTCATTGTATGGATGAATCACATTTTTGTTTATCCTTTCATTCATTGATGGACATTCATGTTGTTTCTACTAATATGCTTATACAAGTGTTTGTGTGAATAGAGATTTTAATTCTGCACCTAGAAATGGAATTGAGGAATCACATGATAATTCTATCTCTAACATTTTGAGGAACCACCCACCTGTTTTTTGTAGCAGCTGCACCATTTTACATTCCCAGCAATAGGGCACAAGGATTCCACATCCCATATCCTCTACAACAGTCATTAATTGGAGGGTTTTGTTGGGTTGTTTTTTGATAATAGCCTGATGGTTTGTGGTGGCATCTTATTATGGTTTTGATTTGCATTTTCCTGATGACTAATGATGGTGAACATTTTTCTTGTCCTTATCTGCCATTTGTGTAGCTTCTTTAGAGAAATATCTGCTCAGATCCTTGGCCCATTTGTCTTTTTATTGTTGAGGTGTGAGAGTTCTTTATGTATTCTGGATACTGGTTCTTTATTAGGTATATGATCTGCAACTATTTTCTCCCATTCTGTGGGTTGTCTTTTCACTTTCTTGATGGCCTTCTGAAACAAAAGTTTTAAACTTTGGTGAAGACCAATGTATCAATTTTTTCTTCAGTTGCCTGTACTTTTGGTATCCTTATTCACTTTATCAGACTGTAATAAACACCTTTTGCCAGGTGCAAGGCCTTGTGAGCAGGGTGGTGAGAAGGTGCACCCAGGCTTGGGCACAGACTGTCTTTATAGGTGGAGGTAGTCAGAAAAGCCTTCTGCAGAAGAGGCGGGTCCTTCACACAGCAGGTTGGGACTTCAGCGTGTCAGGGGCTTCTTGCTGTGGAAGTGAGATCTTCCCAACCCCCTCCATGTGTGGGATTGTCTTCTCTCTCCCACCTGCCTCCCTACAAGCCCCACTCTTTGGGCTTGGTCCCCGGAATGATGAGCGGTGGGCAGGAGGTGGCAGGGCTGGAAGCACATAGGGTAATTAATTCTGACTTACGGAAGCTGTATTAAATTGGATAGAAACTGGTGAAAATAGGATTAGGAGAGAAGTTGAGCCAAGAGCAAACAGAAGGAAAACGCTCTGAGCCGGGAGGCTGAGTACTCGAAGGCGGGAGAGCAGAAGAAGGCCCTGGACATTTCTGGGTGATTGCGTCATGTCCAAGGCTAGCAGCCCACCCCCCGCCTTCACGCCGCTGCAGGGGCAGCCAGCTCTGGGCCTGGAAGATGGGAACACAGTGGCTCCCCTCCCTGAGATCAGCTTATCTGCACTGAGCTCACTCGAGTCCATGGATTAATTTGGAAACAATTAAAATTCTGTGCAAAACAAGCAGTGGGCCGGGCTGCCTGCAGGTTGGCACGCATGGGACCCTTTCACCACCAAGGCAGAAATCTAATTAGTGTGGGATTAGGGTGGCCACAAATCAGCAAGCAGGGAGGGCAGCTGAATCCTGGAGCAGGGCATGCCCCACAGAGCCGGGGACAGACACAGCAATGATCTGTCCTGGACTGGCGTCTCTGACCCACAGCCCAAGAGGAAGGCTGCACCAACAGGCATCACCCTGACCCTCTGGTTCTCCCATTCTCCAGGCCCACAGCCCATTGTCATTCACACTGGCATAAACGGCAAACCTATCTCCATCCCACAGAGGAAGGTACGAGGAGGGGCTGAGGTCACTCACTGCCATGCCCACCCTCCCTGACACCTCACTTTTGCAGCTGGGCTTTGTAAATCACACACAGGTCTGTACTCTCGCTGTAAAACTTTTTTGGGATTTCCAGAGACCCAATCACTCTTTGTTGGGCTACTGAGATAGCTTTAGCTGTTTGGCTGGAGGAGACAGGGATTGGCAGAGAGAGAGAGAGAGAGAGAGAGAGAGAGAGACAGAGAGACATTGATTTATTGTTCCATGTATTTGTGCATTTATTGGCTGGTTTTGTATGTGCCCTGATCAGGAATCGAACCAGCAACCCAGCAAGGTGCACCCTGTGGACATGCAGGGCATGTCCTCAAGGTCACTTGTGGTCCAGGTATGTGAGGACTGGGCAGAGTTGCCATGGTGCTGAGTCAAGGGAAGCCTCCAGACACCTTTGCAAGATGCAAGGCCTTGTGAGCAGCATGGTGGGAAGATGCACCCAGGGTTGGGCACAGACTGTCTTTATAGGTGGTCAGAAAAGTCTTCTGGCGGAACAGGCAGGTCCTTCACTATGCAGACATAGTCAAAGAGACATGTCCTGACAGCTTCCCGGGGCAATGGCCACTACTTCACATGCTCTGTAAGTTCTTCATATGCCCAGCACTTGCCTCATAGTGGTTGGACACCTCACAGGCCTGGGGCAGGGGGCCGGTGAGGGGGTGGCTCATGGGGCACACTCCTCTCTTGTATGAGAAGCTCACACAGCCAGGTGCTGCCCTGCAGAGGGCTCCTGACCTGGGCCGGAACCATCTGAAAGTCACAGCCCTTCCTCCCAGCAGAGCAAGTGCCCCTCCCACCGCCGGCCCTTTCCCCCTTCCCCCCACCCACCGCCCTGTGCAGTGTCTGTGCTCTGCCAGGATTCCTGCACATGTCCTGTGTCCTCGGCCCCAGAATGACAATCTCTGCCCAAGAACTGGTACAAAGAAGTTTTTCTGAAGCCTTTGCAGCTCTGCTTTCCTCTGGGGCATGTGCATGTGTGTGTGAACGTGGGACTGCTCCCAACCGGGGGTCTCAGGGGTCTTTTCAGGCACTTTAGGTGGAAGCAGAGGGCAGGGGTTCAGGAGAGGGCTGTGTAGTGGGGAGCCCAGGCACCTTGTCCTCTTCGCTGCTGCCTCATCTGTTGGGGACCACAAAGCTGATGGGAGGCGCCTCCCGCCAGTGGTGCCCCGTTCCCTGCTCACCTCCAGATGGCCACACAAAACCAATGGGGGACGCTGCGGTGGAGGAAGATCAGGGCCTGGTGATCTCACAGCAACTGGAATGGGGGGCAAGGCATTGTCCATCCTTCACTGAGTGAAAAACTGGAGATCAGAGGTCGAGAGGTTGAGAGGTCAGGGCTGAGGATGTCCTGTGTGTGCTAATGAGTTTGAACTCTGGCCTCAGCTCCAATGCTTGGAGGGTCATCCTGGGAGGGGCTGTGTTATCAACTCCCGAAGATTCCATTCAACTTGTCAACTTGTCCCTCTGCTGTTTGGAGACAGACACAGCCCAGCTGGGGCCAGGGAAGGGGTGCCTGGTCCCAGCCCACACCAGGAACTGAGAGATTAACGTATGTGTGTGGTGGGGGTGGGGGGGGGACAGGGGCAGGGAAGTGAAGGGTGGACCCAGCAGACAGTGTTCCCAAGTTGGGAGAGGATCCCAGTTAGCTGGGGTCTGCAGCTGGCTGATGTGGGAACTGGGAGGCCAGGGGCTGGGCCTGCTGACCGCCTCCTTTGGCCTCCATCATGGGGTTGAACATGGTCACACATGACCTGGCGATCCCTACCCCCAGAAAGAAAACCAGCCTATACCATCGAGACCCCGGATTTTTTTGTAAGCCAGAGTACTGGGGGCTCCCTGAATTACTATGGGTGGCTTCTGCCCCCAGGGGCGCTTTGGAGGCTTGAGTTGGAGGCTAATGTCCCTCACGACCGTGACCCTCCTGGAGGTTTCAGGTGATTTGAATGCACTTCTGCTTTTGGGTGATTCCCAGCAAAGTGGGGTTTTCCTGGCTGGCTTCAGGGTTCAGACAGAGGTTCTGGGGCTGTGTTGGCAGAGGTGGCCCCGAGTGACTGGCCGGCTGCAGTGGAGAGATGAGCAGTGGGTGTTGTGCCCAACTGCTTGGAGCCCCCCCAATCCTGTCTGGATCCCAGAATGCAGCTCACACTGGCCAGGGCCCCTGTGCGTCCTCCATTCCAGTGGGAGCTTACCCCTCACTGATTCTTTCCCAGAATTGGGGTCTTGGTCTCTGCGCATCCCTCAGGGTCTGTGGGTCCCACGGGCCTGACATACAATCCAGTTCTGCCCCCTTCCAGCCTTCCCTGTGGCTCCAGCCTCAGCTCCAGTGCCCAGCCAGGAAGCGGAGACCCAGGGGAAGTGAGTCCAGCCATGGTCACTTCTCTGCTGACAATGTCCTGATGGTGTCAGGGGCTACTCTGAAGGCACTTGGACTTGGCAGTACATGGTCCCCAGGGAGAGATAGGGGCTGATTCTCAGCATCCTTCTATTTTGTTGTTGTTAATCCTCACTCAAAGACATTTTTCCATTGACTTTTACAGAGAGTGGAAGGGAGGGGGAGAGACAGAAAGAGACATCAATTTGGGGCAAGGCCATCCCCTCAAAGCCCCTCTGATGTTGGTGTGGTGGGATTCATGACCAGAGTTACAGATGCCTAAGGACTGGGTCCTAGGATGCTGAGTCAGGTGCAGGGTGATGGGGTTCTCTTTCCAAGGAACAGGTTGGGAAGGGTCTGCTCTCCCTATCGGAACCGGCGCTGGCGGCCCTCCCAGGGCACTGGATGAAGGGCTAATTCTTCTTCCTGATTTGCCTGGAAAACACCATGGGAATCTACTTGGCAGGTGGCCGAGTTACCTTTGCAGGACATTCCTTCTGCTTCCAGAGGGAGCAAACACAGCCTCACCCTGCTGGCACGTGAGTGGAATTCCCATGGGGGTTGGCTCTGCTGGGGCTGGGTGAGAGAACATGGGCCATGATCAGGCAGCTTTTCCCGGTGGTTTCTGCTTCCTGGGGTGCAGGCAGCTGAAGGAGCCCCAGTCCTGCCCTAAGGGGTGTGAGTTGGAGGACACCCCTTTGTTCTTCACTCACCTCTGGGGTTGGAGGCTGCTGACCCCACACCTTGGCCTGGTAAAGTTGAAGCCCAACCTGATGGACAAGCTGCAGGGAGAGACCTGAGCATCAGCTCGATCAAGTGCAGGGTGCCGACTGGCTGACTGGCCGCTGGGTGCTGTGGAGCTGTTGGGAGCTGCAGCCTGAGGATCTTGGTGGGATTGACAGAGAATGAGCCATCCTACTCCCCAAGCCTATGTTTCCTCCCCATGCCGTAAGTGCTATAGCACTGGCATTAATTAGGAGTTAGAAAACACCACTGGGTGACAAATGGCCTGTCCCTCTGAGCCTGTTTCCCCATCTGTAGAGGGGCAGTGTCTAAAATTTAGAAGGATACTGGGCCCTGGCCAGGTTGGCTAAATGGATAGAGTATCAGCCTGCTGAGTGAAGGGTCCTGTTCAATTCTAGTCAAGGGCACATGCCTCGGTTGCAGGCTCAATCCCTGGGCCCAGTTGGGGCATGTGAGGGGCGGAGAGCAGGGGAGGCAACAAACTGATGTCTCTTTCTGTCTCTCCCCCCACTTCCACTCTCTTTAAAAGTCAATGGAAAAATATCCTTGAATGAAGATTAACAACAACAAAATAGAAGGATGCTGAGAATCAGCCCCTATCTCTCCCTGGGGGCCCTGCACTCCAAGTCCAAGTGCCTTCAAGGGGCTGGGGAGTAGCCTCTGACACCATCAGGACATTGTCAGCAGAGAAGTGGCCATGCTGGACTCACCTCCCCTGGGTCTCTGCTTCCTGGCTGGGCACCAGGGGAAGATGTTGGCATCTGAAAGTGAAATGGATCACAGGGACGAGGGCTCAGCTAAAAGCAGCTCAGGGGCTGAAAGACTGATACCCCTGAGAAGGCCACCTTCATCGTCATCATTGACCTAGCGTTGTCATGGAGATGGCCACTGCCCAGCACAAAAGGTGCCCTCAGAGGTGGATTGGGCCAGTGAGGATGGAGAAGGGAGCAGGTGGTGGAGGCGGGCATCGGCATGTTTGGGAAGCAGGACAGTGAGCCTCTGGCTGGAGGACATAGCCTGTTCCTGTGACCCTGCTCCTTGCACAGTGGTCAGGATGTGCTGTACCCCCCAAGAGGATGTGACAGGTCTTCCCTCCCCTCCCCCTACCTTACCCGAACATTTAAGCTCATGGGATTAGAAAACCAAACACAGGAGCTGGTTGGAAAACATCTTCTGAGGACGGATCCTTTCTTTCTTTTTGAAAAGTCAGATCCATTAACTTGCTCTCATTTCAGTGCATCTTAAAAAGGGGCGGCTATTGGCTGTGAGATGATGGGGCTCGGAGGGGCCACTTGGGCTGGAGAGCCCTGCAATGTGGCTGGTCCAAATCGAGCTGAGCCATCAGTGTAAAATACTTGCCAGATTCCCAAGGCTTACAAAAAATATATAATGGGATAGACCCGTGTCATGGAATATTATTCAGCCCTAAAAAGGAGTGACATAAGCTACAGCATGGATGGACCTTGAAACCATGATGCTCACTCCATGTATATGAACTATCCAGAACAGGTGAATCCACACAGACAGAAAGTTGGGGAGAGAGGGATTGGGGAGCGACCGCTAATGAGGATGAAGACATTCTAAAATTGACTGTGCAGATGGTTGCACAATTAAAAGCTACTGTAAATGGGGAAATTGTATGGTATGTGAATTACACATCACAAAACCTCAAACATGTAAAGTGTCTCATTAATAATGTTTCTATTAATTGCCTGCTGCAATGATCATATTTTGGACACACCTGTTATGGAATTTCAGCTTGGGAGGGTGAAGGAATTCTGGTGACGGATGGTGATGGCTGTACAACAATGGGAATGAACTGTGCACTTAAAAATGGCTCAAATGGTAAATTTATGTATATTTTACCACAAGAAAAGGGGGTGGAATGCAGTCATACAGACTTCCTTGCCCCAGTTCTCATGCATCTCCCATAGAAAGTTCCCATGTTGTGAACTCTGTCACAGGGATGTGCCATGAGCTGCTGGGGCACCAGGCTTCCATGTTTATACACTGAGCAATGACTTGCAGCTGTGATGAAGGACTGAGGGGCCAATGGGTTAGCATGGGGGCAGAGATGAGGGGCAGTGCCATGGGGATCCTGGGGGCCTTGTTGCCCCCCCTGCTCCCACATTGGGCAAACCTGGAACCTTATGGAAGGCTTGGCTTCCTTGCCCTGTGGGTTTAGTAAGGAAAACAGGGACAACCCACATCAACCACGGGCAGGCTGCTTGGCCGAGTTGCTGTTGTTATTTCCCTATTTCTGCACATCAGAGCTGCTGGCTGGTTTGCAGAGCACCCCACCTGGGAGGCGGGTCCTGGGGTCACATGTGGGGAAGCCCTAGACTGTCTGACAGAAAACAGATGGCCCTTCTTCCTCCGGGGCCTGGAGCCTGGGGAGTGCGCTGCACTGGTCTGGGGAGGCCGGGACCCCTACTCTGCCTTCTGAGACACACAACTGCTTCCAGTCACTGCTGCTGCGCATGTCTCTGCCCCAGGAAGGAAGTCTGCGAGGCGCTACCTTCCTGCCTTCCCTCCAGACATTCATTCAGCATTCCCACACCAAGCACAGCTGCCTTCTCCGCAGACCCGCCCTTCGATCCCCCATCCAGACAGGTCTCTGGGAGGCCCTGGCCTCTCCCTTCCCCCCGAGGGAACCCACCAGCCTCTTCCTTGCTGGCTGCCTGGAGGGTGGATGCAGCTCTGTGTTTGCTCAGCACTATGGACATCTGTCACCAGGGAAAGCCAACTGTGGCCGACATGTCCCCTAGACATGTGTCTGTCCCAAGGACATCTATTCCTCCCCAGACTCTCTGTAACCCTCCTCTGGGCCAGTGCGTGATCCCCTAAACTGCCTGAGTCCTATCCCATTTCTCCCCACCTGTGACCTTCCTCCTGCCATGGTCCTGCTGTCCCTTTTGGTCACTCCACGAGCATCTACTCACCAATGCTGCAGAGCCCCACCCAGCTCCCAGCCCAGGGGTCCCATCCCCTCCCACTCCCGCAGCCTGCTCCAGCCAGGCCTGTCCCAGAGCCTCCAACAACCCCTCTGCCTGCACAGGACCCCAGGACCACCTTCCCTCATGCCTCAGTGTGCCCTGTAGATGGGCCTTCATTCCCTAGATATTGCCCACAGTTTCGACAGGAGGCATTGGCACCTACTAGGATGCTGTACTGGGTCCCCCTAAAATTCACATCCACCTAGGACCTCAGAAAGTGAGCTCATTTGGAATTAGGGCCTTTGTGGATGGAATTACATTAAGATGAGGTCAGACTGAAGGGAATAGGTCCTAAATCCAGTGATTGGCATCCTATAAGAGGGAATGGAGGCACAGATACACAGGGGAGAAAACAGTGGGTGACAACGGGGTGAGGATTGGAGCCATGCAGCCACAAGCCAAAGGGTGGAGGCTCCACCAGGAGCTGGGAGAGGCAGGAGGGACCCTGCCTTAAAGCCGCGGAGCGAGTGCAGCCTGCGACACCCTCATTTCACACTCTGGCCTCCAGATTCAAGAGAGTGAGTTCCTATTGTTTCAGGCAATCTGTCTGTGGTGCTTTGTCATGGCAGCCACAGGACTAAGACACTGCCCAGCCCCACCGCATGGTCTGTCCACATGGCCGGGCCCTTCCCCGGACCCTGCCCATTCTGGGACACTGGGTTGCCTGTGGTCACTCCATGCTGGCCCTGTGACCATGTAAGGTGGGATGAGGGTGAGGGCTCAGGATGCAAGGTTGCTCTTGGGACTGGCAGGGTGTCACCCACATGGGTACTGGATGTCCACCTACCCCAAGGCCCCTCTCATGCTTGCAGGTGTCCCTTGGCCTGAACAAGGCCTCTCCTCAAGGGACACCCAACAGGCCCCAACAGTCCACTCCTCTGGTGGCTGCCAAGTTGCGCCGCCTGTTTTAAATTGGTCAGGTTCCTGCTGCCCCAGCCCCCACGGCCTCCCTGGCTTGGCAATGAGGTGTCCTGGTCTCTTTTTCCAGCAGGCATGGGCTGGGTGGAAAATGACCTCAGAGGGTGGGGTGACTGGGAGGCTTGGGGGAGTTCACAGGGTGTCCTGGGGGGCTGGGCTGGGGTTTGCTGAGTTGGAAGACCGCTCTGAAGCACATGCCCAGGGACCCAGAGGGGCACTTCCATTGCAGCTCATCAGAAGACCCCTTGCCACTGTGGCTCAGCCCTTAACCCTGGGCTCTGATGGAGGCCTAACTGGGAGGAGGCGAAGAGGGGCCAGTGGTGGGTTCCTCTCCCACCACTTGGACACCTGAGCATGGAGCAGGAGGACGTGGCCAGGGTGTGGCATGGGGGCCTGACTAGGCTCACAGACTCAGCGGGACTATCTGTGGTTACAGTGGGGTCAGAAGTTGCAGCTCTGGGCCAAGGGTGAAAGCCAAACAGCTTAATAAAATGATGACAATGCTGATACCAAGGGCCCTTAGTCAGTAGCCTGCCAGGCATTTACACAAAAGGGTACTGAGTGACCCACAGTAGGGCCCAAAAGAGAGGTGAGGCATGCAGGGACAGGCAGCAGTTGCCATGGCCCCACCTGGACTGGAGCTGCAGAGAGGGGAAAAGGGGTGCATTGGTGGCCTAGGGCTCAGAGAGGTCAGAGAGGCCCATGACAGGTGCCCGAGGTAAGGTTGGGAGGTGAACCTAGACGCTCAACCTCAACTACCAGGGGCCCCAGCATGGGTGGGGGGCAGACCAACCGGTGGAGGGAGGTGGCTCCCTGGGGTGGTTGGCAGTCCTTGATGTTCCTTGGCATGTGGCTGCATCATTCTGATCTGTGCATCCTCCTCTGTGTCTGTATCTCTCTTCTGTCTCTTACAAGGACACTTGTCATTGAAATTAGGGTCCACCTGAGTAATACAGGATGATCTCATCTAGAGATTCTTAACTTAATTATGTCTGTAAAGACCCCCTTTCCAAATATGGCTATGTTCACAGGTTCCCGTGGGCATGAATTGGGGGTCCCACCACAGCCAGGCACACAGACAGTCCCGAGATGATTGGGATTGGAATCTCCCTGCGACTTTCCAGGTTGGTTGGAGTCCTGTCCCTGGCGCCCTGAGCATCACCAGATAGAGGTTGCTATATGACCTTCAAGTCTTTGCAAGAAAAGTCCAGAGCAAGCTTTTGGATCACACAGAATGTGTCCACATCCAGAACCATCCACCAAATTAAAAGGGCAGGAGCAGGGTGATTCAGGGTTTTTGTGAGCCCCTCAGGTGCGGATCAAAGCTGGGCTCACCCCCACCCCCACACACCATGCTGGTGGTTCTCCCATGAGCTCCTGACGGCCACAACAAGGGAGTTGAAGGCACCATTTGCCCTCCTAGGCTCTGTTAACACCATCATCCATCCATTACTCTATACAACTATCTGTCTGTCTGGGGCCTAGTGGCCTGGACTTGCTGAGGTAGGCTGCTGACCAAGGGCCCTGGCAACCCAGCAAGTAGGGCACAGGTCCCAGTGTGAACTGGCTTCACAGCAGAGCACATGACTGTGGCATCGGGATAGAGACCTGGAGGTGCTTGCCTCCAAGTGGATGCTGCCGAGGGCTCAGTGACTGACACCCTCTGACTCCAACTTGACACCTCTCCCAGGCTGTCATGAATGGTCTGAGGCCACTGGCCACAGAGGTGATCCTCAGGGTACCTGGAGAGCCAGTCTGGGCAATGATGGCAGGGTTGGCCATAGGTAGCTGCTAGGAGTCATGGGACCCTGGTTTCAGGAGAGACATGGAGAGGGAGGGGACTGTAGGGAGTGCTCGCCCTGTGCAGCACAGCCCACATTACCTCCTCCAGTTTCCAAGATCCTGATGGCTGAAGGGGGCAGGGGGGAACAAGGCTCAGTTCTACACAGGTGGTAAGTGGTGGGCTCACTTTCTTGTCTGGCCCCTGCTGACACTGTGGACAGAGGCCAGCAAGTAGGCGGGGCAATCGGGCCAGCCGGAGCCTTGTCCTGGAGGCTCCCAAGCTGGCCCCCAGCCCTACAGATGCAGTGAGCAGGCAGCAGCCCCTCCCAACAGCCCTGCCAGGAGGGACACATGTGCTCCAGGCAGTGGCCTGACGTTCCTCCTCCCTCCAGCGTGGGCCACACTGGACAACAGGGCCCTGTTTGGAGCTGGATGAGTGGGCACTGGGGAGAGGGGGGAAGGGATGGAAAGAGCTCTAAGGGTCAGGAGGGGCCAGTGTGAGAGTTTGTCTGCCTGCCTATCATTAACCCCTTAAGGCTGGGGCTTGAGTCTGGGAGCAGCAGAGAACGTGGGCTAGAGGACAACTCCCAAGCAGCCAGCACACAGAAGGCACTCAGTGTTCCTCGGCACACAGTAGGTCCTAGCTTACCACCTACTGTGCGCAGTGCAGGCAGGCCTATGCTGGGACTAGGTCTATGTTCCCAGGACAAGGGGTTCCTCCACAAGGCTCTTACTGTCTGTGCTGGAGGGGAACAGGGTTCCCTCGTTCCCTTTGCTTCACCCTCCCAGGATGGTGTCTGCATTTATTAAGTGCCTCCTGTGTGCTGGCTGCTTGGAAGTTGTCCCCTATCCCTGTGTGTGGGGCCACATTCTCTTCCCCGCACAGGGGACCCCCAGGGGCCACAGCTCAGTTTTCCCAGGGCTTCTCCTCTGCTTCCATTGCAGCCTGTCCCCAGGAACCTTCTGGATGCTGGGAAGCCCCTAGTAGCTGGTGCATGAACCTCCAGCTTTCTGGCCTCCAGATGCAGTGCCAAGGGCCCCTCCATGCCCGCTGCCCCTGTTCTGCCTTCTTATGCCCCTGCAGACAAACTCCAGGCTCTTGGGCCTTGTCTGGGGTCTGACTCTGGGTGGGGAGTGGAGGCCACTCTGGAGGCCTCACTGGCAGCCTCACGGGGCCAAGTGAGAGTCTCCATTGTCAACCAGCCTGACTGCTCTTCATGGGTCTTGGGGCAAGAGGAAGCCTTGCTTTCCTCTCCCTCCTGCCCATGAACCTACCTACCGAGGTCAGGGAGGCGGGTAAAAGATGGGGCTGGTCCTGGGCTCAATAGGAGTGCACCCCCAACCTTTGTGAATCTCCAAGCTGAGGGGGAACAGTTCAGGCTGGGAAGGGAGTTGTCAGATCTCAGGGGCCAGGGGCTGTGTGTCCAGAAGCTGCACCCTAGCAGAAGGGACCCCCAGAGCCAAATTTTAAAGTGGAAGCTGCTCAGTGGCCATAATTCATTTCAGATTGCTCATCTACCAGCGTTGCCCGCCTCCCACCCCGTGCTCCCCACCCCCCAGCATGTAATCATTGCATTTCCGATGGCCCGGCGATTCTGCACACTCATAATTAGGAGGGCTCCCTCCCTCGCCTGTGCCAACTTCAGGCTCAGCCAGCAACTTCCGAAGGAAGCCCCCAGGCCAGTCATCTTCAGGAACAGCGTGGCCTCCTGCATGAGAGCCAGGAATCCTGGAGGAGCCTAAACGAGGAGGGGCAGGAAGGCAAGGGTCCAGCTCCGAGGATGCATTGCAGCATCTTGGGGGGCCCGGAGGGACCAGCCAAGATATCCCCCAGCTGAGAAAAGGGATCTGCCTGGAGACAGATGCCCCTGAGGGCAGGCTAGCCTTCCTCACGCGTGGTTTGCGCATTTGCTGCTTTGAGGTTTGGGACAATTACATGTCATCAATGGCTTTGCTTTGGTAATTGTCAGTTATGACCATGACTGAAAAGGGGCTGAGGCCAGGGGCAGGGTGGCACATGGAATCGGTCACTACAGAGGGTCCCAGTTCGGGCCTTGGCTCATGTGGATGGCTTCTGCTGCTGGTGGAGGCTCAGCCCAGGACATCCTCATTTTCATCCCAACCAGCAAGGTGACCTCAACAAACCTCTGTGGGCTCCTGTGTCCTCCCTGAGCATGGCCATCAGCTGGCAGAGGTCCTCAGGGCTGTGGTGGTGGCAGTAGCAACATACCTTGAACAGCCATTGTGTGGGGTCAGGGGATGGTGAGCCCGCTGTGTGTGTAGCCTGCTTTTCGGTTCTGCCGTTGTGGTCACCTTGCATTGTGACAGACTTTCCCTAGTTCAGCCCCACTACACCCCGGAGGTAGAATGGGGGGTGCTTTGTGCTTTAGGGAGAAGGATGTCCATTCAGCAGGAGAAGGCCACGCTTAGCCCAAGTCTGCCCAGCTCAAAACCTGGCTCTTGAGCCTTCACAGGCTGAGCCTCTTCCTCCTGTTTGTGACTTTTGCTGGGAGCAGGACTCAGCCAACACTTCTATGGATGGACACGTTCAGGTGACAGCAGAGGCCACTGGGAGAAACACACCCTGATTCACTCAACAGTGAAGGAAGCAGCAGCTGGTCCCAGCCGTGGCGCTTTCTCTCAGTTGACAGGAGCCCAATTTCATGGGGCCACACTCCTGCACTCGGTTTCCTCTCGCTTTCTCTGGGACCCCAGGACTGGTGGTCTGATCTACCAGGCAGCCTTCATTGTTCAGGTCGGGACTCAGAAATCTCTGGTTCTGCTCACTTTCTTTCTCTTTTGCATAGTTTAAAGCATTGTATAAAGCAGATATGTTTGTTGCAAAACCCTTAGAACATGCCTGTGGCAGCAGAGAAAATGCAAAGATTTTTATTGTGACCCACTAACTAGATGATCCCGAGGTACCGTGGGTGCGTGTCCCTCCAGAAACTCTTCCTATGAATGAAGGTAGAATGTATTCATTTACCGATGTGAGTATCTCACATAGCAAAATGGAGGCAGAAGGGACTGAGTGATGTGCCCAGTGTCAGACCAGAAAGCAGCAGAACAGGGTTCGAAGCAGGCTGCTGGTGAGTCTGGAGTCTTAAGCTCCTCACTATGCACAGAAAGTCCTGGCACTGTTTTTGGACTGTGTGGAGAACCCCACATTTGTGCAGGTTGAACCTCATGATGAAAGCTGCTGCTACATCCTGGGGAGCTCTGGGCCTGAGACCTGCTCTTCCTCCTTAAGATGGACGATAAAACGCCAGGCACCCCAATGCCACCAGGACTTTCTCTGCAGATCATGGAGAGGCTGAAGAGAAACCAGAGGAGGGCTCTGTGTGTGCTGTGTTGCTGTTGGACGTGGAATCCTGGCCTTCTCTGCGGATGCCCACACTCTCTCACCAGCTTGGGACAGGATGGCATGGTGGCAGCTGCACACTCAGCCACATGGTGTGTCCATTGCTGCACACACATCCTCGCTGTCGATCCTCGTGGTGTCCCGCAAAGATGAGAGTATTATCATTCCCATCTTAGGTGCAGAAGCAGGGCTCAGAGAGGTTAAGTGACCTGGCTGAAGTCGCACAGCTAGGAGATGTGTAGACACTGAACCCAAGTCTAAATAGTCCATCTGTTACCCGAGAACAGTGAAGCTCCTATCTTTGGTTTGTAGGGAAACATAACTCGTAGAGAGGAGACCCAGCCCGTGCCCGTGGCCTTGGGACCTCAGAGGGGCGCAGGCACCCCCACTCTACAAAGGACTGCGTACGTGCTCGGCACCATAGCTACTTAGGAGCCTGGAGGATATCGGGTCTCCTGGGGCCCGAGGCTGGAAACTGCCTGTGGAGACGACAGCCAGGCCTGCAACTGCCGCCAGGCTGGCCCCACCGCGGTCCCAACATGTAATTAGGGAAGTGGGATTTCAGCTGGGACCGCAGAGCTCTGGGTGGACCGTGCGGCCCAGAAGCCCTGGTGCCGTAAAGGAGACATCAGCCAGCCACCCTGCCAAGCCCCGAATGTTTCCACCAGACACCCATGCTAAGGAGTGAGCGTGCGGGTAGGCTCCCCCATGGGGCCTGTGGACCTGGGTTCCCTGTGACTTCGAGCAGTTCCAGCCCAGCTCCTCCTCCTGGCCTGACCCTCACCTCCCTGAGAACCCCAAGCCCCTGCTTTCTCCCTGAGGGTCCCCATCTTCTCCCTGAGGGCTCCCCTGCCCCTCATCACTCGTTTCCTATATCCTCTGAAGCTCCTTACCTGGGCTGTCTTCTTGCCCCCGGCCCCCCACAGACTCCTCTACCATGCCTGACACTTGAACGGCATCATTAGCTCTGGCTGCCATCATCTCAGAATGTGTTCATCTTTTCAAACTGACCTTCTGTCCCCATTAAACACTAACTCCCTGTTCTTCTCCCTCAGCCATTGGCGCCGACCATTCTACTTTGTCTCTGTGGATTAGGAACCATTGGGTTTAATGCCTACAATCTCCGAGCTGTGGGACGTCAGCCAGGTCACTTAACCTCTCTGAGCCCTGCTTCTGCACAAAACAAAGCAGCACTGATAGAAGTGATAGAAGTGGAATCACACAGAATTTGTCCTTTAGCATAATATTCTTCAGGTTCACTCATGTTGTACTGTGTGTCAGAATTTTATTCCTTGTTTTGAGAGTGAATATCCCACTGTATAGATGGACCACATTTTATTTATTTATCCATCCATCCACCTGCCCACATACCTTCCAAACTAAGTCACCTCCTTCCTGCATTATAACTTTTGTTACTGAGGCAGATACCACCCCACCATCATTTGTTGTTAATTTTTAACTTTATCCAGTATATATTGCTGTGTAGTACGTGAGATATTTAATGTATTTGTGAATAAATTATGTCAGTCTTTTCCTTGATTTTCGGGCATGGTGTCAGACTCCACAAGATTCCCCATCACAATTTTACTACAATGTTATCTCTCACTATCTTCAAGCACACAGATGTTTTTATTGCCCATGTTAACAGTTCCCATCTATCTGGAATCTATTTTGTGTACGGTGTGAGATAGGGATCTGACTGTACATATACTTATAGGCAGACAGTTGTCCCCACACCAGTTATTGTAGAGTCCATGCTTTTCTTCCACGGGTGCCCAATTTACTAAGTTCCCCCACATTTGAGGTCTGTTACTGACCTTCTCTTCCATCCTGTCAACTCGAGTCAACCTACAGAAATGAATTTAATCAGCCTGTTTATGCGTGACTCTAAAACAGCTGGTTAATTCAGTGAAAAGAATCACATGCCAGATGTTGGCAGATCATGTAACCAAATGGCTGGTTCTCTATTTTCAGTTTGCAAAGGGGATTCTGACCACTAGTCATTCACCATTTTACTTGGCAATATGTGTCGAACATCTCTATAGTTTCAGGCACTGGACTAAGCTCTGAGGGTCATTGGCAGGGAATGGATCTCCTGATCTAGACAATCTAGAAGACAGAGATGGTCAACTAGGAAGGTCACTTCCATGAAGAACAGTGCTTGGAGATGACATGATGTGGGCACAAGTGGCTGGTCAGGGGGTGCTTCTTGGAGGATGCTATAGATTGAATGTTCATCTCCTCCGCCTCCAGATTTAATGTTAAATCCTAACCCTCAAGGTAATGTTGTGAGGAGATGGGGATTTAGGTCATGAGCCCCATGAATCAGATTAACATTCTTATAAAAGAGACCCCCAGAGCTCCCTCACCCCTTCTAGGAGTTGGACACAGGAAGAGATTGGCCGTTCATGAACCAAGAAGTGGGTTCTCAATAGATACTGACTCCGCAGGGACTCTGACTTCCTAGTCGCCAGGACTGCAGGCCATCAATGTTTGTTGTGTGAAGCCCCCAGTGTACAATAGTTCATTAGAGCAGCCTGAGCGGACTAAGACAGAGGAGGTGGCCTCTTTGTCTGGATCTGATGGATGAACCGGAGCACACATGCAAGACCTGGGGTGCAGAAATCCCAGGAGGGCAAGTGCAAGGCCCTGTGGCTCCGTGTCTTGTCATGACCCGGGTGGCTTGAGGGGAGGAGATTTCAGAGAAGCAAGAGGAGTCAACCCTGTGAAGCAGAAAACCTGTGAGGGTGTGGAGGGCAGGCAGCAAGTTTGCTGAGCCTGTTCACCGTACTTTCCACGTGTGGCTGGGTTGGCCTCAGAACTCCTCCTCTGTAGACAGGGCAGAGGTAGGACAAAAGGAGCCAGCTCTCTGAGTCTATTCCCCCCACCCCAGCAGAGATACCTCCAGCAGTGCCCCTCAGCTGCCCAGTGAAGTCCTTGTGGGCCTGGTGCTCTCAGCCCTCTGTTAGACCCCAGCCCAGCCCGCCAATGTGCACGTGGCACGGTCCATGTGGTTTCCCGGTGCTATGGTCTGGCCCCGGACATACACCCAGTCTTCTCACTGGAAAACCAAACCCAACGCCCACCTTCACCCAAGAGAGTGTTTTAAATTTGAGGACTGGGGACAAGCCATAGAGTGTGACCCTCTGCAGCCACGAAACTCCACCCTATGAAGGACACTGTCTGTGTCTGCACAGACACTTACCATCCACTCAGAGCTGACGACAGCATGGCGCCCCCTGTGGCCCTACAGCTATTGGGGCGTGAGGCTCTGGGCAGCTGTCCGAAGACCTGCCTGAGGGAGGGGCCCAGCCCAGCCCTCAGTGGTACAATGAGGTCACTGTTCAGGGGTCCAGCTCCCACCCCTCCTGGGCACAGAGACAGTGGGCAGCCTGCCACGGAGCTGCGGTCAGTGGGGCTGAGGCACCCTCAGGCCTTGGGAGCATCAGGCTGCCCCCTCGGAGCCACAGAGCGTGACGGGAGAGGGTAATTGGGCTCTGGCTGTGACTCGGGCTCTGGAGGGGTGGGGCGGGTTTGTGCAGCATTAAGCCTGGCTCCACTCCGACGGCTGTGGAATTCCTTGTCTGATCCGGCTCCAGATTGGGCCAGAAAGAAATTGGGGGAGAATTGATTTGTGCCACATCCAGGCAATCGCAGGCGGGGAGTCCCCGTCGAGTCCCCTTCCAGTCCTTCTCCCCCATCTCCCCTCTCTCCACCTTCCCTATGAAGCCCTGGCCAGCTGCTGGTGCCAGGAGAGGTGAAGCCACAAGTGGTGGTTGAGACCTTCCCCTGGGGATCCCATCACCCTCCCCAAAGTCTCTGGGGACGGCATTCATGACACGGGGACTCTGTTGCCTGCCAGCACAGTGTCAGGCCTAGGATGCCAGGGCCTGAGTACCCCAAAGACAGGAACACTCACGGGGAAACTTCAGAGGCCAGGGATCCTGGTCAACACACTCTGTCTCCCAGACAGGGGAGCCGAGGTGGGGACAGACCGGCAGCTCCAGCCCAGGCCCCTTTCCTGGACTCTTGCACAGCCCTACTAGGAGCTGTTACAGGAAGGAGAGGGTAGCCCACGACAGCCTTCCTGGAGGAGGTGAGCCTGAGCTGGTGCCCATGGGGATTGGCAGGGCTTGGTGAGCAGGGCCAAGGAGGAAAGAAGGACACCTGGCAGGAGGTGAGACCTGTAGGGCCCTGACCAGGGCCATGGAGCGAGGGAGTTCGGTGGCCAGGCCCTGGTGGGGAGCCTTTCCCTGGCTTGGGAGGCTGGCCCCAGTTTCAGTGGATTACATGTACTTTTCTGAGGAGCCCTGTAGTGTCCTCACCATCTCATGCCAGCTGATCACTCTGTCTCCTGAAACCTCTTTCCCTGACGGTGGGCTTCCCTGAGCACAAGGGAGTCAGCCCAACAGGCTGCACTGTGTGTGGAGCCCTTCGGGAGTGCCAGCCCCAGGAGGCCTCCTTGGCCACCTAGACTCAGGGGCAGGCGGCATAGCAAGGGGCCCACAGGAGGCCTCGCCGAGATGCTGAAGAAGGAAAGGCACCAGAGATTTGGCAGTCGGAGCCGAGCAGTTTGCCTGCCTTGCTCAGGCTGGCAGGCAGGGATGCTCTGTGGACTTTGGCCCCTTGGGAGGCAGCTCAGGAAGAAGACTTTGAAGGAACAGTTTAGGTCCCTAGGAGGGTCCTCCTTGCAAGGAAACTGCAGTGAGGCCTGGTCCATCCAATACCAACCACCCAGTACCAACCCTACCAGCACCAGCGCCGAGGCATTGGTGGGTTCTGGGCCTCAGTTTTCTCATCTGAGAAATGGGGCCACCTGGGCTCTGCTCAGCTTCCCAAGGCCATTGTATGGAGCTCGCATGCGCAGCAGCCTCTACCCATGGTGGACACTCGCAGGCATGCTGTGGGGCCTTCCTGACCCACATCCCATGGCCCTCTCCCACCCCCACTCCCACCCCCGACACACACACCCTATGGCTATGTCTATGGCAGGAGTTGGATGGCTGAAGGCGTGAGTTAGCATCCACTCCCTTGCAGTCTCAGGGGAGCCCAGGCCCAGGGCCAAATTTTATTTTGACTCAAATCCCGTTACTGGGGCCAACTGGTCCCACCTTTTATTTCTGTCACATCCTGTACGTTAAAACAGCATTAACTTGAAACCCTTGTTTTGAGGAGCGACTGTGCCAACACCAGCCTCGAGGCCCCGTTGGCTCAGGGAGGGCGGCCTGTCTTTGGGTCTGGGCACAGGGCATTCCCCTTCTGACTGTTGGTTCAGTGAGGGGGGCTGGAATGGGGCCCCCAGGCCATCCAGGGAGCTGCTCTGAAACGCCCAGTGTCCAGTTGGCAGAGGTCTGCCTGACGGTTGGGCAGTCCAGTTCTGGGCTGGCTCCAGCTGTCCCTCCCTAATGCTGCTGCGGGAGGGAGCTGGGCGCCTACCCCCACGTGTGATCCTGGGGCCAGTGTGGGGTGGGGGCCAAGAGGGGAGCCCAGCCCCAGCTTCCTCCTTCTTTAGAGTAGCCTGTCCAAGGGCCAGGCCCAGGGGTGGGGGCAGGGCTGGAAGCAGAATCGGGGAGGGGGGACTCTCCTCATTTCCCTCCCCGTCAGCTGCTGCAGGGCAGGCCCCGCTAGTTGAGGAAGGGGCTTCCCCAGGGAAAGCTGGGTGGCCAGGGCAGGCTCGAAGGCTGGGGAGGTCTTTCAGAGGGGCATGTGTGCTGACTCTGAGAGGACCAGCTGGCCAGCCCTGGTGTGGAGCTTACCCAGCCTGGGCCTATCCACAGGTCAGCTCCTGCCGCCTTTCCTCCCTCTGCAGATGGGGGCGCACAGAGGGGTGTGCACTGTCTGCGCTCCAGGTAGCTGAGTGGGAGTGTGACCAGGCACCTGCCAGCAGTGCTCTCCCAAAGGCTGCCCTACTACCCAAAAGCCCTGCCCGGCCTGGGGACCCTTCCTCTCACGCCAGGCCCTCTTGTTGCCCACGCGGCTCTCTGGGCCCACTTCTGCTCCTCCTTCGTCTCACTCCCTCCAGGGAGCCTCTGGACTGCCCTGTTCAGAACCAGCTTTGTGTTTCCAGCCCCAGGCACTGCCCAGGCCGTGGCCAGGCACTGGCTTGGGGCCTATGGTGGGGTGAGGACCACCTCACCACATGCTGTCCAGGCCGAGAGGGCAGGGCCAGGCCTGGGAGAATAGGCCCCTTCATGCCGCAGCCCCGGCTCTGTGTGTGCCGCACCCTAGCCCAGCCCGGCCCACCCATGCCCCCCCCCCACTGGTGCCCGCGGTGCCCTCCTCCGCTTGCGCGGCTGGCGGCAGGGCCTCCTCCTGTGGGACCGGGCAGCCACCTGCTGCCCACAGCCGCAGCCACACAATGGGGCCCTTGTGAGCGGGCGGGCGGGCGGGTGGGCAGGCGGGCGTGCGGGCAGTGCTTCCCAGCCCACCCCGGGCTCAGAGCTCCGTTGTGTGGGCGGTTGTCCTGACTGGGCAGCACGGAGCCGATCAGGCTGCTCAACCCACCTTGGGCCACAGTGATGCTGGCCCTGAGTCCCAGCCTTCTGCAATTCCTGTGCCAGCGCCCACTGGGGTGGGGGCTTGTCTTGACTGAGCGTTCTGTGCCAAGGGCCCCTTTCTCGGCACCTCGGGCAGCCAGGAGCTGAGGACCAGCCACATGCCGCCATCCACTCCTGGCTTCACCTCAGCCCCTGGACCTTAGCCTCCTCGCGGCCAGGTTGTGGCAGGAGGTGCGTTGTGGGTGCTAGGGCAGCCATGGACACATCCTACTGGGGAGGTGGTCCCCAAAGAGCCTGCTGAGTGTAGCTCTGGGACAGCATCGGATGGAGGAAGGCTGACTTTTTCCCTGTGCGGGGCCATTGAGAGGCTGGGGCAGGGCCAGGGGCTCAGGGGCTCAGCCCTGCCTGGAGTGGGAGAGAAGCTCGGCGTCCCCCTCAGCCGCCCCCTCCCAGCTGTTCCGGGCAGCTCTGTGTCCCCCGGGGCTGTGCAAAGCTAAGGATTTCCTCTGACGGGGCCACAGCTGCATGCACAGATGTGAGAGAAGATGAGAACTGAGCCGAGGCTGCAGCCAGGCAAGGGAGGTGGGCTGGGCTGACACAGATCCCCAAGCCCGACGCCTGAGAACCTGCATCTATGGGGCTGAGGACCAGTGTGTCCAGGGACCTGGGGACATGTGCACATCTGAGATGAAAACTGGCACTCACTGTCTGTGGGACTCAGCTGGGGCAACATAGGCCCACCTCTTTAGGTTCTTAACCGTTTGTGAACATTTTCATTTTGTACGGGGCTCCTCAAATCTGCATGCTGTCCTGAAAATGGGGGTCAGGATGTGTTCACACCAGCAGCATAGGGTCCTGGGGTTGCCGTCCCTGCAGGCCACTCCCCAGGCTCTCAGCCTGAGTCCTCGTGGTGTGGAGCCTGATGCTGTCAGGGTGCCAGAGACAGGCTGCAGCTGCTGCTATCTCAGGAGGGCCGAGGGGGCGTCCCCATCACGTCACCCTGATAAGCCTGGCCTCACTCTGGCCTCTGGAAGACCAACAGAGCCCGAGATTTAAAGGTTCACAACTGTTCTTCCTGGCTACTGGGATGCATCTCCCGGGTCCCCAGGTATTGGGGGTTCCTTCAGGTGGTTCTGGCTCCAGTGAGGCTGGCGGTCCAGTCTGCCAGGACTCGCTGAGCTTCAGGATCCCAGGTGGAGAAGGGAGGCCAGACCCAATCCCAGGGCCTCTCAGATATGTCCAGGGAGGGCAGGAGCCCAAGGTTAAATTAAATTAAGGAGCCTCCCTGAGAAGGGCTGTGCCAGGTACACGGAGATCTGATACTTGGAGCTTTATGATTCAATTCTGATGGTAGTCAAGCAGGTCACAGAACAGGGACAGGCTGGCAGCTGGGGTACCCACAGGGGAAACAGTCCCCCCAGCTTCTCTGCCCCACTAGGCCGTGCATGTCCAGGTGGGGCAGACCTGGCCCTCCAGGTGCCCCAAACTGCCTTATTTAGAGGGTTTTCCTACTTCAACAAAATCTACCCCTCACCCCCGCCTGGCACACACACTGTGGAGGTGGTGCCTGGAGGGCTCAGCTGGTGTGCACCAGGTACCTGCTTCTCCAACCCGCTAGCTCTGGGCCATAGGATGGGTGCTCATTTGGTTTTCTCATCTGGGAATGGGATATTGATCCTTCTATGTCAGATTTCAGGGTAGAGAACAGAGCACACGTTCATGCAGCTCTTGGAATGGTGTCTGGTATACCGGAATGCCCTAAGAGTTTGTTAAATAACGTTGCCAGTTGGGGCCTCATGCCCTATCTGCAAGGGAAAGACCACGAAAATCAAGTGTAGAGATAAGACACCACACAGTAGGTGCTTAATGATTGCTCATTTTTCTTTGGAGTTTTCCTGGTGAGCACCAGCTCTGGCCAGAGCCGAGACGCCTATGGAGCAGCGGCTGCCTGGGGCCTGCTCTTCTGGGTGGTGAGGCACCCGAGGGGCCAATGGGAGGCCCAGGTTTTGCTCCTGAGAGCCTTGGGCCTGAGCGTTTGGCCGGCTCCTGAGCTGCATCTCAACCGATTTTGGGGACCCACCAGGGGGCACGGCCAAGCCCCATGGAGCTGCCGCTGGCTCTGGACAGCTGGGCCAGAGTGAGGGATGGTAGAACAATCTGGCTGAAATAAAAGTCTTAATAGCAAAACCACTTCTGTAGAGAGAAAACATGATATGTGGCCAGCCTGTGCATACACTCGGGGGTCTGGAAAAGAGGAGAGATCTGGAGAAACAAATGACTTGGAGGAGCTGCCCCAAACCCAATGCTAAATTATTAACCTCCTGCGTGGGGAGAAGTGATAAAATAAACATCCACCGGCCCAGTCTCTCAAAAGTAAAAGGTTCCTGGAGATGGGAAATCCAGACCCTGTGGATAGCCACCCCATCGAAATAAAATCATCCGATGTTTGTTTGAAGATGCTGGGGAGAAACAAGGCCCAGATAAATTACCTGCTTAAAGCCAGCCAGCCAACCTGCGCCGGTCCCGGGCTTGAGGTGCCTGTGCCTGCAGCGCAGCTGATGGATTGGGTGCCGAGGAGGGAGGCTACAGTAAGCAATGCTGGGAATGCCGGGGGCCCAGAAAGGGTCTGGGGGCCGTGTCTGCCTGGTTAGTGATGTCTGCCCAGGCTTCCTGTCATGGGGGCTTAGGAGAGGACCAGGCTGTGGAAGCCAGCATGCCTACTCTGTGCTCTTCTTGCTGGGCAGCCCAGGGAGACAGCCAGAGCTCTGGTCCTGACCAGCCCCACTCCAGTCTGGACTCCTGAAGCTGCTTCCAGGAGCGGCCTGGAGCCCTGTCAGGCCTCAAGCGGCTCTGGTTGGGGGCTGGTTGGAAGACTCTTTAGAGGTTGCCTGGCTCATTCTGTGCCTCTCAGCCAGCATGGCAGACACTGGCATGCCTAAGACTATTGTCCATACAGGGTCTAGGGCAGACATCACTAATCAAGCCCTGAACTCTTGCAGAAATGGCCTGACACCCTTGGTGGCATGGGAATCTGGTGGCCCTGGCCTGAGAGATACACTCACTCACCTCCCTGTGCCAGGAGGAGCAGTGGGTCTTCTCCCCCACTCAGCACCGCCAGCCCTGACTCTGCAGCCACCTTGGGGCTGGCGCACCTCCTCACTCCAAGACAGGCCTGCTGTGTGCTGTCTCCCCGAGAGCTCCTGCTCTGTGTCTAGAGCTCAGCCCTGCTGAGGGCCCAGGTGTGGGGGACGAGGCTGAGGCCACTACATGTCAAAGTCAGGGGTATAGGAGGGCTGGTGGCTGGCCCAGAAGTGGGTCTGCCGGGCACCCTCTGGGCATGGGGCACCACCAAGAGCACAGCTAGACCACAGCCAAGAAGCTGCTCAGTAAGTTCCCTGCACCCTGGCCACATCCAGGAATGGGCTGCTCAGTGTCCTGGGGCCAAAATAACAAAGTGGACTGTGGGGACGGGGGGGTGGGAGGCAGCTTAAACCACAAGAAGGCATTCCCCTCAGTTCTGGAGGGGGTTAAATCCAGGAGCTGCGGGGCCTCCCTATGGAGGCTCCAGGGAAGGGTCCTGCCTGCCTCATCCAACACCTGGGACTCCTGACGCACCACTCCAGCCTCTGCCTCCCTGGCCACAAGGCCTTTCCCTATGTCCGCTCCCCTTTCTTCTTCTTCTTCTTTTTTTTAAAAAATATATTCTATTTATTTTTTACAGAGAGGAAGGGAGAGGGATAGAGAGTTAGAAACATCGATGAGAGAGAGACATTGATCAGCCGCCTCCTGCACGCCCCCTACTGGGGATGTGCCCGCAACCAGGATACATGCCCTTGACCGGAATCAAACCTGGGAACTTTCAGTCCTCAGGCCAAACCAGTTTCAGCTCCCCTCTCTTCTAAGGACACCAGTCACTGCACTCAGTGCCCACTGTAATCCAGTCTGACCTCTTCTTAACTTAATCCCATCTACAAAGAGGGTCACATGCTGAGGGTTTGGGTGGACATGAATTTGGGGGGACACTATCTAACCCAATACAGGCACCAAGGGACAGCGAGCTGGCTCACACCCACCCAGGGAGCGAGCCCCCTCTCAGATTCCTCCTCTGAGTGCCAGGTGCCCTCCAGGATTCCCCAGCTGGCCCTGTCCTGCCCTGTATTCTACCTGGAGCTGCTCTCTGTCCTCAGAGGTGGCACTGCTGGTGAACCTGGCACAGGTGGGGGCGGCGCTCAGAGAGCCAGAGAGAGAGCAGAGGCCCAGGGTGTTGGGGTGCAGAGAGGGCACCCCAGGTTGGGGAGGCAGATGCAGAAGCCCAGAGCTGGCACAGGGTCAGGAAAGAGGGCATCCAGGGTGGTCCCTGGTTTGAAACCTCAGATTCCTGTTGCTGTGGCCATGGATGACGGCTAAGGAAGTGTGCAGCCAGGCTGCATGGAGCAGGGCCCAACACCTGTTGGAGGCACCCGAAGGCAGGGGACACCCATTGACAAATGTTCACAAGTGGTCTTGACAGCTCAGGGGCCCCCTCTCCTGGAATCAGAGTGGACAGTGGGGACAGACTCGAGGGTCAGGGAGGATACTGCGTACCAGGACCAGGGGGGAGGGGAACACCTGGCATAGGACCCAGGCTGAGTCTGGATGGGGGTAGAGGTGGGCCCCTCGGGCTGCTCACCACTGCTCAGAGAACCTGTCCTCCCTGCCCCCTGCCCTGGGACCTCAGACAAGGCCCGCTGCCTGAGTTTGCAGTGCCAACCTCGTAGGCTCAGGCGAGTGTGGCTGCTGGCAGGAGCCTTTTGAGCACTGGCTGCAGTGAGCACTAGGCTGGCCACAGGGCCCTGGCTTTTGCTGCCATAAGCCTGAGAACCCTGAATGCCAGGTCCAGGGACCCCCCCAAAGCTGAGCAGATGAGGACAAGGGGGCCCCCATGCCCCTGGGACTAGCCCTTGGCAGGCTGGGTTGGGCTATGGGGCACACCTGCTCTGGGATGGGTGGGGAGCTTCCGGGCCTGCAGCTGTTGGTCCCCAGGACAGACATGGCCTCCCCAGCAACAGCTGGGCCGGAGGCTCCAGAGCCAGAAGAGCCCAAAGCCCAGGCCAGCCCTGCTTGGATCAGTTACAGGGGCTGCAGATGCTGGGGGACAGGGAAGGAGGAGAGGAGAGAAGGGTAGGAGGGGAGAGAAATCGGGGGAGGGAGAGTGCAGTGAGCCCCTGCCTGGCCTCTGGTGCTGGGTGTGGCACTAGCGGTCCCCTCGGTGGGAGACCACTGAGACAGACTCCTGGGGCTGCCCCCCTCCCGGGGTCTGGCTGCTCACAGGAATGAAGTCCAGCATCCCCTGGTCAGCTCAGAATCTCTGTTCAGTGACTAGGGTATCCCAGTCCAGCTACCCCTCTAGGTGGCACAGGGAACCCAGAAGCTGCCCCCACCCCTTCCAAAGGCTGACATCTCCTAATGAGACCAGCCTTCTGGAGCCTCCTGGAGGGTCAGCAGGTCAGGGGCAAGGTGGAGGCTGTGTGGCCTCGATGAGGGACACTGCAGGGAGCTGTGGGACCAGGAGGGGACTGCCCCCCATGCCCGTGCCAGGACACACAGCATATGGCAGGTGCTCAGCAAATGCTCCAGGAGTAATTAGGCATTAGTGTGAGAAGGCGCTGACCGCACAGCCATGGAGAGTTACTCCCGTGGGTGCCCGTCTTGCTTTCCGCAGCTGAGATGACAGGAGTCAGGGCAGCACACACCCCACTGGGCTCTAGTGGGTGCCTGGAGCCTGTGGGGAGCTGTGCCCTCCCCTCCCACCACAGGGACCTGCACGACCATGAACTGGGGCTTTCCCAGTGGCCATCTGACCACACAGGGATTATATCCCAACTCGCCCTCCTTCGGATCCGAGGCAACCCGGTGGTGAGACTTGTGTGAAAGTCTCTGCTACTCTTTTTGCTGAGAAGTGAGTCTGCAGACTGTTCTGATTCACTCCAGTGGGGACACGCCTGCCCACCAAGGGTCTGGGGTCAACACAGCCTGACCTGCCTGAAGCCCTTGGCATCTTGGGGAGCGTCCGCCCTGCCTGTCTACCTGGCCACAGCCCCTGACAGCCAGTTCAGCGAAGGACAGGCCAACCGTCAGGACCAAGGACTCCCTGGCTTGGATAAGCGGGGCCAGTTTGCAGAATCTGGGGATTTTGAACCAGCTGCTGTGGCAGGTGTGGCCAGACTGGCTGAGCAAAGTCCACCCGCCACCGGGAAGGTCGCCAACCAGCTGCTAGAGTGTGTGGGGTGGCTGTGCTGGCCACTGGCCCAGGCAGCAAAGCCAGCAGAGGGTGGGCTGGGCTGGGGGCTGCAGGAGGGCCCGACACCCCACGTGGTTCACCATCGCCCCTGCCAGAGCAGAGTGGGCAACCCAGATCCTCCAGCCCCTAAGGCAGGCCAGGGCAGTTGGCCAGACCTGGGTCTTGGCCTGGAGCCCCATGTCTCAATCTGACATGGGAAATACTAGCCATCAATTGGGGAGGAAGCACAGGGAGAATACCCCCTTCCCTGAATCTTCTGCTCTCAGAGCATTTGTGAATTGCTGGCGCCCTCCAGTGGTAGCACTTGCTTTGTTTCCAGTGATCTGAACTCTCCCACGTTAGAGGCAGGTTTAGGGGGCTAAGTGGAGGAGTGGACCAAGAAGTGGCCAGGTCAGGTAGGGGTTCCTAAATCAAGCTTTAAGATAAGGTTGTCAGTGCCAGCAGGAAACCTGAGAAGGGTGGGAGGCTTAGCAGTGGGCCCCGGGGGGCACTGGGCAGGAACCGGCATTACATATCCTCTGGCCTTCGCTGGTAGTTATTATACTGTGTATTAATGGCCCCGGGCCTGTCATGTGCTTCCACCCCGAACCCAGGTGACCTCAGCTGTTCTTCATGTTGGAATGGTGAGCTGGTCCCCAAGGAGTGGGCATAGGAGTGCCATCCTCAAGGAAGCCCCCATCCCCTCCTCCCCTGTTCTGTCTACACCACTGGAACCCCGGGTGGGGGTGGGGGGCGGGGAGGCTGTGCTGAGGCTCCTGCCACCGATCCCCAAGAGATTAGCTCACCCACAGAGGGCTGTGGGGCAGGGAGGGGGGCTGTGGGAGCACTGGAGAAGGACTGTCCAACTAATGGTCCCCAGGGACCCCAGCATAGACTTCAGGAGGTTTCAGAGGGGTCGGACTTGGGCCTGAGGGCAGGCCCAGGGCAGGCTTTCTGGGAAACTTCTGGGGGAGTGGGCAAGAGGGACAGTCATTATGAGACCTGAGACCCTGAGGCTCAGAGAGGCTGAGCAACCAGCAGAGGCCATGCAGCCAGAGCTGCTGGGAACCCCATCCTTGCCAGACCATGGGCAGAGCCATGAGAGGGACTGTGCATGGGACTGTGGGAGTCTGAGCTTTGGTCATGGTTGTGGGGCCCTGCGAGGGACTGTGGGGGACTGAGCCGTGGGCAGAGCTGTGGGAGGGGCTGTGGGACAGACTGTAGGGAGCCACAGGTGCCCTGGACCTCATTCAGGAAGGACTGTGGCAGGGGCAGCGGTGGCTCCTCAGTGCCCACTCAGCCCCCAGCCCCCGCCCCTCTGCTCCTCAGTAACCATGGTGACCAGCAGATGTCGCCAGAGACCGGCAGGGAAGATCACCCACTGTGTCTGATTTCAACCTCTCCCTGGTGTGTCCCCAGGGCCTAGCAGGGGAGAGATGTGGTGGAGGGAGGGTGGAGAGAAGGAGTGAGAGGGGGAGAGACACTCCCTGTCTAGGGGCCCTGTGGGGCAGGGCTCAGATCCTGGCTCTGGCATCCCCTGATTGTGCAGGGGTGTCAGTTCCCCTCCAGGAGGATAGAGTAGGGGGGCTGACTCCTCCCAAAAGCCCAGGGGGAGGAAGTGGGTCCTGAGCATCCTATTGCCTTTCCTTCTGCTGTCCCTGTCTCACAAGCTGCCATTCACTGCCAGGGAGGAGTCCAGGCAGGGAGGGAAGTGTTGGGAGGAAGGGGAGATCTGGGAAGTCATCCACAGCCTGGCGTCCAGGACAGATAAGGGGACATGGAGGGGACATAGAGGCCCCAGGAGAGGACCTTCCAGGGGGGATTGGTGCAGAGGAGGGGCAAGGGGATGTGCATGCCCTACACGTGCCAATCCAATTGAGTGAGGGGTTGGGAGGAGAAGAGGATGGCGGACAGAGGGTCCTTTGACCCCCTGTGTCTGTGTCCCCTTTTCTTCCCCCTTCCTCAGCATCTCGGCTCCAATTAGGCCCACCTCACTTCCCTTCCAGCTGCGTGGAGAGCCTCTAGTTTGTCCTGGGCTAAACGCCTGAATTTGTCTTTGTAGCTAATTATTACAATGTCAACCTGTTGCTCTGCGGATCCACGTGAAGCACAGGCTGGGCCTCTGGTTGTAGGTGTCTCTGAGTGAAGGGAAGGGGCTTGTGAGCGAAAAAGGAACCGTGCTAACCTGACAAGCTCAGGGGAGGCCTGCATGGCAGTCTTGCAAACTCAGACCGACAATAACCACAAAGGACGGTCTGAAATGAAACTTTAACTAAAAGCAGTTATAGTGGGTGGTTACATCCTAGGCCGGTATCTTCACTGACAAAGTCAACCTTTACCTTAACTGAGCCTATCTGTCTTTTTGCATCTATGGTAACATACCCTTGAAGTGCCTAGGTAACTTGTAACTTCTCTTTTTCTGGACAGATACCACAAATTCCTTCATTATCATGTCAATTGTTCCTGCACCTACCTAAGTATGTGTCCATCATTTTACTTTTTATCCAATCCCAAGGGTTTCCCCACTTTGCTTTCTCCCGCCTATCTAGTCTATAACCAATGGATTTCATGTAACCCCACCTACGCCCCTTTCCTTTGATTGCGATGTATAAATACAGATGTAACCCGCCATTCTCCGGGGAATTTCTCAGTTCATTGAGGTTCTGCTTCCTCACATATGTCAACAGTTTGTGAGTTTATTGTGAGTTTATTCTTTACAGGTTTCGGTGGTTTTTTTACGTTAACAGGCTCAAGGCTGAAACCCCAAGAGAGGGAACTGCTGGCTCTGAACACACCACTCTGCCTTCTTTGTCCTGGGAGAGGCAGCAGACAAAGTCCTGGTGGCCGCTGCTCAGTCTCACTGCCAGAGGCCTGGGGTGATGGATGACTTAGCCTGGGACATTGATGGTTACTTCTCAGCACCCAGAAACCCCTCCCCAAACCTGACCACCTGAGAGGGGAAGCTGGGGAAGGTTGGGGGTATGGCGGGCAGGGGGCACATGACCACTGCTGTCCTCAGCCCCATCCTGCAGGAGGGCTCGGGTTCCAGGCCACCTTTGAGCCAAACTCCCCTAATGAAGTTAGAGACAGTGGCCCTTAAATGCCACCAGGAAGCTCTAGGCTTACAGAGCTGATGTGCAAATGAATTTTTTATCAGTGTCCAGGGATGCTGACCAGCCACCTGGAGAAGCAAATGGAGCTGACACCGGTCACTCTCGACCACCAACCCAAGGCCTGGCTCTTGCTGAGTGGACAAGAAAGCTGGCCTGGTACTTAGGGGTTAACCTTTTTCTTGAGAGACCCTCCGAGAAGTCTCCCCAGGAGCCCAGCAGCTTGGCAGGTGGGGTGGGTGGGCACAGCCCCACTCCTGGGCTCTGTCTCCACTGGGGTTGGCTGGTAGCACCCTCCTCCTTGTGTTCCAGGTGACCTCTTCAAGGAGGGGTGGAGAGACCTACCCTGAGCCCTGGGGAACTGCAGCCAGAGGGCCTGGTACTCAGAAGCTGAGGGGAGGGGGCTGAATCATGGTCCCCAAATGATGTCTAAGTCCTCACCCCAGTATTGGAAATAAAGTCTTTGTAGATGTGATCAAGGTAAGTCATGGTCACAATGGAGCAGGGTGGGCCCCAATTCAATGACTGGTGTCCTGGCAAGAAGCGGAAGATGGCCATGGGATGACAGAGGCAGAGGGGATTCTGGGTGACACTGCTACAGGCCACGCACCAGAAGAGAGGCAGGAAGGAGCCACCCCTCTCCCCCTCTTCCTCCCCCCTCCCCCTCAGGCCTGCCTCATATTGATTTTGACTTCCAGCTTCCAGAATAGAGTCCTGTTGTTTTCAGCCCCAGTTTGTGGCCCTTAGTTACAGCAGCTGTGGGAACATAACACAGGTGACTGTGAGCAGGTGTGCAGCCCCAGAGCCTCGGTTTCCCCATCTAGCCCCTTTGCCACAAGGGCTGAGATTCAGGAAGGCACTTGGGGCCAGAGCCCCACCAGGCGCCTTTCAGTCTTCGCTGTGGCCGGTGGGAAGCCTGGTTTCAACCTGGGCTTCTCTTTCCACTCCAGCCACCGAGGCATCACAGGGCAGCCGGGCCTTCTGCCACTGGCCGCCATCACTGGGGCCTCTGATCACCACTTGGGTTCTCAACGAATTTGGCAAGACATTAGTTACCTTTAAGAGGCTGTGGCCTCCAAGTGTGGAGCTAACTGGTGACTTGGTGACTCGGACAGGCTGGGCACAAAGCTGGTTCCACTGTCACCTGGAATTGCTGGCTGCAGGGCGTGAACCCATCAGCCAGGCATTCTCCTGCAGCCCACCCTTTCCAGAGCCTGACCCCAGGTCACCTGCCACGGCAGGATATGTCTGTGGCCTCTGTGAGGTCCCTGGGTCCCTGCAATGTGGATATCACTATTTGGCAAGAAGCTTCTCTTGTCTAAGTTGGCATAAAGATGTGTTACCAATCAATTGGTATGTGGCTGCTTTGTGGGGCTACTTTGAAGAACTAACTCTCTTGTGTGATGGCTCCTTGTTGGCAATGGCTACTTGGTCTGCAATAAAGTCTCTCCTGTATGCCTACGACTTCCCCATTTGGGTATGGACAGAGAAGGAGCTGTGCTCTGACCGTCATACCTGCTCCAGACACTGGCCTGGCCATCTGCTTGTCACAGACATGGGGCCAACACCTCTGCCCTCTTGCTGAGGTCTGGCCAAGGCTACCAACTTGCATGAGAGGGATGGTCATCCTGGTCCAGTGTCTCCTTCCAAGATAATGAGGGTTGTGGGTGAGGTTGAGGACACAACGCAGGAAGAAAGGTACCCATGGATGGCACCAGGCCATCTGTGGCTAGTGTCCCCTGGCACCAGGCCCACCCTGGATAGAGTCTGTTAGCTGAGTTAGCTGGGCAGGGGCAGTTGGCGCATTAAAGGGGTGTGTGCATCCTGCATTGGGGCTAATTCTCTGCCTGTTTGTCTTGGTTTGCAAGGAAGGCTAGCTCTGTCTAGTGTCAAGAGCCTGCAGGTACCGGGCAGTGCCCAGCTGGGAGATGTGTCTACACTTTCTCTCTATCTTCTGTGCATGTATATCTCCTGCTTCTGGACCTTCTCGCTCCTCACTCTCATCTTCCTCTGGACTAACTGGATGCACAGTTTGTGGGCCCTGTGAGAGGTGAGAACACAGGGCCCCTGTTCAAAAATCAGGGCAAAGGTGCCACGGGCGGTCCTACACAGAAAGTGTTTCCCTTTCTCCTGCAGTCTCCCCCAGGTTGTAGTGGTTTCATTTGGTTATTTAATGTTGTTCTCCGTAAAAAAAAAAAAGAAAAAGAAAAAAAAAAGAGAGAGAGAGAGAGAGAGAGAGAGAGAGATTTCAGTTATGAGCATGAATTTCCTCATTTTTCTCTGTATTGTATGATGTCAGTTGTAAGTACAATTGAAAGAGCATTTCACTCATCAGTAAAATCACCCAATTTGTGCTTCATGGGTTTAGATACACATGTATTTTGTTACCAGATTAGCGAAAACATGGCACAGACCTGGCGCAGCTGTTCTGATTTCACTCCATTCACATGTCCTTCAGCTCGAGGCCCCAGCCAGCGAGGAAGGGCTGCATGGCCGGGCATGGTGGTGCGTCATCATTTCAGTGTGATTGGCTCCCACAGGAAGCAACACGAGAAAGAAAGGATGTGACGGGTCCCTGGTCACGTGAGTTTCTTAGGACATCCCTGCTCTTCCTGTGTGTCTGGTTCTGACAGAGATGGTGGCCCCTGGCTGTCAGCTGCTCTCCCTCCCCGCCTCTTTACTCAGCTGTAGACATAACACTCTCACCTGTGTACTGGGTTGAAAAGTGTCCACTTGGAATGTGATCTTATTTGAAAATAGGGCTTTACTGATGTAATTAAGGATCTCAAGATAAAACCCCATCCTAGGTCTTAGGGGGGCCCTATGTCCAATGACTGGCGTCCTTAAAAGAGGAGAAGCGGTCACAGAGAGACACACCAATGCACAGACACACGGACACACAGAGGAGATGGCTGCATGAAGAGGCAGATGTAGCTCCAGCAAGGGGTTGCCCGGATACCGGAAACCGGAAACCGGAAGGCCAGGAACTGATTCTCCTTTAGGGCCTCAGAGGGCGAAAGGCCCTGCCAACACTTTGATCTCGGACTTCTGGCCTCCAGACTGCAGGAGGCCACATCTCTGCTGTGCTAAGGCCTCAGTTTGTAGTCCTTTGTTATTGCAGCCTCGGTGCCTTAGAACTTCTTGATCTTGAACTCCGTGCCTGCTGGACCCACCAGAGCTGTGTGCTCAGGGCTGTGCTCGCTGATGCTGCATGCTCACGGGCATGGTGGGCACACATGTCATACACATATCGCCCCTGCTCCCACCCGTTCACCACTGTACCATCAAACTCACTTACCAAACACTGGTACAAAGGTCAATTGATTAGAAATATTGAATGGCCACAGCAGAGCATTCACCCAAGCCAGGCGCCTGGGGTGACTACAGGGTTGCATGCTGGATAGGAAAACTCTCTTCCGCAATCACTGCTCTCCACACAGTCCATGCTTCACTTCAGACACGCTACACGTCAAGCAATTCTCAGGCACCAGCTGGGAGCCCTACAACCTCACCTGACACTATGTCCCTGGGGATGGCTGGATCCAGCAGGGTAAGGCTGGGTCCCTGAGATGGCTCGTACAGGAAGCACCTTCGGGGCCAGCCATCCAGGGGGTTCCCTGTGCTCTGACCAACCAGCTATGGACCCACTTGAGTACCAAGAGGGTGTTTACCGAGAGCTGCTATAGCCAGGGGTGGGGTGTGGGGTCAGCCAGTGAACACACCTGCTAGAGCTTGAAGTCGGGCTGGGAGCGGGAGGCGTTAGCTGGAAGAAGGGCAGGAGTGATTCTCACAGAGCGGGGCCCTGTGTGGTGGGCTTGGGGAGCACGCTAGCTTCCTCTGATGGGCCCTGGGTTGGAAATGTGGGGACACAGTTAGCTGCTGTCACCGAACAAGTCCTGACCGTTCTGGGCAGAGGCTGTGGTCTGGCTTCCTGGGCTGGTTGCTGCACAATGTGGGTCAGAGTCCCCTTGTCATGTGGCTGGCACTGTTCATGTGTATGTCCCGTCTCATCCCCAGCGGGCCACCCCCGGCCCTGGGAGAAGGGCCCTGCCCACCAGCTTCTCCCGGTACCTGGAGCGCCCCTCCCAGCCATCTCCTCTGAGCACTTTCTGTCCCTGCTCCAGGGGTTCAGGGCAATGAAGGTGGACAGCACTCAACCCTACCAACACAGGCGCTCGCAGGTCCACACTGGCTCCTGCAGCCTGTGCTGGTCGGGGAGCCACAGCTCTCTCTGGACACAGCTATTGTTCTGGAGCCACCTCCTGGCTTCTTCCCCTGAGGCCTGGGCACAGCATTCCCAAACGGGGTGTCGTCCTTCTCCATGTCACAACACTGCTTTTTCTTTGTCATGTGGGCTTCAAACCTTGGAGTACACCCCTCCACCTCCCTCTAACCCCTTGGCCAGAGGAAGCCCATGGGCTTTGGCATTGGGCAGGGTTGGATGCCACCTCTGCCACCTGCTCCCAGTGCCCGCAGGAGGAAGGACAATCACTCTGTGCCTCTGTGTGCCCAGGAAGGCAGTGCTTGCAGTTGTTCCTGAAGCCCCAGCCGTTGGAATAGATCAGGCTCAGGCCAGGCACCTGGCAGGTCTCTGCTGGATCAATGACTGTCTGCAAACGGGACAGTAATAGCCCTACTTTATGTCACGGCTGAATGTGGAAGCTCGCCGCCTTCCCCTTCCCTCCTGTGTCCTGTTTTCCCACCCAGATGCTGAGTCAGTGCCAATGCCTGTCCTGAGGCCACACAGCCCAAGTGCTCTGTCTCACACGGAGGGGGGCGGGGTGACCCTGGAAATGGCCAAATTGCCTTCCCTACTATCAGAGCAAGTTCTTTCCTCTGCTTGCTGTACTAACTGTTGGGAACTCAGTTCCTTTGTCCTCTGCTTGACTATGCCAACTGTAGGGTCTGCGTCCCTCTGCTGGACCTTCTTGGACCCCGGGTATTTGACAAAGAAGCCATGAGAAATCATGGATGTATAAGAGAATCTTTATTGTAGGAGCCAGTGGCCAAGTAGCCATTGATAACAAGAAGCCACTGGATAAAACAGTTCTTCAAAAGCAAAAGTCCCATATAGCAGGTAGCCGCATACCGGCTAGGTAACAATACATCTTTCCTACAAAGCAGTAGCCTCCTACATAGGAGCTAGTTATATGGGAGCCATCCTGAGAGTCACAGCCTCACCAAGCAGCCACCCAATCATCATCTGAACTAGCTATTTGCTGGTTAATACCATGCTTCATACTACTCAGACCAAAGAGAGTTCCTTCCAAATAGTGGCCTCCGTCTTTTGCGTTATAGAAGGGCATGCTTGTGCCATGCATAGATTGCTGAAATTTGCACTGCATACAGCAACTTAGCCTTAAACACCCTGATTAAGATTCCCACACTCAGAGTGGCCTTGGACATCCAGCGTACTCTAGACAGGGCCCCCCTCCCCACCTACCCTGCCCAGGCTGAGCCCATAGGCCCTAAAAACAGTGGCCTGAGGGCCACACATAGCCTGTGGGGAAGATCAGTTCTGCTTTAGGGGGGAGGGCTTCAAAGTCACCTAGAAGGCTCTCCCAGAACAATTCAGGCCCTGCCAGAGCAGAGGCCAGGCCTGGGCTCCCAGGAACTCCCCTTCTAGGATGATCCTGGTCCCCATTGGGCTGTATAGGACACCCCAGACCCCCTAGGACAGCCCGTGCCTGTCCGCGCCCCCCTACTGCAGTGCTCCTCCATTTGAGGACAGCATTGTGTCTTGAGCAGGTCCCAGGCTGTGGGTCCAGAGACTCAGATTCAGCCCACCTTTGCTCTGTGCCCAGCCCAGCTCCTGCCCTCTCTGAGCCTCAGTTTCCCCATTTTCAAATGAAGATCTAGGACTTGCCTCTCCCATTCCCAATCTGCACCCCCACCTGGTGTCTGGCTTCTCCCTCTTCCTTCACAAGCCCCATGTCTGATGCCACAGGCTCTCTCTACCTGGAGGTTGGCCACTGGGCTCCAGCTTCAGGACATTCTGGGGTGCCCAGGAGGTGGACAGCACTCAAACCCACTAACCCAGGTGCTCGCAGAGGTGGGCTGAATCTGCATCTCTGGGGCCTGCTCAGGACACCATGCTGTCCTCGAATGGAGGAGCACTGCAGGAGGGGGGTGCAGACAGGCATGGGCTATCCTGTCCTGGTGGGGGGCTGGGGTGTCCTGGGTGTGGCTGTGCAGCCCAGTGGGGGCCAGGCTCATCCTAGAAGGAGAGTTCCTAGAAGCCCAGGTCTGGCCTCTGCTCTGGCAGGGCCTGAATTGTCCTGGGACAGCCTTCTAGGTGTCTTTGCAGCCCTCCCCCATAGAGCAGAAAGTGCAACCTGAGAGGCCCTGAGCCAATCAGAGTGTCCCTGCCAGTGAGGGAAGAGATGGTTTTTGGAGGGGAGGCAGGTGGAGTTTCAGCAATGGAGGTGGTGGTAGTGGATGCCAAGTCTCCAGGGTACAGTTCATTCAAATTCCTTCTCTTCCTTTCTTCCCTGCCCTCGCAGCTGAGCCAGACTCATGGCCCCTTTACCAGGGGCTGGCCTCTGGTCCTGCCTCCATCCCTGGGCCTGGACGGAGCCCCATGAGTGAAGCCTCCCAGCACCTCCCTCTCATGCTGAAGGCTGGGCAGCCTCGGAAGCTGCATGTGAATGCACCTCCATTTTAAGGAGGTGTTCACAGAAGCCTTAAGCCCAGAGCCAGCCAGTCTCCCCCTGACCCTCAGGAGCTCCGGCACCTGCAGAAGGCCCTTGCCTCCCGTGAGCCCACAGTGAAATCTGCAAGGTGAAGGGGGAAGACGCTTGCTCACCAGCACTCACACCTTCTGCAACCGGGACAGAGGTTGCCAAGGGGTACGGTCTGGGAGTAGCGGGCGGCCAAGGGACAGACAACCCACATGGGTAGCTTCCTGGACAGAGGGGGCATGCAGATGGCAGGTGACTTAAATGGGGAAAGGGAGATGGGGTACACCAGGCAGGGGCACAGCCAGGGAAAAGGTGAGAGGCAGCCTGCTCATTGGTGGAGTGGAGGAAGGGCCAGCTTGGCCAGAGGACAGAGAGTGCCTCGCAGCTGACAGGGCCCGCCCAGCTTGGGGACCCTGGGGACACAGACAGGGGGACTCTGGGTGTTTCCAGGTAAACTGGAGTCTGTCTCCGTCGCTTTTGAATAATCACAGCCTCGGCAGCATGGCTGAGCCTGGCATGGGTGGTTGTATGAGGGGCAGACATGTGTCCAGCAGCCTCTGGCCTCAGCCTCTGAAAACGGGGACCACAGGCCAGGGAAGAGTTCACAGTTAGGGTATGGGTTCCCATGCAAGGGGTCCAGGGATCGTCCCCGGGGGGGTCCATCGGGCCACTGTCTTGTTGCCATGGCTCCTGGCTGCTACTAATCCCCGCCCTCCTCACCGCCAGCACTGGTGTGACCTCTGCAGTGTCCCCAGGCTTCACTCCCTGAGCCTCCTGGGGCTCAGACTCAGGGCTGAGAGGGGTGGGGGCTTTTGCCGGATGCCTGAGGCATCAGGGGAAGGTGGCCTCAGAATGTCCAGGCCACCTCTGGGCACCTTTCTTTGCCAAGGAGGGCTTGAGTGAGACCACTTTGGTGTTAGGGTGTTGGGGTGCCTCGGCCTGATCCTGGGCTGCGACTGGGCCAAGCACCCACTGGGTCAAGACACAGCCTATGGACAAGATAGCCTATGCCTGTCCCCTCCTCACCCTGCAATGCTCCTCATTCAAGGGACAGCATGGGGCGCCGCCGATTCTCATATAGGACTCCGCGCCCCCAGGACTCTGGGATCACAGAAGCTGCTCAGGGAGCCCCAGAACTTGATGGGGCCGCTGGATCCAAAGGGTGGGAACTGGGCCAGCACAGCCCCTGGCTCAGGTGTGCACACCAGGCGTCCCTGCCCACCCACTGCCTGGGCAGCCACCTGGCCAGCTCACTTGCCTGCCTTGCCAAGGGTCTGAGGTACGATTTGGGAAGCAGGAGAGAGGAGTGGGGAGTATGAGACAGGACAGGGTGTGGAATAGTGTGCAGCTTAATCCAGTATCAGGGTGTGCTGCCTCCCAGTATCAGCCCCCAGAAAAATGGGCCTGGGCATTCACACTGGCCCTGTCTCCCACTGAATCCTGACAAACCCATGGAGAGAGCAGACCCTGCAGCAAGCAAGATGGCGAGGAGCCAGAGCGCACGGGGCACTGCCCACAGGTGGACCACCAGGTGACGTGAGAGCTTCCCCAGGCTCACACTCCCCGACCTGGACACGCTCTGAGCTCTGTGCACGTGGAGGACAGAGCTGACCACTCAGGCCAGGTGGTCTCCTCAGGACACAAGTCCAGTGGTACCCAGTGTGCTCAGCCCCTCAAGGCCCTACCTCAGTTCAAGGTCAGGTCACACCCCTTGCTTGGCCTGGCTCTGCCATTCCTGTCCCTTTCCCCGGGCCTGTCCCATTGCCCACCCCCACAGGCCCATGAGCACGCCAAGCCATTCCTGCCACAGGGGCTGTGCGTCCGTTATTCCCTCTGCTGCAATCCTTACCTGGCCGCCCTCAGTGCAGTCAGGCCTCCCCTTAAGGGGCTACGCCTGGCCTCTCTGTCCCATGGCTCCCTCTTTCTCAATGTCCTCTCACCACATGGTCTTTATGACAATCTAGAAGTACTTCCGTTAAAACGTGGCCCGTGTGGTTCAGTGGTAGAGCGTCAGCCCACAAACCGAAGGGTCACAGGTTTGATTCTCAGTCAAGGGCACATATCTGGGTTGGGGTTTCAGTGCCGGAGACACCAATCTCTCTCTCTCTCTCTCTCTCTCTCTCTCTCTCTCTCTCTCTCTCTCTCTCTCTCTCCTCTCTTTCTCCTATTCCTCCCTCCCATTCTCTAAAACTCAATGGGGAAAATTTTCCTCGGGTACAGATTAACAACAACAAAGAATTATTTTGGGTTTATCACCTCTGCACTCCCGAAACTCCTGGAACAGGCCTTGTCTGTTTGGTCCCCGGGAGTGTCTGCAGCATCCAGCTCAGGCTGGGCACCTGGAAACGCCAGCAACTGTGTGTCTCCCACTACGCACAGCCAGAGGGCTCGTGGGAATCAGCTGGGTGTGTGACAGGCCACCTAAGTGTGCACACGCAGACTGCCTTCCCAGTTGGGAAGGACATGCAGCCTAACCCTTGCTTGCCACCCTCATCCCACATGGCTGACAGGCACCAGGACTATAGATAAGTGCAAAGGCTTGAAGAAGGAGCATGGACAAATGGGCAGACAGAGAGGGACAGATGTACTGGGCTTGGTGTTGCAGGAAGCTTAGTGCCTGTCCCCAGCCCCCATCCCATCAGCACCAGCCCTCGGCCACACCGCCCCCCCAAACCTGCCTGCTTGCTGGCCCCGCCCACCCTGCCTCCCGCTGGCGCCCCAAGCCCTGACTAAGCCACAGCAGGCACTGGGCTCTACCGGCCAGAGGGCGCCCTGCCGGTGAGTGCCATGCCCTGCCCCTCCTCTGGCCCTCCACCTGCACCTCCCACATCCCCATCCTGCGGGGAGGGGGTCCTGCACAGATCACTTATCCTCTCTGGGATCCCACCGCCCCCACCACTTGTGGCTCCCCCTGCCTCCCAGGCGCCCACTGTGCACCTATGAGGTTCACTTACCTTTGCCTGGAGCCTCTCCCCTTCCTCCCAGTCTAAACGCTCCACCCCCACCCACTCCCTCACTCCCCACACTCTCGCCATCTGTTGGCCTGGGACCTGGTGTGCCAGGGCCAAGATAGAGGGCCCCAGGAAGGTTGCCCACCAAGCCTCTCCCTGCCTGATCTTACCGAAATGGCCTCACCCTGGGACTGGCAGGGAGTGGGCGGTTCCTGCAAGGCTGAGGCTGGGGGTGGGTGGGGAGAACAGAACACAGAGGGAGCAGGAGCTTGGGAGGGAGCAGGAGCCAATGCGTGCGAGTGGGGCATTGGCGGTGCGTTGGGGCCTGCCATTCTGTGGAGAGGAGGCACCGGTGTAGGAAGATGCAGGCAGAGCAGATGCTTCACTCTGAGTGGGGAGGAGGAGGGGTTGCCACCCCTGCCCGCTGGAAATGGAGCACCCACTCCTCCATGGCTTGGCACCCGTGCTCTGGAGCCCTCCTGCCCCTGGAAGTCCACCTGGGTGCTGCCTCCCCCATGCCCCAGGGACCAGGGGGCCCTCCCCTGCTCACTGCCCTGGCCAGCCCTCCAGCCTGGGGCCCTCAGCAAGGGTGAGAGCCAGGAGCCTTCATTGCCCAAAGTTTGAGGCAGTTCTTGCTGCAGGCCAGACTCTTCTGAGAACAGGTTCCTGGGGCAGTTGGCCCCTTTGGGGACAGTTTGGGAGCCTCCTAGGCAGAAAGAGATGGATAGCACCAATGACAGTGACCCACCATTGGTTCCTGGTAAAGTAATAACCTAGATTTACGGTAAAGTGTGCTGGAGCAGAAGGTAGTTCAGGAAACATCCTGCTGGTTGTGCAGACCCCCCTGTGGATGCTCCTGAGCACCCCCGCCCCCTCAACCGGCCTCAGTCCTTCCCATGAGGAAGGGATCTGGGCCCTGCCACTGACTGCCTTAGGACAGATGGAGCATGTTTCGGGGAGGGCAGGGGTGCAGTAGCCACTGGCTGCCCGCTGGAGTAGGGGCAGGCTGTCATCAGCTGGCCCTCTACAAGATGGAGCAGAGATTGAACAGTTCCTCCTGGAGGAGGCAGGCCTGGGCTGGGGCCCCTCCAACAGCTCTGGGCTTCTCTTCTTAGCCTAGATGTCCCACATTTGCCCTGCCCCATAGGTGGGTCTGCTACCTCCCAGGGGAGGTGTGAGCTTTCCACACTGCAGCCATTCCCATGGAGGATGTGGTTGACAATGTCAGGGGCCAGCCTGGGCAGGGCTAGGGGGTTCAGGCAGGACCTCACTCTGGAATGGAGCACTGGAGCATGGAGGCCCAGCTCTGTGCCCAGGCCCCTGGGAAAGCTCTGCCAACCTCTCCAAGGAGCTCTGGGCAAGTACCTTTCCTGATGTTGGGAAGGAGATGCTGGGCTATTTGGGGCAAGCGAGTGGCAGCAATTATGGAGAACCCACTGTGTGCCAGCCACTGCAGGCAGCATCATGCACACCTGAGCGTGTCGCATCTGCTCAGTGAAATTGCATTGTATAGGAGTCGCCTATTACAGGAAGCCAGGGCTCGGAGAAGTGGCATGACTTACCCAGGATTGCTTGGGCAATGCGTGTGGGTATCCTGGGGCAGGGGATGGAGGGACTGCAGTTTGTTTCCCATGCCACATGAGTGGGTTGGGCGGTCCCTTCCTGGTGGGAGCTCGGAGTCAGCCCCCAGCATTGGTTCATGGTCAGTTCCACAGCAATTGAATCCACCATCCACAGGGGAAGGGGTCTCAGAGACAGTTTTTCCATGAGTGTGTAATTTCTGTGACTAAAATTGCAACTTCTGAATAATGGCTCTTGTGGAATTATGTTCTAAGAGGCAGAATCAGTAATAGTGTCCTGATTTTGTTCTGCATGGCTCTTGAGTCTAACCAGGAGGTGTGTGTTTGGGAGGGTGGTGTGTGTGTGGGGGGTGGCAGTCTGCTCTGTCCACTTTGGTTTCTGAGTGGCCTGGGCACCTGGCAGCAGCCTCAGAGGAGCCCTGAGCAGCTGAGAGCTTCATGAAGACAAGATGTGAATCTGATTAGGAATGAAAGGCACACTCAGCCACAGTAGGCCTGAAAACCCAGACCTTAGATACATTTGAGCATCCCCGCCCCCCGCCATATGGTGAACAGAATACCTTGGGGGGCTCCCTCTCCCCACAGTGCCCGTTTGGTCCCATGTAGAATGGGCTCCAAGCCCCTTGGGTACTTCTTTTAAATGTGAGGAGGGGCCCCCTTTGTGCCAGGCATGGGAGCCAAGCTCAGCAGGCTGACTCCCCTCTTACAGGAGCAAGTCTGTAGGCAGCCCTGAGTCTGACGGACCCTCCTCCCAGGCAGGCACACTCTGGGGAAGTGTGAGCTCTCCCAATCTGGCAACACCCTTCTGAGTGAGCACTGCCCCAGGGACCCCTTTGTCTTGAAATGCAGTTGTCCCCAAGCATCATCCTTTCCAAGCATCATCCTTTCGCCCTTTTTGAATAGAGTTTTTGTCACATGCTTCACACCAAGACACAATACACAGCAAGGGTGCTTAGTGCCAGGAGCAACAAATCCTGCAAAACGCAGAAGATGTCTCTCCCCTCCTGGTGAGGAGTTCGGTTATGGAGCCCTCCTGGTCCTCAGGCCTCGCCTCGGGGGTTCTTCTTGCCTTCTTATGGGCATTCTTCAGGACTTGCTCCTTACCCTTAATGCTCTGCAGGTCAACTTTGACCCTATGTTATACTTACTGTATTCTGTTCCCCACAGGTTTGTGCTTTCGAGCAGGACTCTTGTCTTTGGTCAGCTCCCCAGGGACCCAGCCATCCTGTGGATGATGGGTCTGTGCACTCCCCCCAGGGCTCAGAGCCCTCTGCCCTCTCCTCCTCTCTCACCACTTCCTGCAGAACTCCCTCAGCTCCTCTTCCGATTCCCCGATTCTCTCTTCAACTCTATCCAGACTGGATACACTTCTTTTTTTTCCAAACGATGATTTTCCACACCCAAGAGTTGTCATTTTCAAAAACACACACTTGTTCATTTACTTCTTAAACAGAAGCCACATTTGTTTCACAATATTTTTATCCATGCCTTATTGGGGATCCTAAACATGTTGAACGTATCTTGGACATGCTTATTATGTCATAGTATTATTATATTATTTAACTTGAAATGAATCTGCTGGGCCAGCTTCCCACTGTTGATTTTTCAGGTCATGCTGCCTAGCATCGGTTAGCCAAGCGAACTTGGCAGAGCTAGTGTGCTGCCCATGAGAGAAGAGGGATTCTTTCTGTCATTGTCAATGCTATTTATTCTGGGCTCCACCCCCTCTCCCAACACTTGTCTATCAGATTTCAGTTGCCTCCCCAAACGCAGAACCAGCAGCTGCCAGGCGCATGCTCTGTTCTGAGGTGACTCGGGCGCTGTGGGCTGGCTGAGCAAGGCTCTAGGGGGCTGCTGGACCTGAGTGGCCCTGGCTGGGTCATCATGGCCCTTTCCAGCCCCTTTCGGGGTCTTGTGTTGGCCCCTGCTCACCCCCCATCCCTTGGGGGCCCAAGACATCAGCTATACCTGTGTCCCTTTTCTCTTTTCCCTCTTCTCATCATCACCATTTTTGTGAACTATCTTCAACACAGAAAAATACAAAAACTCTGTAGCCAATGCATGTGCGCTGATCACCTTGAGTGGCAGGTGTTCATGTTTCCTCGTCTTTGCCTCAGCTCTTTTTCTACAAAACCCCATCACACAGCTGAAGTCTTCCCTTCCACACAGTCTCCCCAGATTGTGCCCTTTCACACCCTAGCCCTGTTCACTCTCCTTGTCTCCTCCTTTACACACATGTGCCTTGTGCGCTACCCGTGCATTTCCTCCTGCCCTGTGGCACAAGCTATAATTAGCTGTAATTACTCTGTCCACTCTGTGTTCCCTATTTACAACGTGTATGGGGGGGTGTAAGTGGGGGGAGGGTCTGTTCTGCCTGTTCCAGCATGGTGGCCTCTGCCCGAGGGTGAAGAAATGCTGCCATTGCCGTGGAGGTGGTGGGCCCACCACAGAGCATGTGGGGTGTGTCCCTTTCAGCTGCAATGATAGCACATCGTGCAGTGGTTTCTTGGGTCATTTCCTTCACAGAGTGACATACCTGCTGCAGCGAGTGGGCTGGCTGGTAGCTGTGGGGGCAGAGAGACCAACTCCACTCGGACCACGCGGCTGGGGCTCTGCCCAGCGACACGGAGACCGCTTACCAGGGGACAGTGTTCCTGGGAGCCAGGTGGACGCTGGCAAAGCCTCTGCAGCCTGAGGTCTGGCTTCTTGGCCACAGGCGAGGCCTGCCCACCTCCTGATGGTTACAGGAGGTCACCCAGAGTTTGGCTTTGGGGTCACCCAGGAGAGCAGGGCTTGGCAGGCATGGCTGCACTTCCAAGGGCACCAGTTGGGGATGAGGGACTTGCCGTGCCCAGCGACATCTTGGCTGGCTAATTACTCCCTCTGTCCCTGACGAGGGTCCCTAAAAGTCTTTGAGGAGGTGACACCCGCCACACGCAGCCCCTTACCTGTGAGGTGGGACCGTGGTGCTGCAGGGAGAGGTGCTGGCCTCAGACTCCAGGAGCCAGCCAGGGGGGTGGGGGGCGTAGGGGTGGTCAGGTCTCCGAGCATCATTGCAGTTTCATCGGACGACATGTCGATGTCTCCGCTCACAGCAGCTGTCTCCCTGCTCCTTCCTCTCCGGGCTTGTTTTCCAAACAATTTGCTTAATGTGATTCCCAACCAAGTTGAACATGAGTAATCATGTTTACCCTACGAGTGGGGTAATCCTGCGCCTCCTGGGGCAGGCGGGGCCTTGCTGTCCGATTAATTGCCCGCATCCTTCCTTCTGCTCCTGCAGAGAGGACAGTACCCTGCCCTTGGTGGCGATGGAGCCGCTGTTCCCCACCTCCAGACCAGCCGGCTGGAATGCCTCAGCAGCCACCAGCGGCGGCGGGGAGAATGGGACAATGGCGGGGCCGGCATCCTGGCCGGGGGCCCGAGCGGTGGTGGTGCCAGTGCTCTACCTGCTGGTGTGCGTGGTGGGGCTGGGCGGCAACGCACTGGTCATCTACGTGGTGCTGCGCCACGCCAAGATGAAGACCGTCACCAACATCTACATCCTCAACCTGGCAGTGGCCGACGTGCTCCTCATGCTGGGGCTGCCCTTCCTGGCCACGCAGAACGCCGTCTCCTACTGGCCCTTTGGCCCCGTGCTGTGCCGCCTGGTTATGACGCTGGACGGCATCAACCAGTTCACCAGCATCTTCTGCCTGACCATCATGAGTGTGGACCGCTACCTGGCCGTTGTCCACCCCATCCGCTCCACACAGTGGCGCCGCCCACGGGTGGCCAAGCTGGCCAGCGCCGCGGTCTGGACCTTCTCATTGCTCATGTCTCTGCCCCTGGTGGTCTTCGCGGACATCCAGGAGGGCTGGGACACCTGCAACCTCAGCTGGCCGGAGCCCGTGGGCCTGTGGGGCGCAGTCTTCATCATCTACACTTCTGTCCTGGGCTTCTTCGGGCCACTGCTGGTCATCTGCCTGTGCTACCTGCTCATCGTGGTGAAGGTGAAGGCGTCCGGCGTGCGAGTGGGCTCCACGCGGCGGCGCTCAGAGCGCAAGGTGACACGCATGGTGGTGGTGGTGGTGCTGGTGTTCGTGGGCTGCTGGCTGCCCTTCTTCATCATCAACATCGTCAACCTGGCCATCGTCCTGCCTGAGGAGCCCGCCGCCGCGGGTGTCTACTTCTTCGTGGTCATCCTGTCCTACGCCAACAGCTGTGCCAACCCTGTGCTCTATGGCTTCCTCTCTGACAACTTCCGCCAGAGCTTCCAGAAGGTCCTGTGCTTCCGAAAGGGCTATGGCACCGAGGATGTGGATGCCACAGAGCCACGACCCGACAAGAGCAGCCGGTTACAGGAGGCCACACTGGCTGCATGCAGCTCAGAGGTCAACGGACTCATGCAGACCAGTAGGTTGTGAGGGGTGCTGATGGGCCATGCCTGGCAGCCCTTGCCCCGCCCGGTCTGGGTTTCCTGCTGGGCCAAGCCCTTCCCTGAGATTTGGGGACCTGTTGAGGTTGTTCCCCAGCAGCCTGGATACTCTCCATGGTGTGAGGGCAGCTGTCTGGAATGAAGCTGTGGGTGGTCCTGCCGTGACAAGCTGCCACTCCACCTGTCCGTTCTTGTTGGGCAAGCTGGGGTTACGGAGTCTTAGGGGGTGGGTGGGGGAGGCCCAGGGGTTCCAGGCAATGGTCAGGGCATCTCGACCTTTTGGTCTTGCCCCAGCCTGTGTCAGCCTCTCAGGCCAGGGGAGTGGTCATTAGTGTGAGCGGGTGACCACACTCAAGCCTCCACCCTCTTGTCAGCCCAGTACCACCTGGTCAGCCACTGGTCAGCGTCAAGTGCTACATCCTGAAATTAAAGACTCCGATGTGCTGCTTTCTGGCCTGTGCCCCCTGGCTCCCTACACCTGGGAGCTTGTTGGCTTTGGACATGGCAGGTGTGAAGAACAGAAGCTACAAATGCCCCAGGGCTTTGGCAAAGGGTGACGGATGCCAGAGGAGCCTCGGCAGCTGGCACACATCTGCTGCTGCACCTCCCTTCCTGCTATCCATAGTCCGAGGGGGCAGCGAGGGGCGGAGCCATGGCTTCCATGGTGAGGTTGGGTGGGGAAGGCAGCAAGTACAGAGGGAGAGGGAGGGGCCGAAGTTGGGACTGGACTGTGGTTTGTGGGTGGGGGCACAGGTGTCCGGAGGGGCTCAGCGCAGGGGGTCTAGGTCACTGGGAGGGGCTGTCCTGGGAGGGGCCAGTGAGGACATGGAACTTATAGCTCTCTCTTCTGCTCTCAGAGAGGCTTGGGGCTGGAGAGGGAGGGGGATGAAAGCAAAAAGGAGAAACATCCAGACAGCAGTGTGGGGAGCAGCCTCTTAGTGCAAATAGCAGCCGGCCTAGAAAGGCTATGTGGGTAGATGCAAATGCCAGCAAATGCCAGGCCGCTGAGGAATTCCACATCCTCCAGACCAGAGTGGTCCCATCTACCCTCCAGAAATACCAGCAATTCCCCCTACTCTAGCTGGGAGGAAAAGGACCAGAGTACAGGGCTGACCACCAGCAGACCCCTTGCCTGGGACAGCCCTGGCCAGTGCCACCTCACTTGAGCTTCTGTCTGCCCAGAGCAGGAACCCAACCTCAGGAGGGCACAAGGGGCAGGGGGAGCTGTGCTTGGCAGGGAAAGGCCAGTCAGCACTGCTGGGCCTCGCCACCAACCCCGCTGATCCCAGACGGAGGCCAAACCCTGGAAACACGGAGGTGTAATGAGGGCGCTCGCGTTTGACAACCACTCTCCTGAATAAATTAGAGAATAAAGGTTTGACTCTTTCCCAAAGCAAATATTGTCTCCGGGGCCAAGAAGCCAATGCAAATCAGAGCTCGTGGATAGGAGGAGGCAGGATCGGGGTGGGCAAACACCAGCTAGAAGTGATCAGTGGGCACTTAGATGATGCCATAGTGAAAAGTGCAAACAATAGGGATGAAAAAAATGGATGTACCTTTGCCTTGGGCTGGGCAGGGCAGCCTCTCTCACTTCCTGAAAGGGGCAGGATCAGAATTTGGCTTCTAAGAATGGGGGTGGGGGTCAGCTCCTTCCGTGGTTACTGGGTGTAGGGACCCAGCTGCCTTGAGGGCCTCAGGCTATCTCTACCACTCCTGGGCTCAGTTCTAAGGAGTGGGGGTGACTCCTCCATGTGGGGTTCACAGAGGCTGGGACTGGAATCATTGGGAGCTGGTGGCCAAACCCACCATCACCCACTCTAGGGACCAGCATCACAGGGAGGGGTTGGTGCCCCAAGAAAAACTGAGGCCAGCCCAACCCACTGTCCCCACCCCATGATCAGGCCTCCCTGGGATCAAAATGACTTTGGGAGTCAGCAGATGGCTCGGAAATCTTGCCCAGATCAATTTCCCCCAATTGATTCAACTGCATGAGCTCCCTCCCCAAGGCCATGCCAGTTGAGAGTACCATGTGGGCTGTACAGATGCCAGCAGCATCCTGATCTGTTCCTGCCTGAGAGGGGGGTGGGTGTGTGCCTGTGTGTGTATGGGTGTGTGCCTGTGTGTGTATGTGTGTGTGGTGCCTGGCTGATGGACCCAGTGTCGGGGAACCTGTGGGATGTTCCAGGGGATCCTGGGTCTGTGGGAGTGAGAAGAGGCTTGGCTAGTGTGGACAGCTGCAGATGCCTGGTGAGGGTGAGCCACTGAGCAGGCGGGAATAAGGAGCCTCCCCAGGGCCTGCAAGGGCAGAGCAGGAGTATTCCAAGAGGAGCATGCGCCCTGGGAGCCAGGGCCAGCCCTGCGGCCTCCCACACCCAGCACAGGCTGCGGACAGAGCCACACTGCTTGCAGGTCCCGGTCCAGCCTGAGTGGGGTGGGGGTGACACAGAGCACATACCCTCTGGGGAGGGTGACCTGTTTTATGGGCTCTTTCTCTGCATCGATGGGTTTTATTGGCCAATGGGCTCCAGCGGCTTCCACATTGACCTTGCTCAGGAAATCCGGCTGCCTCTGAGATGGGCACAGAGGCAGGAGGGCTGTTTGCCTGGCCGGCTGGGCACAGGGTGGGAGCGTGGTGCGACTGCAACATAGCCCCACACGCAGCACATGGTGGCATCCCCTCCGTGAGGGAAACCAAGGTGGATCTGCCCTGTGGTTAACCGAGGCTGCACTCCCGGCCCAACCCCTACCAGCAGGAGCTATGTCGGGGTGCCCTGGGTGGGGTCCTGGGGCAGAACAATAAGCGGAGGAAGGGGAGACATCAGGAAGGACTTGCCACAGAACCTGGGGCTATAGAGATCAGTAATGTCCTTGGGGGCTGTCCTGGCGACTGAATGATACGGAAAACAGGATCTCCACTGGTCACTAATCAGGGCTCCTGCAGAACTGTGGATCCCAGGGCTGGATGGAAATGAAGCCCTGGAGAAGCAGCTGGATCCATGGCCCACCACCCTTCCTCCACCCTGGCTGCTGGGGACAAGGGGGCCTCCCTAACCGCCCCCCACCTCCTCTCCATCCAGCCCAAGGGCACTGTCCTGCCCTGTACAGACTGGCCGATGCCATCACCCGGCTCCTGAGGGCTGGTCCAGCTACTACAGCTCTGAAAGGTGTCTGTTGAATGAATAACTGACATTGAATGATGGGGTCTCTGCCCAGGTGGGGACCTTACCTTGAGGGTCCTAGATTGCCCAGGAGCCTGAGAGGGTGCCCCTCTCTGCCCCTCCCTGTCCTGGGACACTCATGGCACTCCAGGCAGCTTGCTTCCCGTGCCAGGCCCTTCCCCTCCCCTCCTTCAGGCTATGTATCTGGAGATGAGGTGGCAGCTATGCATTTGCCAGATTTGTGCTGATGGAGGTGTGAAGGCACCATTTGGGCACCTGGATGGGTCCCTAAGTTGTGGGGGGCAGAGGCTCCACCTGAGCAAACCTCCCTCCCAGGACCTCTTCCTTGGGGGAGAGCAGAGGATCTCTTCCTTGATATTTGCAAACACTTGATATTTGGGGGAGGGGTTATGGAATGACTGCCAATGGGGTCCCAAGTTTCTTTGGAAATCATGAAAATAGTCTAGACATAGATACTAGTAGATCTGATACTGTGAAAGTGCAAAATGCCATTAAATTGTTCACTTTAAAATGGTAAATTTTATGATACGGGTTTCACCTAATTTTTTTAATGGATGTTTTATTGGAATTCCACTAAACGGATAAACCTGATATGGGTAAACCAGCTCCCAGGCAGGATCCCATCTCCCAGGAGGTTGCCAGGCTGTCCCTGTATTCGAGTGTTTTTCCAGTTTTTTCCCCAAGTGCATGCATGTCATTCCTGATTACCACCGAACCACACCGTGGGGGCTGCCCACTGGCTGCTCTGATTGGGGTCAATTCCTCGCTCTTCTTCTAAGTGGTCGGGGCAGCTGGGCTTTGCTGACCTTTGTGTCTCTGCCCTCTTCCCAAGAGCGCCCTTCATCACTTGGCAGAGATGGTGATCTTGACCCCTCCTGCCTCCACCCTGCCCCCAGTTCTCAGTCGTTTCTTAATTGTTTGTTGGTTTGTCTTGTAATAAATAAACCTGGAGGCTGTGGGGTGATGCAGGCACTGCCTTCTCATGCTGGACTCACTGGCAGAGTCCTCTGGTATGTTCCCTCACAAGTACTGAGGCTCTCAGTGGGGCCTTGGCCTCACTCAGGACATACCTCCACACACCACCCCCCCTAACCCCCCCCCGCCCCTAGTCTCTGAGGACATGGTCGCTTTGGCACTTGGAGGTTGTCAGGTGCTCTTCCTCCCTGACCTACTCTGCCCTCCTGCGCCAGCAGCGGGAGCAGGGCCTGTCCCTCACCGCTCGGCCCGGTTGGCCCAATGTCCACCTGTTAGAGCAGCCGGATTCATGCCATGAGGTTAAAAGGAGTGGAATGGCTGCCGGGTCTGCAGACTTCTCCTGCCCCGGCAATGGCCACTCGTGGCCCTGCCTCTGGACTCCACCTCTGCTGCTCCGGGGGGCCGGACAGAGCCCTCAGCAGGCGGCTGGAGAGGACACAGCTTTCTTTGGAGCTGGCAGAAAGGGGCTTCCCTCCCGGCCCCTCCCGGCTAGGCTGGCCCCCAACACACAGGAGGTCTGGGGTTCCTGGTCAGGGTGGGAGGGGAGCTCAGGTCCCAGGAGGCCTGAGGGAGGCAGGATCCTTCCAATCCCCCACAGCCCCCCGTTCCTATTCAGGCACCTTTATCTCACAGCAAAACCCTGCCTGCCACCCTGTGCCCCATTAGTACTCGCTCCTGATGTGCTCAAAGGTTGCCAAGCACCCTGGGCGTTTCCCGCTATTCCAGCCATAAAAGGACACAAAGTTCACCCTGAGGCTTGGCCAAGGGCCCCTCAGCCCCCCGCAGCCACCTCCTGCCTGTAGTGGGGCCATAGCTTCAGCAGCCCATGACATTCTGCCCTTCATCCTTGACTATAAGATTCCCCATCCCCACCCCCAATTTTGCTGTTGCCTGCCATGTCCCATGGCAGGGTCTGGTCCAGCCTTGGGTTCCAGGACCAGAGGTTGCCTTTGAGCCCCTTGAGGTGCTGGGTCTCCAGGCACAGACACTTGTCTGTTCTGACCTCTTTATCTGTGGCTTTTCAAGGCAAGGTCCTGTTTTGTCTGAACTCAGGACGCAGCACGGGGGCCTGGACTGGCACTCCAGGCTGAACTGGTACTCCTGCCCACCCAGGTCTGCTTCCTTATGGAGAGCTGTAGGACCTGAATGTGGGGACCCAGGAGCCCCTGCCCTCCTCACCCAGTGTTGGCCTGAGATGGCAGCCCCTAAGGTTAGACCCTGACAGTCCTCATGGGCCAGCCCATCAGTAGGCCAGAAAGGACACATTGGGTCAGGTCCCCTGGTGTGCTGGGAGGGGCCTGCTGCTCTGGAGGCTGCAGGCCCGGGCTTCTTGGGAGCCCTCCACTTTCAGACAGGCCTTGCATGGAGAGCAAAGAGGCCCTTCTTCTCGCTTATCCCTTGTCCAGGCTGCTCTTAGGAGGGACAGTCCAGCCCTTGGAGTTCCAGCTCCCAGTGCCACATACACCCAGGGGTTCTGCAGACCCCTGCCAGCCTCCATTTCCCCACTTTTCCAGCTTCTGTGACCCTGTCCCTCCCTCAGCGCTCTGCCCAATAGGTGGGGAGGTTCCTGAGTCAACTTCAGCTCAAGGTTGATGTTCCTGTGGGATAACGGAGCTCCATGGAGGAAAGGGAGGGCCACCATGTTCCCATACATTCCCTCCCCAGAGCAGGGACAAGAGGTGCCTGTTTATAGAATGGATGAGGTGTCTCCACCTTCTTCTTACCTCCCCCCATCCCCTGCCCCCACATCAGCTGATCATTGTCCTGAGAAGGTTCTCCAGCCCCGGGGCCAGATGGATGTGGGGTTCATCTCATGAAGGGCTGACATCCTGATGGAAGGAGTGAAGGGAGAGGAGGAACAGCCAGGCTGGGCCCCAAAGGTGGATGAAGATTGAGGAAGGCCTGTGCCGCCCAGCAGCCAAGAGGCCCAGGCCACTAGGCAGACAGCCTTCTCCTGGTTCACCCTGGGGAGAGAGGGCCCTGGGGCTCTCAGCAGCCACTTCCTACCTCCTCCTGTGGCCTAGTTGGTGGCCTCGGAACCTCCTTCGATGAGGCCCGGCATATCCTGCTCAGCTGGCCAGCCTGCAACTCCAGCCACCTCACCTAGCTCAGGACCTCAGCCACCCATCAGGCTTTGGTGATTCCAGACGCTGCTCCTGTCCCAGAATCCTTGCTCAGGAGGAAGCAGCCATGGGAGGAGACACCAGGGAAGGCCCCAGGGAGGAGGCAGCAGTGATGGGGTCAGGGGGGTGGGCAGAAGGTTCTGTGTGGCCAGGGGGACACATGGCAGGAGAGAAACAGACACAGAGCGGGGGCTGTAAGGTGGGGCAGCCTGATGGCTCCAACCTGGGTGGGGGGTGGATGGAGGCCTTCTGTTCCCCTAGGCACATGCCTGCAGGGAGTGGGGTGTGACTGCTCCATCACAGCCTGGCCCCAACCTCAGCCATATCTAAGGGTGAGGTGTGGGGCTCCCAGGGCTCCTGCAGGCCTTGCTACACATCGAGGTGTGGTCTTCTCCACCATCCAGCTCATTCCAGACAAACGAGAGGATGCCAAGAGCCCCAGAAAATCAGACCTGGACTACGTGTTCACCCGAGGGCATGACCCTCCCACCCACCCAAATTGCCACCCTCTAACACTCTTGGAATTTAGCATGTTTCCTGCTAGAATCAGTTCCGAGAGGGCTGACGTCTGCATGTGCTCTCTGGACTCTCCAGTGTCCAGCCCGATACCCAGTAGGTGTTTTACGAATGTCTCCAAGGCAGTGGTGCTGGCATAGCCTTTAATAAGCAAATTATCGCTTGACTGGGAGGCACACTCCACAGCATGTAAAGATGCTCTGCCCACCCTGCCCAACACCCACTCCCAAAGTTTTTAGTGTGAACACTTGGTTGTACCCATCCCCACCAGGCCAGGCCTCCAGATTTGTCTTGCTCCTGCCACACCCCTCAGCTCAGTGTCTGCACGCAATTGGTGTTCAATCACTACACAGTCATCCACAAACATACTGGCATCCACCTCAACTGTGAGGGCGAGGTCAGGCTCAGGGTGTCTGGGGAGCGAGAGCCATCCAGCGCTGGCGGTGGCACTCAAGGCGGCTAGAGCTCAGTGGCAGGCTTGACCAGGTGGCCACTGAAGGTGATGTAAAGGTCCCCATGCTCACCGTAGATGGCGTTGTCTTGGTCACGCTTGAACATGCGCACCCAGACCATGTCACCTGCGGCTAGCGGCAGCAGCAGGCTCTGGGTCTGCATGACGCTGCGCTCACTTGGCTGCGCGTACAGCACGGCTGTGGCCTGCTGGTTGCACATGATGTGCAGGTAGGTTTCCTTGTAATTCCAGGTGTGCACGGTGAGGCTCAGGAAGTACACTCCAGGCACAGTACAGAGGAAGCGGCCCGATGCCAGGTCAAAGGCGCCATCCAGGTTCACCAGCTCCGTGTCAAAGGGCACAGCCTGGAAGGCATCAGTGCTGTGCAGCCCCTCGCGCCGACCAACGGAGAAGGCTGCGTAGGCACGCTGGCATGGGGTGCCCGGCAGCCCCACCTGCCCCTTCTGGCCCTTGTGGCCCCGGAGACCCCTGGAGCCTGGTGGGCCCTCCTTCCCGCTCCTACCGGAGCGACCTCTGACCCCTGCCTCGCCCTTCTCACCTGCAGGGGAACAAGCAGAAGCCTCTGGTCAAGGCTTGGGGTCCATTTGTTGGCCATGTGGCCTAGTGGATGACCTCACTTCCCTGAACCTCAGTCTCCTTATCGTAAGATGAGTGTTAATTCACCCCTCACACAGGGCAATGAGAGGCCACACCCAAAGTTGTGGCTGTTCTAGAGCCTGTACAGATGATCAAGTGGGGACCGAGGGAGGGACAATGGGAATGATGGGCGTCCAGGCAGCTGAAGTGGGTGTTGAAAGACGAGAGGGCTGGGAAGTTGGTACCCAAGTCCAACCTTCTGGGGGCCTGCTGTCCAACCCCAGGATAAGGCTCTCTTGAGCTCAGCCTCTCTTACCTTCTCCCAAGGGGGCCTCACCCTCCCAACCCCAACTCCCGTGGGTGCTGGGCCAGGAGGGCCGACACAGAGTGGGTGAGCAAATTGAAGGGACCTCAGTTTCCCCTCTCTTCACAGCCCATCTCCAAGCACCTTGCTTCTCGCTTGAGGGGTGGCTGGGGACTGACGATCTTTATAAGGTGTCCCACCTGGGCCCCAGGTGCCTTCCCAGAGCCACTCTGCTCAATCAGGGCCTCAGAGCTTTGTCCTACCCCTTCATTCCTCTGCCTCTCAGTGTGGGGTCCCTATGCGGGCAGGGAACAGGCTGGGGCCACCTCTCTGTGACACTACCTTTGAGGATTGAGATGTCGATGGTGGGCCGCACCTGGGGCAGCTGCACCCACTTCTCCCCATCACTCTCAGGGGTGTGTGAGCCGGGGGCAGCAGGGGGCCAGGCCGGGCGGCAGCAGTGCACACATGGCTGATGGGGCAGCCCCAGCCTGGGCCAGGCCCCTGCAGGCAGCGCCAGGAGGAGCAGAAGGCCAGGGGCTGCCATCTGGGCTGGAGCCTAAGAGAGGGGAAGGTGGGGAGGGCATCTGAGAAAAGAGAAACCCAGTTGAGCCCCCAGACCCCACAGCAGCTGGCTGTGACCCCTTGTCTGGGGAGCCAGCAGATGGGATCTGTGTGTAGTTCACAGTTGGGGGCACTTGAGGTGCCACAGTGGGGAGGGCCAGAGTCTCATCCTGCACCGGACAGAGGCCTGGCATGCCCTTCTCAGATTCTTAGCCCCTGGCCCTGACAGACATCATTAATAGATCCCCACACTCTTTCACTCAGACCTTGATGCAGCCTCAGAATCTTCCTCCCACAGCACCACCAGGGCCACCACCAATCTAGGGCCTGCACAAGGGACAGCCCACACCTGCCCTTCCAGAGCCCCTAGCAAAGAAGCTCAGGCAGCCCCACCCAGCCTGAGCTGGGATTGCCAAGCTCCTTCTTAAGGGCTGCTCCCTCTATACACCTCCACCCTCCCAGGGCCTTAACTCTGGGCTATAGCAGGCACCCTAAGTGCCTGCAGCTGGGGAGTCCTGGTACCCGAAGCCCCCTTGGCTGGGGACCTTGCACCTGGCAGATGACGGAGTTGGGGTTCTGATTCTACCCTCCAAAGCCCTCACCTTCTTTTGCAAGCCCTGGGGGGCAGGGGACAGCTTCAAGGAAGTGCGGTTCCCCAAACCCTGAGGCTGGGCCTGGGTCCTGGTTGGGTGGGGTTTATGTGGGGCAGTCTTCCTGCTGCCTGGCTGGGCAGAGAGCAGCCCTCTAGTCCTAAGTTCCCAGGGGAGTGGAGCATGGCTTCTTGGAAGGCTACCCCATGTAGTCCCCCACTCTGATGGAGACGATGATTTTTAACTTCCACCAGTCCTGGGCCTCCTGCCTCCTAACACCTCCCCTAGGAAACCCTCCTGCCTGACACCTGGCGTGCCCATGCCAGGTAGGGCACCACTTCCCAGTTCAACCAGCAGCTGCTGGGACCTGGGTGAGTTCCACAAGCAATTGGGCCTCGGTTTCCCCCAGCAAGTGGGCCCTAGTCTCCCCAGAGGCTCCATCTGGGAGGTTCAGCCAAAGGCAGATGTGTGAGGTAAGGGTCTTCTCTCTTCTCTGTAGCCTGATCTTGCTGAGCAAAGACCCAGGCACCCTCCTCCAGGGAGCCCTCTGGAGCTGTAGTCCAGTGCAAGGTCCTTCCTCTTGCACAGTGAATCTGAAATCCACTTTCAGGCAGATGGGACCCCTTCTCTCTACCCACCCCAGCGCCCAGAAGACCCTGACTAGTCCTCCCAGCCTCACTGGACCCTGAAAGACCCTCCTAGATTCCTCCCATGGAAGAATCGGACAGGAGTGGGTGTCTCCAGGGGACCCCACCTCACCCCTCTGGCAGTCTGGAGTCCTGTGCATCCTAGCCACCTGGTCTGCCCAGAAGACAGCCTGGGCTGGAGCCTCCTTCTTGCTGGCGTCTCAGGGGGAGCATAGACCCCTGCAAGACCAGCCTGAGTTGGGTGGCTGTGAATTACCCCCCATCCCCCATGCTCCCTGTTACCATTTCACCGTCGGTGCTGCTGCCTGTCTGGCTGTCTCCAGCGTCACTGCCCAGCAGCCTGTGAAAGAGCTCTTTTATGCCCGCACCAGGTGCCCACGGCTTCCCCTGGGCCATCCAAGACCAACAGGCCTTGGGCCAGCTTCAGAGCCTCTGCAGGAGCTCACGGGGCCCTGCCGCCTGCCATCAATCTGCCCTCCACCAACTGACTACCTGCCAAGGGGTCTATGGCCTTGCCATGGGGGCTCCAGGTCCTCCTGCCAGCCCTGTGTCCTTGTGTGGGTCTGGGGCTTGGGAATGTCTGAGACTGACTGTTGGGTTGGGAGATGGTGCCATGGGCTGGCTGCCTCCTCCATCTGGGGTGCAATGACTTAGGAAAGAATTGGGGAGGCCGAAACCACAGCTGGGAGGAGACTGGTCAGAGGGCTTGGAGCCAAACTGGGCTGGGGCAGACAGGGCCCACCTGGTAATGGTCACAGCCTTCTGCCTCTGGCTGGGAAGGGAGGGCTGGGACTGGTGGATGGAGCTCATGAGAGCAGCCTCCAGCCAGACCCTGGATGTCAGCCCTGGCCTCCCCTGCACCCTTCCAGGTCAAGGTGCCCAGCAGAGCAAGAAGACCCTGGGTGTCGGCCCTAGCCTTTCGGTGGATAAGGGCTGTGTCCCTGTTATGCCCTCTGGTGGGAATGACTTATAGGGCCCCCAAGCAATGGCAGGCAGGGCTGGGCCCACTGTGAGCCTAAAGCTGAGCCCACCCCAGAGCCTGGCCTCATCCCTGCTTTGGGTCTGGACAGCTGAACACTGGGTCCAGGTGCAGAACCCTGCACCTTGGTCTCTGAACATGGGACATGCGATTCCTGGGAAGTGTACCCACACACACACCAAGCCAGCTACCTGTGGGCAAGGCTCCAGCCGTGGCCTGGGAGCTAGGCGAGCTGTGGGCAGCGAGGGCAGCTCACCCAGTTCTGCTGTGCCAGCCCTCCTCACTGATGACCAGGGAGGGGCAAGGATGGGGGAGGTGAGAGGGAGGTTGAGGTACCCCACTTGTGGAGGGCTTTTTGTGCAGGATGAGGGTGAAGGGTGTGGATGGGGCTACACCGGCTGGAGCTGGCTCCCAGACTGGCGCCACCCCCAAGGAGAGGACAGCTCACTCCAGCAGGCCCAGGGACTCCCTTAGGGGACTGCTGTCTTCACTGGAGGGTGGCACAGACAGAGGTGCTGTGAAGACCCGAGAACCTGAGCGATGGCTCCCCGCCCTGCAGCTCCTGCAGCCCCAGTGACCTGCGGTTTGGCTCTGAGACTCGAGGCAGCTCAGCCGGCGGCCTCAGGGTGTTGAGTGATGGAGGCCCCTGCCTCTCATCACCCAGTTCCTGTGGAGTTGATGGCCCAAGAGCAAGTTTGGGGCTCTTCTCTGTCTACCCAAGTATTGCCTCTGCGGCTCCCAGAGAAAGGCAGGCACTGGAACTCTGCATCTGAGCCTTGGTGTCCCCACCTGTAAATGGTACCAACGGCTCAGAAGTGGCCGGAGTGTACTAGATGGACATGGGTGAAGCCAGAGGCCTCACCACACTGCTGTCCCTCCCCATGTGTCCTGCTGACCGCTCCCTAACTCCAACAGGCAGAGCAGCCCCCCAAAAGTGATGGACACTCACTGTGAGTCCCCTTGGGGGAGGGGATGATGAGTTAAATGTGCCATCATGTGGAGGGTAGGTCTGGGCTGGGGTGTGTGGCTGCAGTAGGCAGGCAGGCCAGGCTCTGAGCGGAGGGAGTCAGCAAGCACCAAGGGTGACTCAGCAGGTGGCAGGACGAAGACGAGCCTCCTGGACAGAAATAGCCATCTCTTGGACATGCTGCCCCGCATCTCCGTGACAACGGGCGAGTGGCTGAGCGTGGTGGCCCTATGCGGTCAGCTGACCACAGAGGGTCTGTGGGGAGGCTGAATCCCTGCTAGAGGCAACTGGCCAGCCTGGGGTGATATCACTGTCTATCCCCACCCCAAACCCCACAGAAAGCCCCAGGCATTCGATGCGTGGCCTGGAGCCATGGCTCAGCTCCAGGGTCTGGTCATTGGTCTCTACAGGGCGACAAAATGTCCAGCCTCACATATGGCACAGGGGACTACAGACAATGGGAACCACCGCCCCCCCCCCGGGGGGTGTGTGCCTGCTGGTGTCACCACCAAGCTGAAGAGTAATGAGCTTCAAACAGCCCCCCTCACTTAGCTCCCATCAGCTGCCACCCTCCAGGAGGCAGGACAAGACTACCCCCGGCGCTGATGGGGACACTGCCTCGGCCATGGGTGATGATGGCAGTCTGTGTTGCAGCAGTTTGCACACTGGAAGTTATTATCTCCCGACCTCTTAATGGATGTGTCCCTGAGAGTCCTGTCTGTGAGCTGCCGCTGGGGAAGAGACAGCAGCCGGGCGTGGGTGGACATTGTGGGCACAGCAAGCAGGACTTCACTGACACCCCCCCACACAAAGTGCCTGGCCCTCCCTGGGGACAGCAGTTCTCCCAGAGCCTCGGACACAGGTGCAGGAGGCGTGGGGCCAGGTGAGCAGCAGGGGCCCTGCAATTTCCTCACACCCACACCCACACCCACACCCACACCTACACCCGACGCACTAGGTGGTTAAAGAGGGGGCTGGACAAGGAGACTGGCCATCTAAAGGTGGTCGAGGTGGCTGGGCATGGAGGCCACCAACAACCTTGACTTTTCCATTCTCAGCTCAGCGTCTGCTTCCCAGTGCCCACCCTGTGCCAGGCGGGGGTGGCAGGGATTTTCCCAGGAGGTCACTGGCCTGGCTGGGGGTTCTCCAGGGGTGTTGAGCCATTGTGTGGATGCCCAAAGCCCCAGGGGCCAAGCCCTCAGGGGAGAGCAGGCTGACAGTGTGTCCCGACAGCGCTGCCCCGGTTCACCTCCCAATACCGAGGGGAGAGCTGGTGGCCTCAGCACGACAGCGTCCAGGCCCGTGCAGGACAAAGAGCAGGTTATTGCTGCAGTGACCAGAGGCTGTGACGAGTGGTGTGACCTCTGTGGGATGAGAGGTGACCCTTATTCAGAAGCATCCTGCAGGTGGCCCAGGTGGGCAGAGAAACCATCTGCCTGGGCTATGGTTTGGAGCAGGGGAGGGGCCTGGCCTCAGGTGGTCAGCTTGAGTGATGAGGTGCAGCCTCTCCTTGGCTGATCCCTCTCCACGGGTGGTAACTGAGCATGCCCTGGGCATGAGAAACTGACTTTGCGAAAACTCCACTCTGAGCCCCATGCCACAAGTAGAAAGCAAACGTGCTCTTTATTTGAGGGGTGGGGGACAGCTCTCTGCCCGAATGTGGCCAAGGACAGTTGAGGGCACCACTGGTCACTGGTAGCCAGCCAGTTGGAGGATGGTGGGGTAGCGGGCGCGGTGGGTCATACACTTCTGGCTGTCAATAAAGATGCTGTTGGTTTTGACAGCGATGTCCTTCTCCAGGCTCATGCGTGTGTCCTCCAGGTTGCGCAGCGTCTGCTCCGCTTCTAGAAGCTTCTCCTTCAGTGCTGAGAGGGATCTGTTCAGCTCCTCTATCTCACTCACCAGCCTAGGGATTTGGTGGAAAGAGGTACGAGCTTGGCTGTCACCAGAACACCAGGCCTTTGGGCTGGGAGGGGCAAGACCTGTGATTCATAGGCTAGAAACCCTGGTGAGCAGTCCTGGCCAAGGTGCTCAGCCATAAGGGGACTTCAAAGGTCCTAAATGTCAGCCCACAAGCTGAGCTGGGCGTGGCCTGGGCCTGGGCTCCACAAGAGGTCGGAAGGCTCCCTGAGGCTCCTTCTATTCCTGACGATCGGAAGCAGGAGGGACCCTTGGAGCAGAATGAAGCCCCCGTTTTCTGAACAAAATCAAGAAACAGGAAGAGAGGCATGCCAAGGCAGGTGGGGTGGGGAGTGGTTTTACTCACAAGGACAGCTCAGTAAGTTAGAAAAACAAAAGACATGATCCCACCCATGGCCCAGCCCAGGACAAGGGTCCACTCTGCCACCAGAGGTGTGACTGGTCTGTGAGGAGGACTCAGCCACTTGGACCCCATGGTTCCTCCCTGGGAAGACTACACAGCACCAGGTGAAGTGAGAAGCGCCCGCGGTCCCTGGCACTCAAAGTCCTGGCACAGTGCCCCTCCATGGCTCATGTGGTGCTGGGAGGCAGTGGGATATGCAAATGTCTGCGTGTGTGAGCTGCACCAGTGTGAAACCCCAGTATCTCCTCATCTACGAGTCTGTGTGCATAGGGAAGGGGTGTCATGGGGGTCCGAGAGGCTGAGGGGGCCTGGGCAGCACCTGGGTGGGGGTAGGGGTGGGGGTCTGGCTCGCCCCAGGATTGCACCTGAACTGGGCGGTATCGCGGCACAGCTCCACATTGGGCCTCTGTGAGCGCTGGTACAGGCGGGTCTGAGCCACCTTCAGAGGCACCTCCTTGTTCCTGATGGCCTGCTTCAACTCGGCCACGTTGTGCTCCTGGTCTGAGATCTCTCGAAGCGTCTGCACACAAGACAGTCCTCATGGGTCCCTTGCAAGGCAGGCTGCCAGGATGGGCCTGGCCTTGTCCCTGAGTCCTGGGGCTGTCCAGCAAGCAACCTGTGCACTGGCTCTGGAGGAGGTGTGGAGGCAGGGGGCCAGGCACAGCTCCCTTGGCCCGGTCAAGGGCATGGGGGTGGGCGGGAGTTGAGACAGCAGTGCTAGTGGTCAACAACCAGAGAGATTTGGAAGCAGCAGAGGCGACCCTAAGAGCCTGGGGTCAGAGTCTTGCTGGGCCTAGACCACCTCCTCCCATCTTCTCTCCTGCTCGCACCTGACAGTCCCTCCTGGTTAGCCATTCAGGTGGCAGTGCCAGTAGGCAAACACCAGCGTCACCTGGGTTTTCATTGGCTTAGTGAGGTGCAGGAAGGGATGGAGGCCCTGTCTCTGGGGTCCCTCAGGATGGAGGGGCAGCCGCCCAGCCGGGTCCTGACCAGGGCATAGTGGCCAGGGGTGGCGGGAGAGGAGCAGCACAAAGAGGCCCGTCTCTCTGGCTATGGGCACCCAGACCCCAGGACTGGCCTAGACCTGGCTTGGATGCGGCCTGGGTGTGGCTTGGGTGCATCCCGCGCACCTTGTTCAGGTGATGCTCCAGCTTGTGACGCGCGTCCTCCAGCTCCTCCAAGCGGCGCCCAAAGGCCAGGTTCACCGAGTCGCACTGCAGCCGCAGGTCCTCGGCAGTGTCCCGCAGGATGCAGTCAATGAGCCCCCTCAGGTTGAAGGAGGCCAGGCGCTCGCGCTCTGTGCGCTGCAGGTTTTCCTGTGTGAACTTGGCCCAGGTCTCCGGAGTGGAGGCGCTGTGGGCGGGGGGCGGGGGGAGCAGGGTTTGTTGCGCCCCATACAGTCCTCCACCTCCAGCAACCACTACCCCAGCTCTGCCCGGAGCCCTCCAGCGCCGCCCAGCGTCTTCTGTGTCTCCTGCATTCCGGCTGCACCCAGCGCCTTGTGCCTCTCCCCCAGACTCCAACCCCTCTCCACGGGCTGGGCCAGGAGAGGTGGTGGTCTCTCGCTCCCTACTGGCCGCTCTCGGAACTGCAGGCCAGTTGTCCTTGTCCTTAAGTTTCCCAGGCTTCCCCTGACCCCTTCACCTCCCTCCCCTGTGCCTCAGCCCCGCCCCCCACTCCACCCCTGGTCCCATCTCCCTCCGCAGCCCCTCGGCCCCTCTGGTGCCTGAGTGATGCTGAGCACTAGGGCAGGAGTCCTGATAGATGGCCATCCCCAGGAGCAGAACTGCAGGCTCTATGGTGAGGGCCTCAGGGTCAGACAGGGCGGAGGGGGCGGGGGGGGCGGCTAGGAGGACCCCCAGGAGCCAGATGGGAGGAGGGGGGCAGGGAGAATAAAGGTGTGGGGACAGGGTCTTTGTGCAGAGGGGGACTGGAGCCCACCTCTCCTCGAACTTGGTGGAGTGCGGGTGGAACTGCACCTCCGTGCTCTGGTTGTTGTATCGGGCACAGGTCTCGTCAATGTTGTAGGCCTCCACCTTGTCGGACCAGTCCATCTCGCACAGCTCCTTGTGCTCCCGGTTCAGCCTGGGGGCAGCGGACAAGGCTTGAATCTGTACAGAGAGGGGAGCCAGGCCTACTGGGCATGGGCAGGGCAACCCCCAAACAGCAAGCACACCTCATCTGTCCTGTGTAGGGTCCTCAGGACACTGAGGCCACCGAGCCAGCAGTATCCAACCACAGCTGCCCCTCCGTCCCAGGATGCTGGCCTGGGCCACATGGAAACCTGGGTTCCCCAGGCTGTGCAGAAATCTGCTACTCTTCCCTCACCTGTGCCCTGCCAGCCTGCACTCCTGGCCTTGACCAGGGACCAGGCCCCGCCTCTCTGAGCCCCAGGGCCTGGTAACCCTGACTTCCTGCCCAAAGCCAGACTGAGGGGTATGGGGCCGCGGGTCACCTTGGGGGCTGGCGACCCACCTGATCTGATTCACAGCCTGCATGGTGGTCCTTTTCAGCAGCTCCTGAATGTTCCGGATGAGCTCAGTCTCCTGGGGGAGAAGACCCCATTCCTGGTGAAGATCTGCTGACCGCAGGGCTGCTGGGCTGCTGCGGGCTCACAGTCAACCTCTTAGATGCCCAGGAGGGGCTGAGATTTGGGGTGACACCTGGGGAGCTTGGGGCTCACTGGCACTTGACCCCTGGCTGAGTGGCTTGGCCTTATGCCTTGTTGACCCCTGCTCTCTTTTCTGGAAAATGGGGCATGAACCCCACTCTTCCTCATAAGGTTTACTCTGGGCTTTTGACCATTCTATTTGGTGCATTGTGTGCGGTCTTTTCTTCTGGGGGCACCAGCGCCTCTAGGGTCTGGGGGCTGTTCCTGCAGCCTACCCAGGGCAGTGAGGGCATCAGGCCCTGGACAGCCAGGCCTACAGCCTCTTTGGACCTAGGCCCCTGGAGACGAGGAACCCTCCTGAGTGGGGCCTACCCTTGGAGGCCACGACACAGAGAGGCCTTCCCCACACTGAGAACACAGGGGGTTCCCTGCCTCTCTTTGTGCTACCTTGACTGCTTCCTTTTCTATAGACAGACAACCCTTTTCCCTGATTTGAAGTTTCGCCTCCATTCGTGCACCTAACCCATGTGTGTCCAGGTCTGTCCCCTGCTCCGTGTTCCTCTTTGGGCCAATCTAGTAGTCCATGCACCACTGGGCCAGTGGCCTTGGCTCAAGACAGAGGGGCCACATCCTGAGACTTGGGAGGTTCTTGAGCAGCTGAGTGTGGGGGTCAGTTGTGGGGAGTCAGAGAAGGGGGTTAGCATCCTGGGGGAGGGCAGGAAGGTGATGAAAGGGACTCGGGTTCCAGCCTGAGCTTGGAGGGATGGTGCAGGGGATGCCTTGAGGGATGCTCTGAGGCAGCTGTTTGTCTCCGAATCCCACATGCATTCCCACATCTTGTTCACAGATGAGGCCCCAGGCTGAGAGGTGTGGGATTCTGCCCCACTAGAATTAGGCTCCTGGATTGATTCTTCTTATGGGGCTGCCCAAGGACAGGTCCTGCCGGGTTGAGGGTGGGGATCCTTGTGGAATAAATATAGCCTCCACCCTTTTCTCACTCCATCTCAACACACTACTGGCTGGTGCCTGGATTTCCACCACACATGTCCTTGGGGGCAGGCGCTCAGCCTCCTGGAGCTCAGGGTCAGGCTTCATTTGCATGACCAGGGTGATCCAAGGGGCTACCCCACAGGTACCAGAGGTGAGGTAACCAAGGGATCATTCAGTGGTGCCCTAGGTCCTGACTATGCACATGCTCCAGTCTCAGATGGCTGCCTCAAGGACTCAGCCCAGGCCCCTCCCCATATTCAGGGTGGATGTAGAGGGGTGTCAGGGCTGGTGGGGTGGGCTGGCTAGGCCCCTCCCTGTGAGGAGGACTCAGCCGCTTAGACCTCCTCTCTGAGGCCTGTGCCTGTCCCATCCACAGATAAACGACCTAACACATACCTTACGTATAAATCCTGCCACAACGTGGGCCCTGCCTCACCCCCAGTGTGAACAGTAATTGGGGGCGGAACTGCAGGGGAGCTGGACATGAGATTGGGACAAGTGGGCAAGTGCCAAGCCTCAGCCCCAGCCCTCGGTTTGTGTTTGAGCCCCCACATTGGGGCTCCAGGCCACAGTGCCCCCAACCCAGCATCTCTGGGCTGTGGTACCCCTTGCAGAGAGCCCAGCCTTACCCCAAGCCTACTGTGGGAAGGCAGATCAGACACACACCTGGGAGGAGGGACAATGCCTCCCTCCTGGGCCACCGGGCCCTGACCCACCCCCAGCCCAGGCTGCCCCAGCACCCAGTCAGTTCTAGTCCCCAGCCTAGTCCCAGCTTCTCAGTGCCTGTGTGTGCAGAGGGGCATGGGCCCCAAGGCTCCACCAGCCCGTGTCCTAGGGATAGACCTGTGTCCACCATCTATGCAGGTCCTTCTCCTGGCAGAAAGGTGAGGGTGGCCAGGGTGCAGGTCCCCGAGAGCCAAAGGGGTTCACACCTTCAGCAGCTCCATCTCCACATAGTCGCGAACGAGGTCGGGGTGCTGGCGGCGCTCGCGGCACTGCAGGTTGTCGGTGGAGATGGCGAAGGGCACTGCTGTGGCGTCCAGGGCGCGCTCCAGCCGCAGCTTCTGGGCCAGCAGTAGGTCAGTCTCTGCGACCAGATCGCCCACCTCCCGCTGCAGCTCCGACTTCCAGCAGTGCATGTCCTGCAGGCGCTCGCCCACCTTCCGAGTGGAGTCCTCCTGTGTTCGCTGTGCCAGGGCCTCCGTCTCCGCAGCCAGCTGCCTGCTCTCATGGCGCTGCCGCTCCGACTGGTCGCGGTCGGCAAAGGCCTGGTGGTAACTGGCATAGCTGTTCTGGAACCACTCATCCACCAGATACTTGGCTGTGCGGAAGCCAGCAGTGGCCAGGCCTGAGGACGTATGGGCACCTGTGTTGCGGGCCACATCGTACAGCTTAGGGGGCAGCTCACACACCGGCACTGTCTGCGGGGCAGGCTGCTTGGTCAGGAGCACGTCCGTCTGAGCCATGGTGCCACTGGCCTGGGCACAGGGGGTGGTAAGGGCACTTGGCACGGTCAGCAGAGCAGCTCTGGCCACACTGTCTCAGCACAGGACGTTTCCAAGTCTCCTGGCGACAGGTACATGCCAAGCTCTCCTGTTGCTGGGCAACAGAGACCCCTCCCCTAGCAGCCCTCTTAAAGGGCCAGGAAGATCCTAACCCCACCATTCTGGCTGGCATCTGTCAGAGGAGGCATTGTGCCTGGGCCAGGCCTCTCAGCTCCTGCCTCTCTTACTTGTCCCGGTGGGATCTCCCTCTGTGTAAGTTATCTTTGATGGGGAGTTGAATTCAGCCTCCCACGGTGCCTGGAATCAGATTCTCACATCTGCCCCACATCTGCCCCGCAGGTCCTGTCCTGGAAACAGTACCCCAAGACCACCCAGGGAAAGGCTTATGGCTGAGGCCTGGGAGGGGGGCAAGTTATACACTCAGTGTGGGGCACGTGTCCTCCTTATCCCCATTCTGGGTGGAGTTCCAATGCGGGGGTGATGCCCCACATGGGCAGCAGAGGGCGCCATTGGCTGTAAAATGCCATGTGCAGGACGGGACAGTGCCTTCGGTTCACCTCTGCCAGCCAAGTAACACTCTGGCCTGGATGACCCATCACCCCTCCACCCCGGCTCCTCCCATAGGACCCCCACCGCCAGTCCTCTTAGCCGAACATCCCGCTCCCAGCAGAATCTGCAGAAGCCCTGCCCCTCCACATCCTGCCCCTGTCCCACCCCTACTAGGGCCCAGGACCTCCTCAGACACACCAGCCTGGCTCCTGCAGCTTTGCTTGGAGGTGCCTCCTCCTTAGGCCCTGACCTTGGCACTGGCACCCCTCACTGTGCTGATGGCCTTTAAACCTCGAGGCATAGAGAGTGCTTCATACATGTGGGCTCGGGGGACCGGAGTATGAGACACTCCCAACCCCCACTGAGCCAGTCTGCCCTCATGGGTGGGAAGTCAGGGACCCTCGGGGCTGGTGTGGCCTGAGGAATGCTTTAAGCTTCTCTGTGCCTCGGTTTCCCCAGGGCAGTGAACACACAGGGCTGGGACCACTTAGGGGGGCCACTAGCCACCTCTTACTTAGAGCCTGCCTTTCACACACTTTCCCCAGGGAGCCCTCTAGGAACCCTCTAGAACACATGGGCTGGAGCAAAGCTCAGTGACTTTGGAACGATCCTGGGCCGGCAGGGTGGGAGGTGGGGGCACATAGCAGTTCTGGGACCATCCGTCCACCAGGTCCTTGGCTGTACGGAAGCTGGCTGTGGCCAGGCCTGAGGACGGGAGCACCCACTAGGGCCTGGAGGACTGGCCAGAGGCTGCCCTGGCCTCCATCTTGAGCTCCCAGAGGTCAAGGGCCAGTGGGGAAGTAGCTGCAGAGTCAGGGACCACACGGTGGAATGGTGGTGACCCATGCCCCCAAACCAGCTCCGAGGCTCCTGCAGCACCATTGGTGGCGGGCCTAATACCCACCTTGCTCTATTCCTGGCCCAGAAGTGTCGAGATGGGGAAACAGGAGCTTGTCCCTTCTCAGCATCATAGACTCTGGCACTCCCACCACCACCACCACCACTCAGTCCCAGTGGGCATAACGGGCCCAAGGTCACAGGTGGGAAGGCAGAAGGGCCCCGAGGGACCCCAAGGCACTGGAGCGGAAACCTGGCCATCTGGCCTCCGGGACCCTTAGCTGTGCCTTCCCCGATGTCCCAACTAGAATGAAAACTCAAGGAGCTATCCGGTCTCTGAACAGATGCACCTGCTGAAGCCAGGCTGAGGCACATCCCTGGCTGTCTCCCTCGGGGCCAGCAGAACATTTTAATAACAGGAGGATTTGAAGTGGCTCAGACAGCACCGAGCTGGGTATGGTCACAGCAGATGCTGGTTGTCTGAGAAGCCAAGGAGCAGGAAGGGAAGGGGCTGTTCCACATGCAGGAGCCCAGAGAATAGACAGGAGGCGGGGGATACAGGCTCAGCAAAGGGATGCTCAGGAGGGCTTCCTGGAGGAAGGGTCCCCTCCACCGAAGCTTGAAGAGCACACAGTCCAGCCTGGAGGTGGGGCACCTTCAGGCTGTGAGGAGGAGGTGAGGTGTGTGCCGCTCCTGGTCCCAAGGCAGCTGTGGAGGCGCCCTCCCCTGGGAGGTGTCGGGCGTGGGAGGGCCAAGAGAGGAGACAGAGGACATGAGTGTGGGCAGGAAGGCTAGGCAGGGAGTGAGGAAGCAGTCACAGGCCTGGCCCTCTGCCAAGGTGGGAGGGAAGCTGAGGGAGCCTGAGGACCCGCTCTCAGTTCCTGAGCCCGTGCCCCTGGGCAGAGGGCAGAAGGTGGGGCCTAAGGACTACTGACGCTCTCCTCAGCCAGGGAGGACATCACACATGTGACTCACTCAGTTCATCTGCCAGGAAGTGGGTACTCTGTGTGGCTCTTGGGCAGCTATGTCCACCTCCAGGGCTTGATGAGGGGCAGGGGCTCTGCCCAGCCCCAAGCGGCTGCCAATGCCTTGGCCCGCCCACTCAAGATGCCCCCAACCCTGTGGCTGGGCTCTGGAGGTCTGTGACAAGGACAGCAAATCCAGACAACAGCGCCAGAGGCTGTGTGGCATGGAGCCTTCTGTGCCCCCAGATGTGAACAGGGATAGGGCAGTCGTCCCCTCGTGGGCATTTGGGAAGCGGGGAGATGGTATATGCAGCTCCTCGTCTGAGCAGCCTCTACCCCTGGCCTCGTTCCTACCCGAGGGTATCTTAGTGCCAGTCCCCGGCATGATGTCCTTTCTGGGCAATGCCCAAGGCCGTCTGGGTGGAGGGGCCGGAGCAGGTGGGAGAGGAGGCTGGGAGGGTCCAGAAACAAGTGCGCCCCTGCCAGGCTCCCCCTCCTGTTTACCCACCCAAAGAGGCCAATGAGGAAGGGCTTCGACCTTCACTACCCCTCAGAACCCCCTCCCTCCGGAACCAACTCCAGACATATGCACACTAAGCAGATTTTAGAAGAAGCCATAAAAGCCCAAAATGAAATGATGTGAAGATCCCAACGGCAGAAGGCAGATGACAGTCAGGCTGTTGACAAAAAAGGAGGCGCTGGACACAGGATGGATCGACGTGGAGATATAAAGTCAGCTTCGCAAAGAAAGTCCTGTCCAATGACATGGAGCAGGGCCGAGGGGGAGGCCCGTGCCCGCTGTTTCGCAGGTGACCTGGGAGAGGGCCCCTGCGCCCATTTGCCTGTCTGTGAAGGTGAGGCCACCAAGAAAGGTAAGAGAAACAGCACCGAGGACAGTGCCTATGTAGCAAAACTTTAGACACATTGGCTTTTATGACCACTGCTTTCTTTTCTCGTGGCAAAGCGCATGTAACAAAAAATTTGTCATTTTTATCATTTTAAGGTGTGTGGCTGGGCGGCCTTTAGTACATTCACAAGGTTGTGAAACCACCATCTGTATTTAGTTCCAGAACTTTTATCACTCCAACAGAAGCCCGACTCCCGTCTCCCCGCCCCAGGCCTGGCAACCACCACCCTGCTCTCCGGCTCCGTGCATTTGCCTGTTGGATATTTCATGCCGATGGAGCCACACCGTATGGGCCCCTTCGTGTCTGGATTCCTTCACTTAGAATGTTTGCAAGGTCCACTGTGTGGTAGGCCAGTAGGGCTTTGTTCCTTTTCAGGGCTGCATGCTATTCCGCTGTGTGGGTGGGCCACGTGGTGTTCACCCACATGCCCACTCACAGACACCTGGGTCGGTTTCAGTTGTGGGCTTCTGTAAGGAGACCTATTGTGAACATGGGACACACACATTTCTGTGTGTTCAGACACTGTTTTCAGTTCTTTGGGGTATGTTCTGCTTATCACCCAGATGCCACTTGAAAAGTTCTAAGACCATGCCTTTGAAAACATGGCAGTGCACTGAGGGGCTTCCAGCTCCACCTTCCTGGGATCCTGAAAATAATAACCTCTGCAGGACTGCCTGCCAGACCCCATCAAACTAGGCACGTGGGAAATGGTCCAGAAGGTGGGGGTGTTTGCTAAGTGGGGCAGAGCATCCAGTGAGACCAAACCTCGAGGGGAGGGCACTGCCTTGGATAGAGGCCCCGGGCAGCTGAGCATCAGCAACCCCCCATGCCATGTTGCCCCCAAACTCCTGCAGTGCATGGACCCACTGCCCCCAGCGCCTTGGCATCCCTTGTGGTCTGACCCCCATGCGTGTCATGCTCACCTTGGTGTCCTTCACGCTTATCACCCTCGGGAGCCTACTGACCTCGAACACTGGGGGAGGAGCGAGGGGGTTCCTAAGCCCTGCCCAGCTGACTCAGCATCCTCGGCTGCCACGGCCTCCCAGCCCCGGAGTTGGGGGTAGAACAGCCAAATCCCCGACTTATCAGCTCAGCTTTATCTCCAAAACCTCCTACAGTTTCCCAGAAAACAAAATTAAATACAGGATTTCGGAGAGATTTTGCGTCTGCCTGAGCAGGGCCAGGAACAGGCTGACGTGACAAGGCTGATGGGTAGAAGGCACCCAGCCCAGCCCCCGCTCGCCTGGAACTCAACAGCCAGGAGCGAGGACAACCTGCCAACAGGCCACGTGTGGGGGTTGCCAGCCTCTGCCCACAGTCCCTTTCTCCCCCCACATCTGTCCTTCGTGGCCAGCCTTTCAGAACCCACAGAGGCTCGATCTCCACGGGCAGGGCAGGCCCTCACCTACCTCCCCACCAGTCCTTCCACAGATGAGGACTCTGAGGCCATTTTATGACTCAGGCAGGCAATGGGGGGCAAGGATGTGGCCTCAGAGGCAGCACCATCCCAGGGTCCAGGCCAGGGATTTGGACCCAAAGTGGGCAGCCAGCCAGCCTGGGCAAGGAAGCACAGGCTCCTCTCCGTAGCTTGCCCCACGTCATCTCTGGAGTCGAGGGGTTAAAGGGTGGGGACCCCCAGCCCTCCGGGAGGCTCTGAGGCCAGGGCGGCACCCGAGCTCTGAGATGGCTCCGGCTCTGGACCAGGAGCAGCACAGAGCCGTTGGAAATGCCCAGCACGGGAGTCATGGGCGACCCTGGGGAAGAAGCGCCCTGCGGAGCAGGAGCCCAGCTGGTACTGGGGGCTGTCAGAGCCCCTCTTGTCCCATGCCTGGAGGCAGCAGGTCGCTACCCAGAGCTGCAGGACTCAGAGACCCAGGCCCCGTGGCCTCCATCCCGAAGGACCCACAGGACTCCCAGCTGCATGGGCTCAGAGAGGCCTGCGGCGTGCCTGGGCCTGCAGTGTATGTGAGAAGTAAGGGTGGCCTTAGGGACAGTTCCCCAGGCCCAGCACCTCCTCCCCCGGCCCTCCTTCCCCTGCCGGGCCTGGCCGCCCACCGCCTGTGCTGCCTGCCCGTGTCCACGTACCTCTTCTCCCCGGCTGGTGTCCTGCCACCGGGTGGGCCCAAAAGAGCCTGTAGGGCTTTGGCACCTTCACCCCTCCCCCCTCAGCCAGGTGGGCCCAGCAGACCCAGTGGAAATGACTGGACTGAGGGGCCAACCCCACGCAGTGGCCACATCCACATCCTGAAAGCCCTTGTCCCAGTTGGCAGATCCTGGGCATCGGGTGTGGATGGCAGGGTTGCTGGGCTGAGAGCAGGGTGTGTGGGGCCCAGTGATTTTCTGCTGGTGGGCCACAAGAATTTTAGCACATGCAATCTGACTATTTAGTCAGGGCACTAACCTCTTTTCCCTTAGAGTGTCAAATAAAAAATGACAACAGCCAACACAACAATAGCTATCTGGCATGAATGAATCAAAATTATACCTATTTCTTCTGTCAGATCAGCAAAAACGGAATATATATTCTGGTGTGCTGCAGAGTTTTCATAATTAGGTTATGCGTGCCACGAGATGGAAAAGGTTGGAAATCGCTGCTCTGGGCCACTATGCACGAGCCTCTTGCTGCCTCTGGACCATCCTGCCACACGGGAGTAATGGGATACACGGGGGCCAGGCGGGGCCAGGGTACGTGTGGGACTGGCCCAAGGGGGGTGCCGGGCAGCGCAGGGCTGGGCTGGGGTCTTTTTAGTGGAACACTCAGGAGGCGGTGACTGTGGTGGGTCAGGCCCCAGCTGCGGGACAGAGGGGCCACCTTGACCCTGTTGGTGTCATCGCCTCGGCACTGGCCATCCTTGCGGCTCTGACACAGGGACCGGCAGGTCTCAGTCTCATGTCCCTGCTGGACCCCTCTGCCTGTGTGACCCCAGGAAGAAGAGCTTGCAGGAGTCTGGCCCAAAGATGAGAGGGGTCCTTGTGCAGCCTGGGGGGTACATGGCTGTTCCCGCTCCCACGCAGCAATAACCCAGGCCAGCCCTAAGCTGCAGCCTGGGAGATTCAGGTACAGGGCCTGGAAGTGACCTCAGAGGTGTCCTCACACCTCCCCTGGACGGGGGTGCCAGGCCTGTAGCAGGCTTTGGGCCCTTCTGTCCAGCCTCTGGGTGGCCCCTCAGCTCCCAGTCTCAGGTTCTAGGTGAGTCATAGCCCAGATAACCTTGGGCAGTCCCAGCAAAGGTGCTGGGGTTCAAGCAGCCACTCTAATGTTAAGAGGCCACAGCAACATCATCTGCAAACGCTGCTGTCAGCTGATTAGGGGTGTGCAGGCTGCAGATAAGAGCCCACAGTCAGGCACAGAGGACGGTGGAGAAGGTGTTCTCATCCACCCCTGCCTCCAGCCTGCCTTCCCCCATCCTGCCCCTCTGAAGGGGCCGATCAAGGACACAGAGCTGCCCTGAAACTGACAGCCCCTCCCCGGTGAGCCTCTCATCCAGCTTGCACACTGTGTGACTTCTGGCAAACCCTAACCTCTCTGTGTCCTGCTGCAAGCTGTGAGCCATGCCCTCCCCCCGCCCCCTCCACCAGGCTATGGAGTGTCCAGCCTGGCCTCTTGGGCTGCAGGGCTCCAGTCTTCCTGCCACTGACCTCTTGTTTACAGAGACTCCTGGAGCCCACTTGGAAGATGGATGAAGTCTGAGGCCCCTCCCCTACCCCACAGCCCCAGCAGGCCAAAGTGGGGTCTGGGCCTGCGGGGACGTGGGATGTGGGGCCTTCCTTCTGGGAAGGTGGGGATTGGAGCCTCGTGCCTGCAGGGGCTGGGCTGCTCCTAAGATCCCCTGCCATACAAGAGGAGTCAGGGTCCCACATGCAGTGTGACTGGGTGTCCCCAGGCCCCAACACCCAAGTCCCCAACACAGGACCCCTCACATCACCTTGCTGTGGTCACCCCAAGGCCTATGGGACTACCACTCCCTTATTCTCCTCCCTGGGGGTGGCTTTGGCAATGTCTATGGGCATGTGGGGTGTCACACTGTAGGGGAAGAAGGGCTCCTGGCATCCTCAGCATCCAGATGGCCCGTGTCGCAGCGCCAGGAAGCCAATACCTGCCCCAGGAGAGGCGCTGCGGCTCCTTCCTGCTGGAGGGCCGGGGGGTGTCTGCGTGCAGACAGTCTTTCAGACAACACTTTGGCAGCAGGAAAGAATGTCTTTCCTAGAATTGCCAGTCCAAGTGTGTGCACGTGATGCCCATGTCAGTCCCCACATGCGCTGTGGCCAGAGAATGCCAGCCCCTCGAGGGCCCGCGGCTGAGGGGCAGCTCCACACAGCACTTAGCCCAGAGAGGCCGGAAAATAGGCGAGCTGGACAGCACACCTCGCCCCCACGTCCTCATGGGAGCAGTGGATGCTGGTGGAGCCACTTAGCTGATGGAACCGGGGCTGCTCTGTCTCCACCAAGAGGGAGCAAGCAGCCAGTAAGTGCCTGGAGGGGGAGGGCAAGGTCAGCAGCGGGCCCTGGGCCACAAGTGAGCAGCGTTGGGCCCTACCCACCCACCTGCCTCTGCCTAACCGCTTACCCCCATCACCCACCCGTCCTTCCCATGAGCCAGGCCTGGCCTCAGCCCCCTTAGTCCCTGCACCCTCCACCCCACCCAGCCTGGTGTCTGAGTCAGGGGCAGAGGGGAGCATCGCCCAGTCTCAGTTCCCTGGCTTTAGGATGGCTGTTGGAATTGGCCTCAGATGTGAATGTAGCCCCTGGGTGTTGATGTCTCATCTGTGAGCCGGGATACCCTGGTTGCTGGCCCTCTGTGGCCCCTGTACAACCTCCTACCTCCACACCCACCTGGCCAGGGACAGAGGGGAGCTTCAGAGGTGGTACAGCTGAAAGCGAAAAGGGACTGGGACCCAGGAACACCCAGAGCTGGGCCCAACATCTGGGGGATGGTCCTGGAGTCCATGGAGCAGAGGGTATGGGGGGCACAGGGAGACCCCAGTCCCAGATCCTGAGCCCATCGGAGGCCAAGGGGAGACCCTGAAGTGGGGACAGGCCCAGGCCAGGGACCTCAGCTCCTGGGTCTCGCCCAGGCACCACTAGGAACTGATAGTCACAAGGCAGCATGGAGGATGGCGTTGCTGGGCAGCGGGGAGGCCCATCCTCCACCTGGCCTGTGTCCCCACCCCTGGGAGGGGGAGCGGGTGGATGGAATCAGGGTGGGCAGCTCCCCCAGCACTTGGTAGCACTTGGATTCAATACAGATGCCAATGACAATAATTCAGGCCAGTTTTCTAAGTCATACGAAGTGCCTAGTGTGTGCCGCCGCTCCGTTGGGCGCAGGAATTAACAGGGCTTGGATGGGGCCTGGCCCCGCTGGCCCATCAGAGAGCCGTGTTCTGCCCGCCAGTGCGCCTCGGAGCCTAGCTATTGACCATGGCTCTGGCTAACTTCCTCCCTCTGGGATCCCAACAATGGCAGGGAGGTGTGTGGAGATTGGGGTCTTCTTAGTGGGCAGAGATGGAAGGCTGATATTGTGTCTCCCAGGGAGGAAAGGTGCCCCCACAGCATACAGAGGGCGGGTGAGGGGGAGGTGAGCTCAGGCTGGAGGGACTGAGGGGGAGCAGTCTCGCCTTGCTCCCAGCTCCCCATTAGCACGGCCTCCCTCCCGTCCCCTGGGCAGCTCTAAAGGGCTGTCAGTCAGCAGAGGCATCGATCGCCCAGGAGGTGGGATCAGCCAATGCGTTAATGCACTGCATTCTGGTAAACCTTGCTTTCCTTGAGAAGAGAGAGGCAGGTGCTCTGGGGACCCACCTCTGTAAGGGAGCAGGCGCCGTCTTAACAAACACCATTTGCTTAGATTTACAGGAAGCTCCTTCCTGGAGGGTTCTACATGCCCCCTGGCCCCTGCCAGCCCCCCACCCCCGAATGCGCTGTTCCACCTGCCATGCACCCCTCCCCAGGGAGCCCTTTGTCTGTTCAGGCTGACCTCAGGGGCCCTGAGAACCCCAGGTCATTCTGCTCACAGGCCTCCCCCAGGTCACCCTTCCTTCTGGAATCCTCTTCCCTTCCTCCCATCTCTCTTCATCCGCAGGACCAGCCTGGAGCCCCTTTCTTCAGGAAGCTCTGGCTGTGCCCTTAGCTGGGCCTCTGGGCTGCCTGCCCCTCTACCTCCCATGGTGAGTGGCCCCATGAGCACCATGGACCTGACCAAGCAGCGGGCCCTGCAGGACTTGTGGGGCCAGGAGCTGCAGTCCCCACTGTGCTGAGCCAGCATGCCCCTTCCAGGTGAATCATGACCACCGCCAGAGTCCTGGAGGGGCCACCGCTGGCAGAAGCTCTGCCCTGAAGTGGACTAGGAGATGTCGGGCATTCTGGGGCTGGCAAAGCCCCAGCCACACCAGGGCCAGCTGACTGGCTATTCTCGAATGAGACCCTGGCCGAGGCACCGGAGAGTCACAGCTGCCCAGAGGCAGACCCAGAAGTCCTGGAGGAGCATGGGCCGTGGGTAGGACTTACCTGGTTGGGAAAAACGGTGAGGGGCTGTCTTCAGTAAATAGTGTTCCCTTTGTATATTACAAATCAAGAAAAGCAGCAAAGAGTTTAAAGACTCGTTTTTATGCATTTATGTAAGACATTAACTGTCTGTATTAAAGATTGCCATGATAGCCAATACTTAGTTAGTGTATATGCTTCCCAGGGCTGATGTAACAAAAGATGAAAACCGGTGGCTCAACACAGAAAGTCGTCCTCTCACCGTCCGGAGCCAGAAGTTCTAACTCAAGGCGTCTTGGGGAGGCTCTGTCTGTCTGACACTCCTGGGGAGGGTCCTCTGGCCCCATCCAGCTTCTGGGCAGCTTCCGGTGCCCCTAGTTTGTGACCATTATGAGCGTTGAGTCTGGGATGAGCTCAGGCTTGACCTGCCCACTGGATAGCTGAGGGTGGGGCCAGTGCGGTGCATGAGAGGACAGGGGAAATGGGGTGTGGGCTATGCAGGGGCCCCAGGATTTGATTCCTTTGCGATGGGAAGCTGGCACAGGTAGGGTGCGAGCAGGGACCTGACCTTATTTGTCCCATTCCCAGGTCCAGGGAGGAGAGGCCACCTGTCCCCGCCCACTCGCAGCTCTGGCCAGAGAGGGACACAGATGGCTGTGGTTTACTCTGGGAATGTGGTCGTTTCTATGACGACGGGGCCTCCTAATCTTGGTGGAGAATTGCTCATCAGGTCTGGGATGAGGGGATGGGGGTGAGTTGGGCCCTCTACCTCTGATCAAAGGGCAGGATTCCCACTGGGCACGCCCGCTCCCTGGGTACACTGGTGCCAGGGGCCCGTGAGGCAAAGTGTCCGAGGCTCCAAAGTGGACTCAAGCTCCCGGTGGAGAGCCTGACCCTCGGGACAGTCTGGAGACAAAGTGTCCTTCACGTGGTGACAACACCCTGCCCCCACGACAAGCAGACACACAAACCCTGCCCTGACCTTTGGCCCTCCTGCGGTATTAGTGGCCAATTGTTACTTTTAAAGTCTTTAATGATGCCTGAGACCTAAAGAGGTTTGCCCTCAGGTAATTGTCCACGATCAACAGGGAGAGTCAAGGATTAGTCAGGCCATCACCAGGCCAGCCCCCACCTCGGGCCCCACCGTCTGTTTCCCCAGCTCAGCTTGGAACACCCCAGAAGGTTCCTGAGACTTGGAGGTCATGGAAATGATTTTTGAAAGGACAGAGTCGTGGGCATTAGGAGCAGGGGGTGCTCAGCTGTATCCCAGGGTCCCCATGAGGACTGGGGGGCTGAACACTCTGGGCATGTAGTCCCACCTGGCCTGTCTCCGTGGCCACGCAGGTTCTCCTGGAGGCATCAAAGACTTCAGCACCCCCACAAAAGGTCGTCCATGGTCGCTGAGGACCCTGGGGTTACAGGGAGGGTCCCCTGTCCCCTGCCTCAAGATTCCTCACTGCATAGTCTCTACCACCAGACCCTCCCCTGGGCCATGGACAGACCCAGAATGTATTCATGTGAATGAATGAAACCCCACAGAAGCCCAGAGTCTATGAGCCTCCTCTCAGCCAGAGCCGGGGGCGGGGGAGGGGATGTCCTTCCGCCCTGGGCACAGGTGGGCTTCCCTGGGCCCAGAGCACAGCGGAGTGGAACTGTCCCGGATGCAGGTGGCCCAGGGGAGGGTAGCACTGCCTAGCAGTTATGTGGGGAGTCCTGGCTGCAGGACGGGTGGCTAGGATGGGGACCTTGAGGCCAGGCCCCAGGCTGAGTGAGGTGGGAGTTAGCTGGGGTCTCCGCTCCATCTACAAAACCCCCAGCTCAGAAGGGCATCTGTCAGCTGCCAGCATTGGGACTACACTGAAAGCACATTTCACACTTAGAAATCTCACGCATTTTATGCTCAGTAACAGGGAAATCCCAAATCTATTTGACTCACGTGTGGAAATTCACACATTTGCAATGGCTGTAATTCCTAATTGTGGCTGAGCACATCCATTTGCAATTCCACGGGTTAGGGAGGGTCCTCCACCCAGGAGACCTGAGTTCTCCAACCTGGGGAACCCCTAGAAGAGTGGTCGGAAAACTGCAGCTCGGGAGCCGTGGTTTGCCTCTCTGTTGACTAATGAGTTTGCCAACCACTGCCCTAGGCTCCTTGAGGTTGCCAGCCTGTAGGCGGACTAAGGCCTGGGGTATCCAGGTGCCCAAATGCCCAGCTGCCCTGACCTGAGGGGGAGAGGCTGTGCCTCCAGAATCCTTGGAGAGAGATGGCCAACTCAACTCCCTGGGCACCCAGCTCCTGCCTGGGGGACACTCTCAGACCTCGGACGCCCTAGTTTGCATGAGAATGTAGAAGCAGAGGGCAAGGGGATGGCCAGGGGGGTCCAGGTGTGTGGCCAAGCTGCAGACAGTCCAGGGCCGGGGTTGGGGGGCTAGGCCTGCATGATGTGTGGGAAGACTGAGGCTCCATCTGCCTACATTTTGGGGGATCCTGCTTGGTGGTCTCCACAAAGGATAGGGTAAGCTCCTTCCCACACAAGTGGCCGTTACCCAGCCCTGAAACTTCCCAACAGGAAACAACCCCAGCCCCACCCCAGATTGGGGAGAAGGCCCCGTAGGAGAGCAAACAGGACCCCAGAAGGTGCTAGAAAACCTGGCTGCTCAGCAGGGTCCTGAGTGAGCCTGGCTGACCATTCAGTTTTGGCCAGACGAGGGGGTGGGGGTGAGTGGGACCAGGCTGGAACCTTGGCAGGCAGTGTCTACCTCCTGTTGTCCCAACACCTGGTTGGAGACCCCCCCCTGTCCTCAGCCCTCACCCTGAGTAAGCCTGGCAAGGGGTCCATGCTCAGGGTAGTGCTGGGCCTCCAGAGAGAGGACATCTCGGCTCTGCCTCCCCCACAACTAACATCTCTCCTGGAACCCACAGGGATTCCCCTGCGTCACCCAGCATCTCATGAAACAACCAGGCACCCAAGATGCCTTGGCACTTACAGGGAAACTGAGGCTAGGAGCTGGACCTCGGTCCCAGGGGTGACTCAGCGCACCATGCAGGGAGGCTCTGCTTGGGGACGCTTGCTGCAGAGGAAGGCTTGCAGAAGGTGGGCCCAGGCTGGCCCTTGTGCCGTTGAGGGCCTAGCAGGAGCCCCGGGCCTGGAGTTTCACATCACAGCACCCGGGCCTCCAGCTCTAAGCCTTGGCCGGCCCCTCTCCTGAGAGCACAGACAGTCCTGGGCCCGGAGAGCAAGAGGCTCAGTGTTTTTCCCCTCCTGGGACCCATGGCTGTGGCCCCTGTCACCCGAGGGCACGGGGTTCCCGATGCTCCATGAAGGACACTGTCCCTTCCTGCCTCCAGAACAAAAGCGCCTTAGCAAGTGGCAACGGGTAAATATTGAATCCAGGGGCTCCTCCACCCCGGGGAGCAGAGTCGCAGGCAGATGCGTTTGGCGGTTGCCTGGCAACCCCTTGCCTGCGCCACCAGAGCCCCTGTGCTGGTGCAGGTCTGTCCTGCTTCCACTCAGCACCTCCAGCTCCCCTGGCCTGAGGTGGCGGACTGCAGTTAGAGGCCACTGGGCAGCCTGTTCTCTGTCTCTACCCCAGAGCCTGGGGTCCCCCTCCCTGCAGCCCCCACTCTCCCTCCCTGTCCCAAAGCTGGTAAAGGGGCCTTAGCAATGTCCTGGCCTAAGACTTCAACCTTGTGCCCTCCCAGCAAAAAGGAGCTGGCACGGCCCTCTTCCCGGAGACTAGCCTGGCTGTTCTGTAGGATGATGGACTGGAGCAGACCCGGGCTGCTCCCCCACCCAGGACCCCCACCACACCATGTTGGAAACACGTGCCCCCAAGTGTCCTTAGTCTGAAGGGCAGCAGGCCCCGCTATCAGACCTTCTGTGTACAGCTCTGTGAATGGGGCCAATGAGCTACTTAGGCTTAGCCGTGGGAGCTACCTCGGGTGGGCTGGGGCACAGAGAACCCCTGAGTGGGCCTGGGGAACTTCCTCACTTGATCATGCAGCCAGGCATCATGGAATCTGCCTCATGTGACAGGTCCCCCACCTCAATGACAGGCCCCCACCAGCGGGATGTTTACACTTGCCTGGGAATCTTCTGCCTCCTTTAGGGGAAACCCTATACGTTTTGCCTGGGAAGCTCCAAGTCACTTCGGTAGCAGAACCCATGTGCCAGATCATCCGGGAATTCATCCACACCCAGCCCCTCCCGGTGCTGCCCTGTCTGATGGGGACAGGGCCAGACAACACAACCTACCACGTGGCAGTGTGGGCTTCAGAGTGAGGGTGATGCTGGGCAGAGGACGGATCGGGTGAGAAGAGGAGAAAGAGGGACCTTGCAGGCTCCAAGTCCCTGTGTCCCCTTCCCACCCAGGGCTGCCCTCTGCCTTCGACAAGCTTCTATTTGCGATTGGGCCCTGGGCTGACCTGTGGGAGAGAGGGGTGTCTCAAGGCAGAAAGAGCCCTGCCTGATTCCCCTCGGTTATCTCTCAGGGAGCTCTCAGCAGGGAGCTGAGAACTCAGAGAGACCCAAATTTGGCTATTTGTTGGAAACAGAGAAGCAATATTTGCATTTCAAGGCCATCAGCCCTGGAAACCAAATATTTTCTTTTGGGATCAGGCCTCAAGCTACAAAGAGCAGACTCACAGACCTGATCAGGCACCCTACCCTGCCTATTTGGAGGAGGAGGTAAGTGAGAACTAAGTCAGAGGCCCTTGTCACTTCCGTGCACCCACCCAGAGTGGACACCACATCCTGATGCCCTGTGGCCTTTCCCTGGCCCACCCGGGCCCCTCACGGGGACACACTACCCACACACATAGGGGACAATCCTTAACCAGAGACTGTAGTGGGGTATAAATAACCCAGCCCTGCCCTTGACCATGACACCCCACAGCAGGTATGATTACTGAGCCATTTCACAGGTGAGGAAATCGAGGCTCAGAGGGATAAGTCAGAAGCCAGAAGGCCAGTGCCCAGGAGAGTGTCTGCCAGTCTTCTGACCTCAGAGCCCACATCAGCTCCCAAGTGGCTAGAGGGCTGAGCCCAGTTTGCTGTGTCTTGTGTGGTCAATAGAGCTGCCCTCTCCAGTGTGCCCCATGAGAGTCAGACTCCATCACAGCTTCTCCCTCCCTGCTCTGTTTCTCCTTCAGCTCTGGTCACACCCTCCAGTCCAGCCCCAGACCTGACCTGCCTCAGGAAGCCCTGGTCCACCTGGAAGGCAGCCATTCGCCTGGCCTGGGTGCGAGCTGTTTCTCCCGGTTCCCCAGGGTCTGTAAGACATCAGAGGGACCAGCCACCCTGCTCACTTCCTCTTGCACCGAGCTGACATTCTGCAGACCCAGCTCAGCCTGGCCACGTGGGTGCCGTGTGTGGGAAACCGCCCCATGGTCATGGGGCCCTGCACTGGGCAGTTGGGGGACAGGGACCTGGGACACCAACTGCCCCTCCCTCCTCAGTCCCACACAGGGAGGCTGTCTGGCTGTCTTCTGCACACTGGCCAGAAGCCACAGCTGTCAGCATGCCCACAGAGGATGTCACATTCAAGGGCGCCCAGGCCAGAGGTCTGACGGGTCCACACAGAGTTGATGGAGGCCCTGGGAGGGGAGGGGATTTGCTGAGAACCCTGTGGAGTTCTGGGCCTTATGACTGAACAGCCCCACCCACTGTCCCATCCTACCAAGTGCTCAACTTGGGAACGCCCTTTGGGGCACTTGTGGGGTGAGGGAAGGAAGGTAATAAGTAGGCCTGGAAATCCTAGAACCCGTGCTTTCATGGGGTGGGGAGTGAAGACCAAACAGCTCCAAAGTGTGGAAGATGGATGGGGAGAGAGGTAAAGGAGGAGATCATAGTTCTTAGCCTGTTGGGTCATCTGAGGAGGGCCTTTTCTCTCCCAGGTCAAGGCCCACACCCTGTACTCACTCCTGTGGTATCAGCCCCACCGTGGACTCAGACAGGAACCCTGATCACAGGCTCAGCCCCATCTGTCCATAGACATCAAGGAACCAGACGTAGACTCTCAAGGGGCCTGAGCTGTAGCCATCAGCCCAGAGCACTGGTGAGACCCTGAGTTTTCTCTCCACCTCACCCAGCCACTCCTCAGCCCCCACCTTGGTGGAGGTGACCTCTGGATAGTGGGTTGAATTTTGTCTCCCTAAAAGATAAAGTTTATATCGTAACCCCCGCTCTTTGTGAATGGGACATTTGGAGAAAGGGTCTGTACATTATCAACTTAAGATGAGATAATTTGGGTGGCCCTAATCCAATGGCTAATGTCCTTATAAGAAGAAATTTAAAGATGCAGACACGAGAAACCAAGATGGTGACATAGGTGAACACCTAAACTGCTGCCTTGCACAACAATGTCAAAACTACAGCTAAAAGACAGAACGGACACCATCCAGAACCATAGGAAAGCTGGTTAAGTAGAAATTCTATAACTAGAAGGAGAGAGGGACTCATGGAGACTCAGAGGAGCTACAAAAAGCTAAGGTGTGGAGACATGCACATGAAGAGGACGGGTGGTGGAGTGCCTGGCTGGCTTCCTCTAGCGGGAGGGAGACAGAAACTCCTGACTGCACTGAACCTCAGTTCCGGGTGAGACTCATACCAGAGGAGTTTGGACTGTTGTGAAAAGAGAGGAGTGCACAGAAACTTAGGGGATCTGCAAAAGGCAGAGGTCTGGAGACGTGCACAGAGGGCTGACTGCTGATTGTGCCACTGGCTTTCTCTAGGGGGAGGGAGACAGAACTTCCCAACTGTGCTGAAATCCACTTCCAACTACACTGAACCCCAGTTTCGGGCGAAACCCTGGGGACCCAGACTCATATGGGTCCCGGAGCACACAGAAACTCAGGGGAGCCAGAAAGACAGAGGTCTAGTGACGCACGAACACAAGTGCATGCAGAGAGGACTACAGTGATTACCGAGGGACACTGAGACCCAGGGGCTGCATAGGGCAGGGTTGACTGGAAGCCAAGGCTGTCTCTGCTCAACCTTGAGACTCTGCCCTATCCAAGCTGAACAGAGAAGCTTTTGCAATTGTGCAAGTCTTGTCTCATAAGGCTGACTCCAGCACAGAAGTTCTCCCGGCGTAAATACAGCTGGTCCTCACAACCAGCAATCAAGACTTAACTACAGCAAGGCTGTACACACAGTCCACAAAGGGGTGCACCAAAAGAGTCCACCTCAGTTAACTGGGGAGGGTAAGCTACTGGGCCATATAGGACACCTAGCACACAAAGCTACTCTACCAACTCAGGGAAGCAGCGAAAATGTGGAGACAAAGGTACAGATCACAAACGAAAAATATGGAGGAAAACAAATGACTGAATATAGAATTCCAAACCACTTATAAGATTTTTCGAGAATTTCCTAGAAAAGATGGATAAATTTAGTGAGACCCAAGAGGAGATGAAAAAGGACCAACTAGAAATTAAACACACACTGCCTGAAATAAAAAATATTATACAGAAACCTAACAGCAGACTAGAGAAATGCAAGAATCAAGTCAAAGATTTGAAATACAAAGAAGCAGAAAACACTCCATTGGAAAAGAAAAAAGAAAAAAGAATCCAAAAGTGTGAAGATAATGTAAGGAGCCTCTGGGACAACTTCAAGCATACCAACATCAGAATTATGGGGGTGCCAGAAGAAGAGAGAGAGCAAGATACTGAAAACCTATTTGAAGAAATAATGACTGAAAATTTTCCCCACCTGGTGAAAGAAATAGATTTACAAGTCCAGGAAGCACACAGAACCCCAAACAAAAGGAATCCAAAGAGGACCACACCAAGACACATCATAATTAAAATACCAAGAACAAAAGACAAAGAGAGAATATTAAAAGCAGCAAGAGAAAAAACAGTTAATTACCTACAAGGAAGCACCCATACAATTATCAGCTGATTTCTCAACAGAAACTATGCAGGCCAGACGGGAGTGCCAAGAAATATTCCAAGTGATGAATAGCAAGAACCTACAACCAAGATTACTTTACCCAGCAAAGCTATCATTCAGAATTGAAGGGCAGATAAAGAGCTTTACAGATAAGAAAAAGCTAAAGTAGTTCATCAGCACCAAACCAGTATTATATGAAATGCTGAAAGGAAGAGGAAGAAGAAGAAAAAGGTAAAGATAAAAATTATGAACAACAAATACATATCTATCAACAAGTGAATCTAAAAATCAAGTGAATTAAAAATCCGATGAACAGAATAAACTGGTGAATATAATAGAATCAGGGGCATAGAAAGGGAGTGACTGACCATTCTCAGAGGGAAAGGGGTGAGGGGGGTACGGGGAGAGACTGGACAAAAATCATACACCTATGGATGAGGACAATGCAAGGGGGGGAGGTAAGAGTAGAGGAAGGGGTGGGATCTGGGTGGAGGGGAGCTATGGGGTGGGGGAAAGAGGAACAAATGTAATAATCTGAACAATGAAGACTTATTACATTTTAAAAAAAAAGATGCAGACACACAGCAAAGACTAGGTTGATGAGGCCATAACCCAAAGATTGCTGGCCACACCAGGAATTGGACAGGCAGAAAGCAAACTCCCCTGGAGCCTCCAGACTGAGAGGATGAATCTCCATGGTTTCATGCATCCAGCAATGTCTGGAAACTCACACCGCCCTGTCCTTCCCAGCTCCCTGTGACTGTCCCACCAGCCATCTGCCCCCAGGCAGCCTCCCTGACTAAGATGGCACTGAGCCAAGTCTGGACCCATTATCCCATAATCTCAGAAGCTAGGGATCACAGGGCCTCGAGCCTGGCGGTCCTAATTGTGGCCCTGCCTGCAGAGAGCTGGGATCAGAGCTTTCCTTTCCTGCATATCATGTCCCCAGGCCACTCCTCCTGTGCTGTCTGCTGGGTGCCCCAGCTGGGGAGAGGACAGGCAAGGAGCACCAACTGCAAGCAGGTTACTAGCTACATCAAGACAGCCTCTCAAAGATCCTCACAAATGACACAGGTACAAGGACAAGCAGGAGGGTGACAGTGTGTGTAACAGGGAACTGACTCAGTCCAGACAGGCTTCCTGGAGGAGGCAGCACCTCAAAGCCTTACAGGAGCATATGCAAGGCAGTCCCATCCCCCAGCCGTGCTTGGCACATAGTTGGCACTCAATAAGCAGGGTGCTGGAGAGGTCCTCTGCACGTCCAGCCAGCAGACAGCTGGAAACGCCTCCTGTCAGCCCTGGTCATTGGAATGCAATCATCCCCTCTGAAAGGACCTTCTTGAGCACCCACTGTATACCTGCGTCTCTTCTTCCTGGGGGGGAGTGGAGCCTACCCCCCCATCTTCAGGACTGGTCTCTCCATCTCCCTGTGTCTGCATGCTCCCTGTCAACTCATCCTGTTTAAATATTTAATCCAGTTAAATATTAAACCTCTTCCAAGTCCCAATTACAATCCGATCGATTCTCGGCTGGGCCATGCTGCCAACCTGGTGCTCTGACTTTACAAAGTGTAGGTCAGCGTGGGGGTAGAAGGAGTGGGCCTGGAGGTGGAGAAGGCAGGCGCCTGGCACACAGCTGGCTAGGCAGGAAGCAGGCGGCCTGTGCCCCCACCCTCTACCGGTACACGTGGCCGGGAATGCAAGAGATGTTTCTCTACAGCCCTAAGCAAGAGTCTGTCCTGAACTCAAGGACATGGGATCACCTCAGCCCAGGCTGCATCCTTGATTTCCTGGCCACAGTGGGAAGTGGATGGAAACACTCTCTCAAAGTGGGAGTGTGCACATCCCACTGGGAGAGGGAATTCTGGGAGCTAACCAGTTTTCAAATTATGCTGGCAGATCTTCTCTGAGATTGAATACAGGCAGGTATCCTGTGGCCTCAGGTGGTTTTACATCCACACAGTGTGGCGTCCTCTGTGTATGCTTTGTAAGTTACCATTTCACTGTGTGTGGGAGTTGCCAGTGGCGTATAGGGGGCTGTGTTTATATATGTCCAGCAGCAGCTTATTATAACTTTTATGGAGATAAAATGTAGCACACAGTAATAGTGATAAAGTACAGACTCTCTCTATTATAAACCCCACGTGGCCAGTCCATTCTTGTAGGACTCCTCTGCTGACTTCCTCTTTAGTGTGCAGAGCCCACTGGAGGTGGCAGAGCTGCCCTCCCCTTCCTTCCCCTTCTCTCCCCACTCCCCCGTCCACCCAGCCTGTTGCCATGTGACCCACCGGTCATCTATTTCTCAAGTTATATTCATTAAACTGAAGCTACTCTCATTTCAGCACTAGCTGGGAGTCTACTTAATTTAACTTTTCGTGGAGATTGTGTTTAACAAGCCGTTAACCACATTCTCAAAAACATATATATATATATTTTATAATGCAAAAACAGATTTATTTGTGTATACGTCGATGGAGAAAAGCAGTCTTCTGACAAATGGAGGAGATTAAGACTTTTAAGTAGCTGATTTGGGGACCTACCACAAAGGGAAGACTTGCTTTGTTGCCTTCGGATGTTGGGTCTATTTGCCTAACACTTCAGCAGGCTTTTTCAAAGGTACTTCCCCGTCTCAGAATTTTAACCATTGGCCATACCAGTGGACCTGAGGCTGCTCCAGCCATACAGACACCTGAGACACCTGCAGACCCACCCTTCCACATTCCTGGTCACTGCTGGTTCCCCACAAAGGCTGTTAGGCCAGGTATGTGGGGCTTCTTTCTAGCTGTCTGCTCTGCCCTCTCTTCTTCTGCCTATCCCCTAATTTTCTAATGACTTTAATTTGATTATTAATCTTGATATCTGGTTGAGAAATCCTCTCTTGTTTGTTTATTTATTTGTTGAGAGAGAGAGAGAGAGAGAGAGAGAGAGAGAGAGAGAGTTATCCGTTGCCTCTAGCATGCACTCCAACCAGGGATCAAACCCACAATGCAGGTATGTGTCCTGACTGGGAATCAGTCCTTGACTTCTGGTGCACGGGACAACACTCCAACCAGCTGAGCCATTGGCCAGGGCAGGAACCTTCCCTAATTCTTTCTTTCAATTGGTTTGGCCTTTTCATCCAGGTACATTTTAGGGTCATCTCATCAAGATCCAAGAAACATTTGTTGGACTTTTGACGGAAACTGCATTAAACTTGTAGGTTAATTTTAGGAGAATTGTGATCTCTGCCACATTGAGTCTTCCCATCCATGAACATCGTAGTTTTCCATCTACTTAGATCTTTAGATCTTTGAAAACATTTTTTAAAATTATTTTCCTTCTAATTGTCATGTGCATCGTCCTTCTCAGTTCAGCTCCTTTTCCCTGAATGGTTCTTTCAGCAGAAGTTGGGAGTGGAAAACCCTTCCATCCAGAATGAATCAGAGCCTCTTTCTGCCTCCTGCTGGTGGTGAGCAGAGAAGCAGAGAACGCCCAGCCTGCAACTCCTCCCTCTGCACTTTGGGAACACGGTTCTGTCATCTCCTGGACTCTCATTGCCCTTGAGATGTCTGTTGTCAGTCTGTTTGCCATTCCTCGAAGCCATCAGCCTCTTCTTTCTACCTATCACTAAGATCACTCCTCGCTGGGGTCCTCAGTCTTCATCTAACTGAGCCTGGGTGGGAACTTGCTTCTATTCATCACATTTACTTATATTTATGTTTGGGACTTGTGTCCTCACAGGGCAGAATGGGGAGGGAGCTCTGTGGGTCTCTTTTTAAAAAATATATTTTTTTTATTGATTTTTTTACAGAGAGGAAGGGAGAAGGATAGAAAGTTAGAAACATCAAAGAGAGAGAGACATCGATCAACCGCCTCCTGCACACCTCCTACTGGGGATGTATCCACAACCAAGGTACACGTCCTTGACCGGAATCAAACCTGGGACCCTTCAGTCCGTAGTCTGACGCTCTATCCACTGAGCCAAATTGGTTAGGGCTCTGTGGGTCTCTTTTATCAGGGCACTAATCTCATTCATCAGGTCTTCACTCTCATGACTTCATCACCTCCCTCCACCCCGACAAAGGCCACACCTCCTAACATCATCCATCACCTTGGGGTTTAGGTTTCAACATGGATTTGGGGGACGCACAGAGCCAGGTGGCGAGACTGGTTTCTGCATCCATGATGCCTTAGAGGGTTGGAGCAGGGGGAGCCCCCATCTCTTAGTCAGGGGTTTAGGGGATTGACTCATATGAGGAGACAAGGGCCTGGGTCCAGGTAAAGCAGGACTGTAAGAGGGTCTTCACCAGAACCCCACCAGGCCGGCTCCCTGATCTCGAACTTACAGCCTCTAGAACTGTGAGAAGTAAATGTCTGTTTCTTACAAGCTCCAGTCTGTCACAGCAGCTTGAACGGGCGGAGACTGGCTCTTCATTGATGATTTCATTTCCTTTCTGGTGACACTGCTAAGCACTTACAGTGATGTTCATTGCAGTTTATCCAGCATTTTTAGGTGTTATTGGTTGGTATTTTCTCCTCACTGCTGCTGCCTGGCATCCCCCATATCCATTCTGCCTGTCCCTGCAGAGCCCTGGTTCCCACTGAAAACCCACAACTTCACACATTGCTGGGCACCCTGATGCCGGTGTGGGCTCCAAAGATTCAGAGCAAGCCCTGTCCTTGTCCCTGTGGAGATGTTAAACACTAACAAGAGTGCTGTCTGCGTTCCAGCTGGGGAGAAAGGAAAGAGAGAGTAGATACTGGTCCTGGCAGAGCAAGCAGGTCACTTGCCAGGCCGCCCAGCTGCTGACTAAAGCTGCAAGGAAGCCACAACAAAAGAGACCCATTCATCAGTGGAAGGCATTCCCGGGAAGCCTGAGACAGCCCCAGGCTTTGCCCGAGGCCACGCGGGAATGGGGCCAGCTCTCCGTGATGACGGGCAACTGAGGAGGAGCAGGAGGACTGAGGAGGGGCAATCCATGGCTGGAGGCTTCCCATGGCCAGGCAATGTGCTGCCACCTGGACAGGGACCTCAAGAAAGAAACCCAGGAAGGCCCTCACCCAGATTGTGTGGTGGGCTGAATGATGGCCCCCCAAAAGGCATGCCCACATCCTGATCCCCATAACCTGCAATTGGACCTTATTTGGGAAAAGGTCTTGGTAGATTAATTAAATTAAGACAGTTGAGATGAGATCATCCTGGATTATCCAGGGGACCTTAAATCCAATGACAGTGTCTTAAGAGAAAAGAAGGGGAGAAGATGCAGATACACAGGGCAGAGCTTGTGGGAGATAGACAGACACCGAGTCCTATAGTCACATGCCCAGGACAGCAAGGAGGTCGGCAGCACCAGAAGCTGCAGGAGGCAGAAGGGCCCCTCTCCAGATGTGGAAGGAGCTTGCCCCTGTGACACTCGAGGTTGGATTTCCAGCCTCCAGAACAAGGGGAATGGGTTTTCATTGTGTTAAGTGATGGCTTTTCCTGCGGCCCTCTGACACGCTCCCAGGGTGCTATTCATACAGAGGCCACCTTAGGTGGGCGCTCAGTCCGAATGCTGTCTGGGGTGCTCCCCATGCACCTTATGCTTCCCTGTTCAGATCCTGCATTGTTCTTGCCATCCCTTGAGGTGCAGTGACTAGTACCCCATTTTACAGAATGGAAAACGCAGGCTTTCAGAGGTCACACCCTACCTCTGGTCACAAGGCCCCAAGGAACTGAGTCAGCTGGAGGCTTCCTCCCCACATGGGGCAGGCAGGCCCCACGGTCCATCAGCGGCAGCGAGGGGACTTGTTCATCGGATTCCAGGTCAGGAGTGTCCAGCTCCTGGAGGCAAGGTCAGGCTGCTGAGAAAGACGGGGATGGGGAACCCCGCTGGATTGGGGTGGCCAGAGGGAAGAGCTTCTGGGAAGGTGAGAGCTGGGCAGGGCTCCCTGCCCCTCATGCAGCGCCCCTCTAGGATCTTCCCCCACCGTTTGAGGAGGAAGAAACCCACTGGGCACAGAGGGGGGCTCTTGGCACAGTGTGGCTACTACCCAAGGGCATCCCTTGGACTCTTGCCCATCACTCACCTCCTCTGGGCTAAGAGTCCAAGAGCCACTGACCAGGGGTTCCCTGGGATGCTCCTGAAGCCCTTCACAGGAACAAACCCACCCCTCCTCTGGCCATGAAAACCCACCCCTCCTCCAGGCTGGGAGGAGGTGACGAGGGGGAGTCCCTGAAAGCTGAGTAAAAGCCAAAAGTAACTCAGTTCACAAATATGTCCCAAGAGCACATTCTGGAGATAGTAGGGCCCCTGGCCCAGAGGGCCCTGGAGTTCCCGCCCTCAACTTACCCATGTCTCTGCCCTTTGCCCTCTCTCTGCCTGCAGGTGAAGGATCAAACTGTGAAGAGTGAATGTGAAGAGGGAGGATGCCTGTGGCCTGATATGAAAACATCGCAGAACATGCTGTGCTAGTCCGAAGCCTTGGCCACATCAGGCCAGGGTCACTGTGGCCTTGGTGCTCAGGCCTTCGGGCCCTAGTGAAGGGGGGCGAGTCCAGGGGGTGCCACTTCCATGCGAGGGGTTCAGCCACTCTCCCTCTGCCCTGGTTCCCGCACAGGCAAAGCTCTCCCTCTGGCTCTGTCACTTCATTACTGAGGACAAGTTGACATACAGTGCGGTGCGCAGATATAAAGTGTACAATACATTGAATTTTGAGGGTTATTTCTGAGCATCTATGTTCTCAAACAGCTTTAGTGAGAGGTGTGATCAATATGCAATAAACTGTACACACTGAAAGTTCAGCATGTGTACATATTTGTGAAGTCATCACAGTCAAAATGAAAAAAATAACAATCGCTCCAAAATGTGTCATCCCTCCGTCCCCCTCGCCCCAGGTGGCCATTGACCTGCCTTCTATCTCTAGAGGCTGACTTACAATAACAGAATCCTATCTAATAAAGAGGTAATACGCTAATTGATTGTCACACCCTCAAAGATGGCAGCGCTCACAGCCACAAGATGGTGGCACCCAGTCCCCTCAGTCCCACTGGGGCAGCAGGTGCACAGCACAGCCAGGCCCACCCCAGGCAGGTCTGGTCATCTTGTGTGCCTGCCTCTGGAGTCCCCCAGTCCCCTCAGCCCCCCAGCCATCCAGGGCCAGCCCGAGGTGCAGGCAAGCCTCAAATGATGGCTGCCTAGCTGCCCGGGGCCAGCTGAGGCATGTGCTGCTGGCAGTGGCAGCAGCAGAGATGTGATGGGGGCAATGCCTTCCCCTGATAGTCAGGTTGTCTCCCGCCCCTGAGGGATCCTGGACTGTGAGAAGGGGCAGGCCAGGCTGAGGGACCCCCCATCCAGTGCATGAATTTTCATGCACCAAGCCTCTAGTTACATATAAAGGCAATCACAATATATCCTCTTTATCGGCCTCTCTCATGCAGCATAAGCTTTGAGCTCCATCCTAGTTTCTGCCCCTAGAGCTCACTCACTCCTTTGTACTCTGACTGGTACTCCTTGGTATGGGTGTCCATGGGTTGTCCATTCACTGGTAAGGGACGCTAGTGGTTTCCAGTTGGGGCCTAATGAACAGACACAACCTCCAGGGCAAGAGTGAGTAGCAGTGGCAAGAGCAGCGCCCTCCTCTTGCCCCTGATCTGGGGGGAAGCTCCAGCCCTTCGCCATGGAGCGTGATGGCTGTTGCTGTGGGGGTTTCACAGGTGCCTGCATCAGGTCAGGAAAGTCCCTGCCATTGTGTTCCTGGTGGGACATCTGGCCCCCTTGAAAGACTGCCTCCTGGGGTGACCAGCACCCTGGCCACTGACCAGGGGTTCCCCTGGGATGCTCCTGAAGCCCTTCACAGGAACAAATGGCATCTGTGTTTATCTGTAGGGCAGGCTGCACTTCCGAGCGCAGTCTGACAGTGATGGGCTTCATCCTTATCTCGGTAATAAAGCCACAGAAAAGGCCATAAATCCAGGGAAATTAAAGCGTCAGCATCAGCAGGACAGAAATCCCTGTGCTTCCTGCAGCTGCTTTCTGGCCAGGCAAGGGGCAGGTTCCTGTCAGTTCAGGGGGTGGGAGGAAGGGCTCTGGGAGAGACTGCAATGTTGTTGCCTCCCTGGCTCCACACTGACCCCCTGGACTGGCCTGGGGATCTCCTGTGCTCAGGGGCCCTGGAGGCCCTGCCTGATCCCCAAGGGCCCATCCTATGGAAAGGGTGGCCTTGCTTCGGGCCACGAGGGGCTGAGCTCCCAGGACAAGTTCCAGGCTCGGGCCAGGTACATGCACAGGTGCCTCTTGCCTCCCCAAGGCACGCTCTTGGCCTAGGGCATTTCCCCTTGACTTTGTAAGGTCTCCCCAGAGCTTCCTCTTCTAGGAACACCTTGCTCCTGACTTTAGCTGGACCCTCTGTGTGGCCTGGGTCATCCCCAGTGCCCCCCAGTCCTCAGCCCCTGTGTCCCCCAGTCCTCATCCCCTGAAAGCATTCCTGGGAGGCCTGATTCTGCCCAGCTCACCCAGATCTGTGTCTCTGAGACAAACCCTGCCTCTAAGCTGAGGGATGGCAGTGGGGGTGGCGGTGGGGTGGGGGTGTGTGTGTGGAGGGGTTCCTTTCCTGGGGCTGGGGCAGCTGAGATCTGCAGACTTCAGCCTAGAGCACCCCCCTCTCTCTTCTCATCCCAGCAGCCCTTGCTGTCCTTTCCCACTATCTTCACCTAAACTTTCTGCTCTCTGCTGTTGGCCAAGCAGAAAGGACTTGAGGAATTAATTCGTACTAAAATGTCAGTGGTTACTATAACTCGATACACAGCCCTTCCCAGGAGAATGTGGCCTCTGAAAAGAAGAGCCCAAGGAGGGCACGAACAAAGAAATGTGCTGATGGTGGGGTTTCAGGGAAAGGCTCCTGGGGGGAGGGAAGGCTTTGACACTCCGCACATGCGTCCTGCCCTCCAGGTGGGGGATGAAAAACTCATCAGTCCTCCAGGGGCTGCAGGTGGTGCCTCTGTGGTGGTCCAGGTTGATTGATTTAGCAAGGACAACCCTGGCTCCTGCAGGCACTCGGTGGCAGGCAGAGGTGTGGATGAGATAAAGGGGGTGTGCATGTACCCCAACAGCGGCAGGCCCCCTGAGCCAGGGACCATGCCACCTCCACGACAGATGAGCTTTATCACAGCTGCTGCCAGAGACACACTTGTTATAGCAGCAAAAAGACGCCATTTTCTTTACTCTCACCTTGTCTGCCAACAGCTAGAAGATGAGTTACTAATAAAAAATGGGAAGAAAAGAGCCTCAAGTCTCTCTCTTTGCAGTCTGAAGCCGGAGGGCAAGGGAAGGGGGACGTTACTCGCTGTTAATGGGGCCAGTTTGTCAAGGACCAAGGACAAGACAGGAGGGAGCCCTGGCATCTGCAGCAGCACTTCCATCCCTCCCTTGCCCTGAGTTCATGGAGCTCTCAGCTGATAATCTCCAGGGTGAGGGATGGGCTGGGGTGGGGAAAGGGGTCCAGTACCAGCCCCTATGCCCAAGGCATGAAGGGGATTGTAGCACAGAGTTTAACAGTGCTGAGGGCATGTATCTGGACTCCCCTGCACCTGGAGCACAGTAGGTGCGTAAAGCCGGGGGGGCTTTGGCTGAGTAAAGGCAGATTCTAGCTCAGGGGTGGGGAATGTCTGGCCTGCGGGCCGTGTAAGATCCACAAAATCATTTGCCAAGGCATTAGGGGTAAGTTAATTAAATGTTAGATCAAATATAATAGGCTAATTTTTAAGTTGATAATGTTGTATGGCCTGAGAATGATATTATAAATATTCAAATGACCCTTGGCAGAAGAAAGGTTTCCCACCCCTGCATCTAGCTCTTTAGGGAGGAAGCTAGGAGCCCCCAAGAACCCCCAGTGCTGAGAGGAGCAGAGAGCAATGCCACCTATTCTCACCCCTCAGGGGATGACTCTGTGCTGTGATCAATATGGTCCTATGGGGTTCCCAGCAGGGCTGAGCCTCCGCTGCCCACGGAAACTCCAGCTGCCCGGGAGCAAACCCCTCTCTCAGAGCTGCCTGCTGAGGGAAGTCAACCTAAGGCAGAACCTATCCATTTATACGATTGGTTCTCAGGCCCTTTGAACCTCTGAGGTTCCCTCTTCCACTCAACACGCCCCTTCTGTTCCAGCCATTGTCTCCTCACCCACCCCAACTAGACACCTAGAGACATCCTCACCCCTCCCTCCACTCAGTCCCTCACAGAAGGTCCTGGGTACATACAGATGGAGGACATGGTTGTTTGGTTCTGGGTCTTGGACCAACCGATAGCCCCCTCCTGTCCTGTGCCCTCAACCAGGTCAGCCTCTCCAGAACCCTTTCCCCATCACCACCCTTGGAGCCATGACTCTAAGACCTGACACACTAATCATACTGCAGTGTTGATGACTGACCATTGGTGCTGGCTTCCCTGGGGATGGGACAGCGCCTTCGAGTGCCCATTCTGTTGGGAACAGACACTGCAGCTGGCAACCAGCCTTGTCGGGCGAGACCCTCAGAATGGCTGGGCAGGCTGTGAGTGGGTTCTGGGTAGGGGTTCTCTCTGGCTATCCTCAGAGGCTGGCACAGCTGCAGGCAGGTTCTGAGACAGCTGGGGGAGAATGACTCATGTCTACATGGGTGAAGGGGGCAACCTCAGTGACTGATGGTGTGAGAATGCCCCTCCCTGCTCCATGGTCAGGCCCCTCTTCCCTGGATGCCTGTCTGACTGGCTGAGAAACAGGTGCTTCCCAGGGAATGCTGGGATCCAGGCTCCAGTGTGTGGGCACCCAGGGCCCCAGCTGAGCCCAGTAACAAGTAAGGGGCTGGCACTACCATGGACACACCTGAGCAAAGAGAGGAGGACCTGCCCCCTGGGCCCAGGGCGCTCCTGTTAAAACCGCCTCAGCTGGTCTTTCACCCTCGTGCCCTGAGCTTTTGGCCACGCTGCACCAGGTGTCCTTCCTCAGCCTCTAGGACACAGGCGGCCTGCCAAGAGGCCCTCCCTGCTGGGCTCCATCTCTCCCCGTGGTCAGTAAGGTTCTGACTAGTCCCACAGCAGCAGGGTCCCCGGACAAATCAAGGAGGCTGCAGACTCAGTCCAGGAATCAGCAGGAGTTGGCGCTGGCTTGAACAGTCTGGGAGCTGGAAGGTACCGGAAGTTGTCACTTTAAGTTAGAATCCTTCTGGCTGCCGGCCACCTACAGACTCACTTCTGCTTCAAGGGTGCAACTTTCGGGAACAGGTTGGCTGCTGGTGGGTGTGAGATCCGTGTGCCTTGCTCAACCCTAGAGATGCCCCCGGCCTACAGGACCATTGCCAGCTTTGGCAGGGTCAGAGGTCAGGCTGCTCCTGGGGACCAGGAGGCTAGCCTGTGGGGTGGTGCCTCTCCTGTCCCCATTTTTTGGGCAGGAATGAAGGGAAAGCCTGTGTCTTCTCAGCTCCACGTGCCCTGGGCCTCACCTCTGAGGTGCTAGCCCACAGCTGGCCCTGGCCCAGGTGCCCTGCTGTGTCTCCTTCAGAGCTCTTGCGCCAAACTTGGGGCCAGACACGGGGTCTGGGCTTAGGTGTGGGAGCCTACAGCCATTTGAAATCCTTCCCGGCAAGGCCAGGCGGGGCAGGGACGCAGGCAGGCTGGTGAGCTAGGCATGGACCCTCCAGCTCTGCATAGGTTGGTGGCCCTGGTGCTGAGAAAGGGTCCCCTTGTTGAGAGTGGCACCTTGCCCTGGCTGGTTTGGCTCAGTGGATAGAGCATCAGCCTGCAGACTGAAGGGTCCCAGATTCTATTCCAGTCAAGGGCACATGCCTGGGTTGCAGGCTTGATCCTCATTGGGGGACATACAGGAGGCAGCCAATCAATGATTCTCTCTCGTCATTGATGTTTCTATCTCTCTTTCCCTTTCCTTTCCGAAATAATAAAGATATATTTTTTTAAAAGAAAAGAAAAAGTGGCTCCTCTTCCCTGAAAATGTGAACTGCCTTCCATATCCTGGCCAGTGGACTCCAAGGAAACTAGTAATAAGTGAATTAAGGGAACATTAAACAAACCCGAAACAATTGACAACAAATGATGGAAATGCTACGGGAGCCTTGGTCTCTGCCTGGCTGGTTCTTTGTGCCACATCTGCCACTCCAGTCCCTTGAGGGAGGTTCCCAACCTTCTCCACCGCTGGGAGCAGCTTCCCTGGGGAGGGACTGTTCAAATACGTGGCAGTTGGCAACTCAGCCCACTTACTGTAAAGATGCAGACTGTGCTCCAGGAGTGACTGTATAAAAGGAGACAGGAATCAGATGGCCTGCTAACCCGCCTCCCCCCGCTGAGTCACCATCCTCTCTGCAGCCCTGTGTCCCGCTGACCATTGGCGCCCAGCCCCCCAACTGCTGCCACTCAGGGGGCATCCTGGCTTTGCACAGGCTGTTCCCTCTGGCGCCCAGCCTCCGCCAGGCTGGCTGCTCATCCTTCAGATGTCACCAGGCAGCCAGTGGCACCTCCTGGAGCAGCCCGGATTGAGTCATGTTTGCCCTGCATGTGGGGAGAAGACCCATATGCAGCCCGTATTGAGGGTCCTCACTCCCCATTGGGTCTGAGCTGCCTTGGCTGGGCTCCGGGAGATCCTGGCCAGAGGGGAGGCGACTGGGATCCGTGGGGCAGCAGCACGACCTTCCAGGGGCCTTTGTCTGATAAAGCATTTGTGAGTCCGAGGGAGAGAAGACATGCCTGACATCTGACTCCGGTTGCCTCCTGGACCCCATAGCCCCTTCAAAGTGACCAGCCAAGGCTCTCATGCCCCATTTCCTTACCCAGGTCAGCCTGAGTCACACCGCTCACCTTGGGAGGATTCTTGTTGGGAGACATTCAGTGGCTCAGGCATGATGGGCTGCACCCTAGATTCAAAGCTGAGACACTCTCCCCTCGGAGGAGGTTCTGCCCAAACCCCCCGGGGGGCTGCCCTTCCCACATGTCCATCCCCTGTCTGGTCAGCAATGAGACCTCAGCCTAGGCCAGGTGTTGTTAAAAGAACCAGTGGGAGTTTTAGGAAGGAAGAGGGTGTGTAGAGGGGAGGGGGACAGTTGGAGAAGGGAGGAGATCATGTAAATGGCAGGAAAAGAGACCAACATGGAGTTGGGGGACCATTTTTCCAGCCAGAGGGTGGGCAGGGTGCCCTGGACACAGATTAGTGTGGCTGGGTGAGGGCAGGTAATGGGTGTGCCCCCGCCCAGGATCCTGAGCTTGGACAGGTTTCCACATGCCCTGGCAGAGGGGACTGTGCTGGCCACTACCTCACCACCCAGTATGCTGAGGTGAAGGGATTCTCCCTGAGGCAGCCTGAACCCCACGACCATAGCCCAAGCCCTAAGGGTCTAAATCCTTCTCCTGGGAAGGGATCTTATTTCCACTGCCCACTGGCTGAGCTAATGGGACATTCCACCTCCACTCCCACCCCAACCCCCACCACCACTACCACCACCAGATCTTTGTCAAGGAAAAGTTTTGCCCCCTAAAAAAAGAAAGAAAGAAGAGGAAATAGCAAAACAAAACAAAAAACAACAGAACCAAATATTCTAGAGGACTGGAGGATTAAAAATATAAAAAAACAACACACATCTGACCACTCTGTACAGTTTAAATAATTTTAATGCCAATTTCCAAACTGTCCTATGCTTCATCTCTATAACATCCCTTTCTAGTTATATGAATGCATCACAGTTTCACTGTTTTACACCATTTTCTCATCTCCTATCACTTTATGATCTGCTTTTCATTTCCCTTCTTGAGGGTGAGGCCATCCTCTACTTCTGGGCCACCCCCTCCAGCTGAAATGAACTCCCGAGGATGCAAAGCCCTGTGAGGATAATTCTGGCAGGTCCTCAGCTCGGTCAAGTGAAACAGAAGATGGTGGGAGGAGGCCTCCTTCCAAGACCTTGAGGTGGAAAATGCCCCTCCTGGTGACTGCATGACTGCATGACCCCACCGGTCTGTAAATGGGCCATAGAATGCCTGAAGACTAGGCACGGGCTTTGTCAGGTTATAGATGCTGCCTATAAAAATGTCTATTTTAAAAATCCATGGCCTTGTCTCTGGAGGGACATCTGGAGGACAGAGCCTGACAGGGGAGGGTGATAATCTATCATATTTAGAATGACACACAGCTTCCTCCTTGTGCCCCCAGGCCCTGTGGGAACTTCCACTCTCTGCACCCCACTGGGTGGCCTGCCCACCTCATGGGCCCCGGGCTCTCTCTGGTTCTTCTCACTCCTCAGCTCTCCCCTGCCTGCCGCAGAGCCATTGCCCAGCCTGCCAGAACCCCTGCCCCTCTTCCAGCTGCTTTCTTGTGCCCGAGTCGGTTCCCTGCTCCTGTCTCTGTAGGCTCTCCGTGACGCTTAACCCAGCTTGTGAATGCTTTCTTCCACTGTCCAAGGACTTGTTTGTGGATGCCTCCTTGCTGGGATGAAGCTACAGGGACCAAGGTCAGGGCCTGTGCTAGTAGCCACTGCCGTAACCCCCGTTCTCCCCATGGCCTAGCACTGTCCACCTCCCAGTTATTTTTGTCCAGCAAATCACTAACCAGTTTTGAGTCTCATCTTCACTTTGAACGAGGCAGGCAGTGTGAAAAGGATCGGAGGGGCCCAGGTGACCCCTGGCCAGGATCCTGCTGCAGCGTCTGTGTCTTACCCTTGCATGTTCCCAGCAGGGCTGCCTTCCAGACCTTGGGCTCTCCCAGGTCCCTCCCCTTCATAGAGATGGCCCTAATTGCTCTTTGAGAACCTTAATTACCAGCCGTGGCCCTCCACCATTAAGTAGCAGAATTAAAATAGAGTAAATGTTTTCCTTTTCTTGAACTTCTTGAAAAGTTCACATATACAAGTGGAAGTGCTGCTGAGCAGTGGTGGCCCGTGCAGGGCACCGTCTGGGACCTGCACCCAAGCTGCCACATGGCCTTGCAGCTCTAGTACCTGCCTCACCCCAGGGGCCAGCATGCCCTTCTAAGGGCCCAGGGGGGCAAAGACAGGGCCCAGCTGCTTGCCTCCTGGGCCTTCCCTGCCCCCCTGGGCAGCGGATCCACTGCATCATGGCTTCACTCTCCGAGGTGTCACTCTGAAGGTGGGGAAGCCCATGCTGGCAGTGCCTTGGCAGAGCCTCTTCAATTGTGAGTCTCCAGGTAGGCCTTTACTCTCTGCCCCCTCCAGCAGCTGGTGAGGACAGAGGCCCCTGGAACCAGCATGTGATGACCAGCCACTCCTTTCTTTGTCTAGAGGAGGTGGGGTATCTCCACCGTGAGGGTGGGCTGAGGAGGAGTGAGGGACTGGACCCCCTGGGCTGACCAGGATATGGGGAAATTATGCACCTGGGTGCAGTTCCACCGTGAAGGCAGACAGATCTCGGGGATGAGGGGAAGTGAAAAGCTGGTCAGAGCCTCAGGGGATGTGGTGTCCAATGGGGACACTGGGGTGTGGAGGAGTCAGGAGCTAGGCCTCAACTCCCCTCTGCTGACATCCCAAGGCACGGTGACCCTGTCCTTGGGACATACCTTGCTATTCCTGGTGTCTGAAGGGGAGGGTGTCTCTGGGTGGGTGTTCCCTCTGTGGGCCTGGTGGGGACCTTCCTGATCTATTCCGAGCCCTGAGGGAGTGAGCCCCACGAGACTCCACCATGGAGGGACCCCTGGAGCACAGGAGTTTCTCTGATCTGTCCCTCGCGTGCTTAGTGTGAGTGGGGGGCTGATCTCTTCGGCAGGGTCCACCGAGGTATCCACCCACAAGAGGCTGGGCACCTGACAAGTTCACAAAATCGGCCGCGCGCTAAGTGTGTGTGCGTTGGGGGAGGTGCGGCTGCAGGAACACCAGAATCCCACCCGCAGATACAGCCGCACATCATACGCACACGGTCACACCCGGGATACACACGCGGAGGGGGAGGGGCACGCAGCTCTAGGTCTGGGCCGAAGCGCGCCGCCCACGCCCGCCCTCTGCAGACCCCCAGCCCGCATCGCCGCGGGGGCGGGGGCAGCTCGCCGGAGCGGGAGCGGGAGCGGGAGGGGTGGGCCCGCCTCCGCGGCTCCGTCCGCCCCCGCAGTTGGGGGCGGGGAGGACATTGTCGCCGTTCCCCCCGCCACCCCCCACCCCCGCCAAGCCTCTCCGCGAGCGCCCCCTGGTGCTCCGCTCGCCCGGGAGAGAGAGTGGGGCTCAGTGAGGGGGCGGGAGGGGTCCAACTCCAACCTCTCGGACCTTAAAGGGGAGGGTCGTCCCCCACAAATTGAGAAAGATCGCTCCGGCGCGCGCCCCCGGGCGGGAACGGCCCCTCTCCCCGCCCCCCGACCTCCCCAGGGGGGGCGCAGAGGCACCCCCCAGCCCGCGCTCCTCCCTCCCCCCCCCCCCACCCCGCCCCCCGCGCTGGTCCCGCCCCCCCCGCCCCGCCCCTCCAGCGGCTCACTCCGAAGTTTCCTGCGCCGCGCGCGGACACGCTCGGGTCTCGCTCGCTGCCGCTACCTCCAGCCTGCACCGCCCCCCACCCCCTGCGCCCCCGGCCCGCGCCCATCGGCCCAGCGGTTCCCTCGGCGCCCGGGCAGCTGCCGTCGCCTGGCCGACCCGAGCCGTAGCGGGAGCCGGCTCCGGGGCCGCAGCCCGAAGCTGGTGGGCTGGGAGCGCGGGCCGGGGGCGGCGGGGCTCCAGTCGGGGCCCAACGCCGTGCCGGGTCCGCAGTGATCGCGCCGCCCGGGCAATGCCGGTGGGGACACCGCCGGCCGCCGGAGCGAGGTGAGACGCGGTGAGGACGCGCGCCCTACTGCGCGCCGGGACCCCTTCAACTTGGGCGCAGCGGGCGAGGAGCCCCCCGAGGACCCGCCTGGGCCCCATTGGTGGGGGAGGGGCTGCCCAGCCCTCGCTGGAGGGAGCGGGCGGGCGGGGGGCGCATTTGTCTCTAATAAGAAAAGACAAAGACATCCCGGCGGCCGCGGCTGTTCTCGCAGCTCTGCTCCGCCAGAGGCGGGCGAGGCTGTTGTTCCTGGGGCCCGGTCACCGCTTGTCCCCCGCAGGTGCTGCCCGCTGCCACCATGACCGAGGGCGCGCTGGCGGATGATGAGGTCCGAGTGACCCTGGGCGCGCCGGCTCCCGGCCCTGCGGCCACAGCGGGGGCGTCCCCGGCAAGCCCGGGGGCGCTGGGGCGAGAGGTGGATCGGGAGTCCGGGCCCAGTGCGTCGCCCCCCGAGAGTCCGGCGGCTGAGCACAGCGCGGAGCTGGGCGCCGATGAGGAGCAGCCGGTCCCGTACCCGGCACTGGCGGCCACGGTCTTCTTCTGCCTCGGGCAGACCACGCGGCCGCGCAGCTGGTGTCTCCGGCTGGTCTGTAACCCATATCCTTCCCTGGCCACCGGGTTGCGGGGATCCGGCGCGCGGGACTCTCCCCGAGCGCGGCTACGCGCGCCCGCATTCGTTGGACCCAGCTTGGGCCGGGCATGCGGGGGGGGGGGCGGGGGGCGCTGGGCAGGGGCGGGCTTTGGGGGACAGCGGGGCGTCTCTCCCCAGTCGAGTGGGGTGTGCCCGGTCCAGAGCCACTTGGGACGGCAGAGAGTAGAGTAGCGGCCAGGCCACTGAAGGCTTGGAGGGGAGAGGGGTCGCCAGGAAAGGGAGGGCGGAGCTCCCTGAACACCAGTGGGTTGTGATGAGAAGAATTCTTCCTAGGCTTGCAGAACGTCTGCTGTGAGGCAGGACCCTCGCTGGGGAGGGGAAGCCAAAAGGAACTGGAGTAGGGTAGCAAAGTTTTCAACCTGTGCCTTGTGCTTTCGAGCGCTACAGGAGGCCCGTGGGCGGCCGGGAAGCAGTGCGCGTTCTCTGGTCCTTTTCCACGGAGAGAGGCGGTGACGTTGGTTGTGAACTCGCCTTTTCAGGCTGAACTCAGTACTGGGGCCGATTTAAGTCATGCGCAGCTGGGGTGGGGGCAGGGAGACAGCTGGCACTGCACCCTGAAGTCCCTTCTCCTGGTGCTTTCTCTGGCTGGAGAGAAAGGGACCACCCTTTCAGTTCTCAGTCAGAGTGGCAGACTTGGGGAAAGGTTCCAAAGCAGAGCTGAATCCTGCCTGGAGGCATTTCTGGGATGCCGGCAGCATGTCTGCTGCCCCCTCCTCTCCCCCAGCCCAGTAGGTGGCCTTTGGGGATTGTCAGTTTTGGTCACCCTGCCTTTTGGCTGCTTCTTGCCACTAGTTTCCCCTCGGAGCTGGTTGCCAGGTGGGCAGGTTTTGGGTACTGAGCCTTCCTACCCCTTGACCTGGAAGGACTGGACGTCCTGGACGGGCTGCTGGGTAGGAGGGGCAGTTGAGGAGAAGAGGTTGACAGAAATGGGACCCTGGACATAAACTTTTCCTGTCAGAGTTGAGGAGACAGACAAAGGCAAAATGAGCAATGCGTGTATATATTTTTCCTACCTTGTGTGTTTAACTGTATAAATATTAAATACAAAGAGGAATTTGTACCAAAAAAAAGGAATAAAACCTGTGTTTCTCTTTTCTCAAGTCCAAACATCGGCTGAGTTAGAATCATCTTCTGATTTTGAAGGAGGTCATTGCGGTCCAGGATGGTGGGCCTTGGCGGTGGCCAGAGGGTCCTCCCCTAGCATGGCAGCAGGCAGCAGTGCCTGATTTTGTCCTTGCAGCCGCGATGGGCATCCAAGGCTGCTGGGGCTTGGGCCTCTGAGCAGCAACGAACCTAACCTTGCAGGGTCATTGTAGGTGTGCCTTCTCTCCAGAACCCAACCTAGAGTTGGCAGAAGGTGGTGTGGCTTAGTGTGGTGTTGGGCCATGTTGGGGGTGCCTGAAGCCCTGGGACAGATGGGACAGGAGGTTGGTCTTCTTTGCATGTCAGTCATTTCCAAGCACAGAGACCAGATAGGGAAAGAGCACTGCAGGGCCTGCACTTTCTCTCTCCTGACAGCCCCCGGGTCTGGCTGCTCTGTCCCCTCGCAGCTGTGAGAGTCTTCACGCCTGGCTCTGGTGTTATGGATGTTCCAGGCCAGGCTGTGTCCCTGAGAATGTCTAACAGGGTTGTTTGTATTACTCAGTGGGAGGGAGGTGGAAGGGTGCCTTATGCCAGGTGAGGTGAGGCCCAGAGGGGGTGGGAGGTGGTCTGGCAGGACTGCATGTTATGTCCTTGACCTGGGCTCTTTTGTGACCTGAGGAGAGGATGCCCTGTGACCCCAGGAGCAGGAAGGTGCTGAGGGCTGTCCCCTAGGGATGAGAGCTGTCCCCCCTCTTACTGGCAGGCAGCCAGGGAGCACAGTCATAGATAGTTTTACTCCAGGTCCTGTAGAAACCCCATATCTGTCTTGGGGTGGGCTCATCAGGGCCCCTACCCCATGTGGGGATGGCTGCTGACCCAGCAAATGCCAGGTCCTGGCTTGGGGTGTGTTGGCCACAGAACCTAAAATAAGCTGGTGTGCCCAGACAGGTGTGGATCGAATCCACTCCAGGAAAACCCGTGGGGCCTCCGCACAGGCTTCACATTCCTGGGAGTGGTGGTGGTGGTGGCTGGTGTGAGGCGGGCGGCATGGGGACTGTCCGTGTGGCAAGGATTTCCAGGGGCTGTGGAGTGTCCTGTGCCGCAGGGTGCTTCCAGGTCTGTCACCCTTTCTGCTGGTAGCTGTTTTGTCAGGACGCTCACTTTCCTTCCCTGAAGTCTCCCCTGCTGCAGAGGGTAAACTGAGGGGTGGGGGTAGGCGAGGGAGGGGAGAGGAAGAGGGATAGTGGGGTTTGGTCTGGGGACTTACACTGCGTAAAACAACTCCTTGCTCCCAAGAGCCTGGCAGAGTCCTAGCTGATGTCCCCCAGCAGAGATGCCATTGGCAGTTGGAATGCAGGAAGGGCCGTAAGTCCTGCACCTTTCTGGAACCTCCGAGTGGATGGCCCCCTCCTGCACACGTAATCACGCGTGTTCTGTTTTTGCCTTTAGGGAACCTCCAGTCCAAGGTGAGGGAGCCTCCAAGGACGGCCCCTATCTTTATTGATTTACTTTGCTGTTTGGAAATATAATTGTACTGGAAGTTTTGGGGCAAGTGCTGTTTCTCCTACACAGGTTTATTTATAGCAGAAGGTGGGTGGGATCTGTGTGGTAGTCTGTGGGGCTGGGTTATGTTTTGCCCAGGCTCCCTGGGGCTCCTGACTAGGTGCTTGCCTGTGTCACAGCTGCTGTACCCCAGCACCCAGGCTGAGCGGGGCCCTCGAGGGATGCTGGCAGCTGGGAGGGAGTCTCTGTGAGGTGCCCATATGAGTGAGGGAGGCCAGCTGCAGCCCAGCCAGGGTGTTTAGGGATAGGAGGTGATTGAGGGGATGCTTGGGGGCTCAGGGGTGGTGGGCACCTCCAGGAAGCCCAAGGCCAGGCACCCAGTGCCTCTTGGCTTAGGGCTTGGAGAAGGCAAAAGACAGGCCATGGTCATGCGACCGCAGAGGACAGAGCTGGGTGAGCCCAGCATAACTCTCAAGTCCATGTGCTTGGCAGGGCCCTGCCTGCCAGGCAGGTGAGGCTGGACGAGTCTGTTCTTAAAACTGATGCTCTGAGCTATCACACCTCTCTGTGGCTGCTGCCAGTCGCCTGAGGCTCACAGCAGGCTTGGGCATCCCAGCAAGGACATGTGGGGTGGTGATCTGGAAAAGAGAAGGACCCCTGAGCTCCCTCTGTTCCCACAGACTTGATGTGAGCAGGGCAGTCTTAGGTCCTCACCTTCCTGACCTCATGGCCCTGACTCTCAAGGACCACCCCCCCCCTTTTTTTTTTGTAAGATAGGGCTTTTCTCTGTGTCCCAAGCTCCCTCCTCACCCCAGCACCTGGTTCCGGGCACAGAGGGTGTCAGTTTCCCTGAACTTGGAGGCTCTGGGGTGATCACAGGCAGGCCTAGGACTGGAGAGGTGGAAAGGCCATCAGAGGGGCCGGTGGGGACTCAGAAGGCCTAGGCTCTGTGGCTGATGCTCATGGCACTGCCCCGACTTCCTCTGACTGAAGAAGAAATGAGTTACACATGTCCCTGTGCTTCTGGGGCCCCCACTGTCACCATGTGCTCTGAGGGCTCATGTTGTTTACACTGAGCACCGGCTGTGTGTCTGGCAGGGACAAATGTGTTTCCAGACTTTGAGGCTTAGGGAGGGGACGGTGGGGAGAGTAAAGACCCTCAGCTAAGACAGGAGTATCAGGGGAAGGGGGCATTTCCCCTGAGAGCTGGGGAGGGTGACAGTTGGGTCGCGGGTCTCTGAGCACATGCAGGAGTTGGGGTTGGGAGAACCACCTTTCTGCATGGCTGCCCTTGGACCTGGAAGCACTGAATAAGTGCCCTGGGTGTGTGGTGCCGCCATGAGGCCAATGAGGCACCTGTCCCTACATCTGCTGCCCAGCAGAACCCTGGAGAGGCCTTGTCCTCACCTGGGGCCTCAAAGATGTGGGGGTGAGAGCCGCACCAGCACCTTCCCCCCTTTGCTCCTTCAGTGCCCTCTACCTGCCCTTCCACCCTAACTTCTCCCCAATTTCTTCCTGAGCCTGGTCTCAGGGGAAGGGTGTATGGCCTCATGGCGACACCACACGCCCAGGGCACTTACTCAGTGCTTCCAAGCCCAAGAGCAGCCATGCAGGAAGGTGGTTCCCCCAATCCCAACTCCTGCAGGTGCTCAGAGATCTGCTTCCCAGCTGTCACTCTCCCCAGCTCTCAGGGGAAATGCCCTCTTCCCCTGAGACCAGGCTCAGGGAGAAATTGGGGAGAGGTAAGGGTGGAAGGGCAGGTGGAGGGCACTGAAGGAGCAAAGGGGGAAAGTGCTAGTGCTGCCCTCACCCCACACCTTTGAGGCCCCAGGTGAGGACAAGGCTGTTTCCTTCAAAGGGAGCCTTTGGACTTGGGGGGCACTGTATTCGGACCACCCAAAAGCTCTCTGACCAAGAAGGGCTGTGGGCATCCCCCCTTATACAATGGAGTGCTCACACGGGGTCCAGGGTGCTCCACAAGGTGAGGTGGGTAAGGCAGCCACTTCCCCAAGCTGCTGGCCAGGTCCCTGTGAAGGAATGCGGGGCATGGGCCCACTGGTCCAGCGTCCTAGGGATGAGTCCGCAGAGCAGCTCTGCGCAGTCAAGGTCAGGCAGGAGATGTGTCACCTTTATTTACTGGTGTCACAATGTGTTCGCTCTGCCCTGCTCCTCAGAACCCGCCCAGGGAGTGGGGGTAGCAGCCCTTGAAGCTGTGTTAGAAATATTCTTTTTCTTTCTCCTTGTTGCAAGTAGGTATTTAACTCAGTGGCACAAAAGACCAATTACTGTCTCCTCCCCTCGGCGGTTAATTTTGACACAACTGGGAACAACTGTAAGTCACGTGGGCTGCAATTGAATTTCCAGGCGGACAGTTAAATGTGGGCACCCGTCCTGGGTAGATAAGAGGAGGGAAGTGAGGCTGTCGGCTCTCAGTCTGAGGAGGGAATGGAGCCCGGTCAGAGATGGCAAAAAAGCAGTCCAGCCCTTACGAGTTGGCAGCAGGTTCAGCCCATCCCCAGAGGCAGAGCACTTTGCTTGCCAAAGAGCTTTGCTGCCCTCACAAAGCGAGTAGCAGCTCGTAGTTTTCTCAGAAGGGACCCTGCATCGTAGACACGCCAGCGCAGGGCGGCTGGCATGTGCCATCCCACGTGGCCCTGATGGCAGGTGGGCCAGTGGACTCCAGAGTCCTCGCCTCCCGGGCACTTGTCCCTCTGCTGCAGCAAGGAATGGGGTGTTGGCGTGCTGTCAGCCTGGAGTTCTGACTCGCAGGGACAGTTGATGAGTGTGCTAAATTAGGGCTCCGGGTGGGTTTGCTGCCGCCTCTAGCTCCCCCAGATCAGTGGGGAGCAGGGATCCTTGTGCTGTGAGGAGCTGCCTCTCTGGGCCTCAGCAACTTTCTTGGATATGGGAGGATTTCAGGGGCACCAGGAGCACCCCCTTCTCACATGTGATGCAGACAAGGTCAAGGTCGTGTCCCAGAGCAGTCCCCCACCCTGGCCTCCACCTGCCCTTCCACCCTTCTCTCTTTGCAAAGTTGGAGGAAGGGCTGACAGGGGAACTTGGAACCGTCCTCCCCAGGTTCCCGAAAGTTAGGGACGGCCCAGGGTGAAAGCTGCCCCCATCCCTGCCTAGTGTAAGACAGGGACAAAAGCCCCAGAAGGCGATGGGGGCATGCAGAGCTGGCTTGCAGTGCTGTGAGCAGCTGGGAGCCCGTAGGAACCCCCTAACCTTCAAGAGGCGGGACACACAATAGGTGTCCTTCTTCTGGTCTGCAGTGGCCTCCAGCTGGGAGCCCAGCCTCTTTCCCGTCTTCCCCAACCTTGTTCTGTTCCTTTCTCTTCCTTCTCCCTACCGGTCCGCACCTGGCTGGCAGAGTCCCTGGCAGGAGGTGGTGGTCTCTGGCCCCTCACTGCTCCGAGGACTGTGGTAGGACATTGTTATGTCTCTCCAGGGGATGTGGCCTGAAGTCAGAGGCCCCAGAAGTCAGTGGCGGCCCCCACAGGGAGGCCAGGGCTGCGCCTCCTGGGATTCCTGGGATCTCCCTGGCCACTGGGGGAGGGGCTGTCGGCCACCTCCTGTGACCCAGAGTTTTCTCCCTCACATCACCTCTGACTGCCCTTCTTAATCACAGACAGTGTGGGTGGCACTTACGCTGATTCGGCTGGTAAAGGGCCCAGTCTAGTCCATGGCCGGCTGGTGAGAGGGCCTCACATTGGAGACTTTGAGGTCCTCCAGCCCTGGCTTGCATGGAGGGTGTGGGGCATCCGACGCATTAATCAAGGGAAAGAGAGGCTGGGGGAGAGTTTTCCAGAAGGCAGCAGATTCTTTGGACAGAATTTGTGTCCCTGAGGTCCAAGGTGGCAAAGCAGGGTGGGCTCTGAGGCTGGGGTTCCCCTCCTGCTCTGGGCCCTGATTGGGTGTCAGAGGCTGGGGCCCTACTGCGAAGGTCAGCGCCCCAAAGCTTCAGGGCCTTGGTGGCTTAGGCTGTGTCCTGGCTCTTTGTTTTCTAAACCGAACAGACCTCCACCCCTCGAGACCTCTCGCTGTGGTGTCTGAGGACAGCTGGGCTACCCATACCCACTTGCTCCCCTGTTTGGAGCAGTGGCACAGAGTCTCGCCCAAGGAGAGGCTGGAGGCTGGGACCATCTGCTGGACCGAGGGCTAAGTGCCCACACCTGCTGGAAGGACGCCCTGGGGGTGGGCAGGGGAGGGGACTTTCTCAGCTTCCTCCCACTGCTGCCGACAAGCTTCCCCAGCGGCATTTGGAGAATGGAGTGTTGGTAGAAGCAAGTCCCCTTTGTGTTCTCAGGTGTGTGCATGGGATGGGGCATTCCTGGTGCCAGGCCTGAAGCCAAGTCCTGGGCTACCCACTTGTTGCCCTGGGGGTGACTATGGAACCCCCTCTGCCTCCAAGGTACCCCAGGAGGTGTGGGGTCAGCTGTGTCCTGCCTACCTAACCTTTGACCCCAGGAACTGACAAAAGGGACAGTGAACAACAGAAATGTAACAGCTGGCAGTGTTGGGGCATGGCCACATCCCTGCTTTCTACTGGTAGAGCAGCCAGGCTGGGCAGGTGGACAGAGTGGCAGGAGCACCTCACCCGGGAGTGGAACGCTGTGTTCAGGGGTGTGGCTGTGGGGTTGTGAACATTGTGCACACAAACTGGCATGTGTAGACCAGTGTCCTGGCTTGAAGAATGTCCCCCAAATTCATGTCCACCTGGAACCTCTGAATGTGAATTTATAGGGAAATAGGGCCCTGAATCCAGTGACTTGTGTCTTCATAAGAGGAGGAGACACAGACACACAGAAGCCTCATGAAGACGGGGCAGACATGGGAGCGACGTGTCCACAAACCCAGGGACACCAAAGGTTTCCCGCAGCCACCAGAGCTCACGGCCGCGGAAGGGACTGTCTGTGATACCTGTTCACAGCCTTGCAGCCTCCATACAGTGAGAGGGCCTCTGTGGTTTAGCCCCCACTTTGGTGCTTTATTCACGCAGCCCCTTCCCAGCCCGCATGCCCTTGCAGTCCCCAGAGGGAAATGCAGGTGATGCCGTTAATGGGAGGCTAAATCACCGCCACGCCAGGCTCTCTGACAAGGAGCGGAGCCACCGGGGAGGGGAAGCCAACTGAGAATCGGTTCTTCTGAGCATCATAAAGGGGAGGCCTCGTCAGATCCCAAGCCATGTGTCTCTCTGTCCAAGTCTTCTGGGTTCCTTAGGGCTCACCCAGTGCTGTCTCTGCGTCACCCGAGAGGGGAGAGGGACTTCCCTCAGGTGGTGTCCACTGGTGTCTGTCAATGATGTTGCGTCTTCAACATCTTCTTTCTGGACTGGCCTCTTCCCCGGGACAGAAGCTCAGGAGTCTGGGCTCTCACTCAGCAAGTGGTCCTTGGGCTGCCAGGGATCTTTCTGCTGCCCGGAAGGTACCATTTGGGTGCAAGAGCAGAGAGGGAGCCTCATTCTGAGCCCCACCTGGCTCTTTTCTGAGGCCCTTGGCCAGGTGGAGGACTTCCTTCAGGGTCCTGTGTGGGCAGCCGGTGGGCTGAGCAGGCTTGATTCCCAGCTGGGGAGCCCTCTGGCAGCAAAGGCTCTGGGAGGCATCTGGGCTCCAGCTGCTGCCACGTCCTCCTCTGAGCAGCGTGGAGAGGCACCGCCCACAGGTGGCCAGAGAGGAAACAGGTTTCAGTCCAGAGCTGGGCTCCCCTGAAGGACCTCCCATCCAGAGCCTGGCCTGGGCTTTCTTGGGCGATGAGGATGCCTCAGGCCCAGGCTTTATGGAGCCCCTGTGGCCCCAGCCCAACTGGGGAGGGTCTGGCGTGTCTCAAGGCCACAAGGCTCCCGCCTGGTGACTCTGGGCTTGTTGGAGTCTTGTACAGAATGTGGGGCTATGCTTGGCTGTGTGCTGGGAGCAGGGACAAGAGGATGAGACCCTGAGACGGTCAAGGCCAGCTGCTGCTCCCTGTGGACAGTGTTCAGCATGGGGTGGGAGGAGGCTCAGCCAGGGCCAGGGTGTGGCTGTGAGCAGAGCGTAGGATACTTTCGGGCTGCTGGGGATGGCCTGACCAGGTGAGTGGGCAGATGTTGGTAAGCCCCTGGGTCTCAAGGGTCATGGGGGTCAGGGACCTGGCATGGGAGCATCTGAGAGTGGGCTGGGAGCCTCAGGTCCTGGGAACGTCTTAGGCCTTTTCTTTAGAAGGGGGAGGGTGTCGGGCATGGTGTGACCTGGGAGGATCTCCTGAGCAGCTGGCTTGGGCCCACCGCGCTCCCAAGCCCCAGCCCCATGCAGCTCAGCCTGCCCCAGGGACAGGAACCCAGAGCACAGCAGGCTGTCACCTGCCAGGAAATTGCAGAGGGCCATGCCAGCCTCTCCAGGGCTAGGTGGAGGCCATACCCATCGTCCGGCCGCGTCCCTTTGTCTTTGTAATCCGTGGCCAGCCGTGGCCGCAGTCTGATGAGTCAGCCTGCATTAGCACCTCATCGGAATGGATGAGGACACATCTCCGGTCGTGGCTGCTGGCAGGGCAGCCTCCTAGCTCTGGCCACAGAACGGCCCTGCTGCTTTCATGATCTCGGGATGGGACCCTGTGTTCGTGAGGGTGTTATGCACCTCGGGCGTGGCCGGCTGGGTACTCCTGAAGTGCCCCATGGCAGGAGCACCTTTACCAGCTGCTCTTAGGGTTAGTTATTGGTTCCTGGGCATGCGAGGACGTGAAAGGTGTCCCACATGGGAGTATAGGTTATGGAGCCCCCCACCCGCATCGGGAGGAGGGCGGGGGACTCAGCGGGGGCGGGGAGGACATCTCCCAGTGGTGCTGGGAGATGAGAACATCCCTGCAGGTGCAGCATCTGGAGTGAGGCAGGAAGGAGGCTGATTAAGTATTAGGACACAGGATGGGGGCCCACCTAGCCCCACCTTAGCTGCCCTGGGAGCTGCGATTGCTGGGAGGGATGGGGCAGGAGACACATGTCATCATCCAAGGAATGTTTCAGAAGCCAGCAGCAGTGTCAGAGAAATGACTGCTGGGTGGGCGTGGGACCCAAAAATTCACAAAAGGCAAATCCCAGATCATGTATGTCTTAGGAGCTGGGCTTCCTCCCCCCCACCCCCCATTCTACATTAAAAATCTGGATCAATTGAATAAGGAGGGGCAAGAGGCACTGCCCCAGGGAGCCTTCAGCCAGATGGGTGGCCTCTAGGAAGGCGGTCTGGTTTCGACCCTGCCCAGTGGAATTTCTGGGTGTTGTTGCTGGGGAGGGGCGCCAGGACAGAGGAAAAAAGGTGTGTCTGGGCCTTGGGGGTTCGGGGAGCCCTGGCTGCCCCTGAGAGCCACCATCTCACACCTCGCTCCGAGGTCTGCGTGGTGTCCAGCATTCCACACGCTCCCGCCCTGCCTTGTCCTGCCAACATTTACTTCCTTTCTGAAGTGTAGGGGTTGGACCGTTTCCTTCCACTCAGGGCAGTCCTGGTTGGTGGCTCCTAAGTGGGCAGTCGGCTGTCACCCACATGGGCGTGAATGGCGGTACTTGGACTCAGAACAGACCTGTGTGTCCTCCACTTACAAATCCCACATTCCTTTGCTGTGATCACTCCTTGGCCTCCTCACAGATGCCACTGTACAGTCCACACCTTCAAACTGAGCGAACCCAACTTGGTGGTGGGGAACCTTGCCTTTGCGTATTTTCCTCCTGGGACAGGCCACCCCCAAGTGACCAGATGTGGTTGGTGGTGGCCAGGTTTATCTGGGAAGGGAGGTGTCCCTCACTCTAGAAGGTCATGCTGGGCTCTGGGTCATGTTCTTGCCCACAGCAGGTGGGGATACCCTATGGGTTGGGCACCGGTCACCACTGACCCTAGAGCAAGGTAACCAGGAGGACAAGCCGCATGCGATTTGTCAGGGGGAGCCCCTCCTTCTGTCTCAGCCCTGGAGGGACACCTCTGCACCCAAGTCTGTCTACTGATGAAAAAACAGGCTCAGAGTGAGTCCCTGTGCGGCTCCCAGGACTTGGGGACCAGGCAGACAGGCTGGGCCACTCGTTCTCTCAGTGACCTGCACACACCGCACAATGCACAGGAAATGCACAATCCAGCGCTGGCCGGTTTGGCTCAGTAGATAAGAGTGTCAGCCCGTGGACTGAAGGGTCTTGGGTTCGATTCTGATCAAGGGCACATACCTCTGTTGCAGGCTCAACCCCAGGCCTGGTCAGGGTGCATGCAGGAGGCAACCAATTGATGTGTCTCTCTCCCCATGGATGTTTGAGTCTGTCTCTTCCCTTCCTTTCCACTCTTCCTAAGAATCAATGAGAAAATATCCTCGGGTTATACAAGTAACAACAATAAAACACCTCAGTGGTTTTTGCTCTAGTCACAAGAGTTGTGCAGGTGTCACTGCAGTCCACTTCAGAACTTTCTTACTACCCTAAAAGGAGACTCCATCTCCATTAGTGGTGGGTCACTCTCTGTCCCCCTCTCTCAGCCCCCAGCATCCACTAATTCACTGTCTCTGAATTTGCCTATTCTGGACATTCCATGTGAGTGGAATCGCACTGTGTAGCCTCTGTATCCGGCTTCTCTCACTGAGCACCATGTTCTCAAGGTTCATCCATACTTGTTGTGCCATATGGCCATGCCTCGCTCCTTTCATGGCCTAATAATATCCTGTTGGATGGATAGATACTTCATGTTCATTCATTCATCTGCTGGTAGGCACTGAGTGGTCCCGCTCTTTGGCTGCTGTGAATAATGCTGCCATGACAGTTGTGTACAAGTTTTGTTTGAACCCCCATCTTCAATTCTCCCAGGACCAGAGTTACTGGATTTTAGGGGAACTGTATTGAGTCATTTGAGGTGCAGCGCCTAATTTTTTTCCCCCAATTTCTTTTATTGATCTTAAAGAGGAAGGGAGAGACAGAGAAGCATCAATCAGTTGCCTCTCACATGCGCCCCAATTGGGGATTGAAACCTGGGTGTGTGCCCTGATCAGCCATCGAACCCGCCACCTTCTGGTGTAGAGGATGATGCTCCAAGCAACTGAGCCACCTGCAGCCTGGCATCACCCCTCCCAGGAGCAGTGCCTACTTTTTAACCCTGCACCCATTGGACTTGTTTTTCTGAGCCACTGCAGCAGCTGTGGCAGTGGTCCCAAAGGAGGTAGCTGGTGGGCATGAGACAACACACTCCGCCTCAGCCCACGGCTGAACCAACCTGTGCGAGCCGGACACTCCCCGTTGCCCCTCAGCAGGCACTTTGGGTAACCCTGGGAGGTGGGCAGCTCTGGTGCTTTAGAAGAGGGTCTTGTCTTAGAAGCGTCCTGGGTTGGTGTGAGCTGCCCTTCTGATCTCAATCTCCTTTCAAAAGTCCATCCTGCAGGGCATGGTCGTAGGAACCACGTGGCCTACTGGGTGCCACGTCCTGGCATACAGTGGGCACATGGGTAGGCGGGGCATGTGTCGCAGGGAGCCCTGGTGGGGTGGTGCCAGGCTGCAGGTGGGAGTAGCTGGCGTGTGTGTTTGCTCGGCATCCAGCCCTTGGAGAATTTCAACACCCACACTTGGCATAAAAAAAATTATTAATGAGCTTGGCGCGGTTGCCATGGGAACCTGTTGCTAATGAATCTCTTGGGCTTCCTCTTACTTTCCCTAGCTGCGCCAAGGCTTGAGCTGAGACAGCCAAGGCTTGAGCTGAGAGGACGCAAGTTTCCCACTAATCAGGTTGCCATGGGAACGCCTGCCACTAATCCCCAGCCAGGCTCCTGGTTTACCGGCCTGGCCCAAGTTACATAAAGCACTTTATTGAGTTCAGAGATGCTGCCTTCCAGGACCATATGTGGGTCCCTCAGACACAGAAAACTGAGGCACTAAGAGCTGGCAGCATTGGGGTGCTGGCAGGTAGTGAGTGCTCAGTGGACACTTAGTGGATGAGCAGTGGGGACACTCAGGTCTGTGGGAGCAGGCGTGTTCCCGGGTGGCTGCTCATGCCCAGGGCTGGCATCCATGCCTCTGCCCCACACCCAACATTTTGAGAACTTTCTAGAAGAAGTGAGGTCACCTGACCCTGAGAGATGGACCAGAATCATTGGTTTTGCGGGAGAGAGGCAAGGGTGGATTCAGTGGCCTCACCCATCCCGTGATGGGAGGGGGGCTGCATCATTTGCCCACGATGACTGTCCATGCTCTTGACTCACTCCAAGAACCCACGTGGTCCAGTCTGTTCTGATGCCCGTCTGACACTGGTCCGCACTTGGGCATCTGCAACAGGCATTGACGGCTCCTCCCCTTTGGGTCCTTTGGCTAAAGTATTTGAGGCCTTCCTATGTGGTAGGCCCCAGTGTGGGGATCTGAAGCAAGTGCATCCCACTCTCAAAGGTCCAGCAGTCTGCTCCAGGGCCCAGCTGTAGGACAGGGCCAGGCATGCTGGGAGGCCCTACGGGGGTGCCGATCTGGCTGGGAGGCTCCTGGACTTGGGATTTTGGCTCCCTCTCTGGCCACTCTGGGACACCCTCCAGTTGCCTGAGTAGATTCTGGGTGGGAGGCAGGTGGCCCCCCATAGCTGGGACGATGCAGTGCTGCAGATGGGGAGGGCTTCCTGGAGGAGGTGGTTTCAGCATAGCTCTGATAAGACCCTGGCAGGAAAGGGGGTCTCTGTGAGGGCAAAGCCCAGTTTGTCTTATGGACCCTGAAAGCCCCTCACTCAGACTGATCCCTGAACCCAGCTTGGGGATCTGCTGGCGGCACAGCGCCCCCTGGACCTCTTTGCTCTGGGATTCCTTGTCCTGGGGTGATCAGGACACCCCAGGCCTTGCCGCCTCCGTTAGTCTTGGGGACTTTACACCACAGATCTCGGTTTCCTCCCAGGCTCGGAGGCTGCGGGTCTGAGGTCATCTCAGCGGGGCCGGCTCCTCTGAGGCCTCGCTGCCTGCCCGGCGCGGCGATGGCTGCCTCTGCCCTGTGTGCTCACCTGGTTGTTTCTCTGTGGGTGTCCGTGTGCCAGTCCCCTCTCCTGATAAGGACGCTTGTCACATTGGATTCGGGCCTACCAACGTGGCTCCCTTTACCTTAATCACCCCTCTAAGGACTGTTTCTCCACATGCAGTCACATTCTGAAGTGAGTTTGGGACTTCATCATAGGAATTTCTAGGGCCCTCCATGGAGCCAGGAGCCTTGGGTCATCTGCATCTGCTACTTGGCAGTGCCCAGGGCATGTGGGTCCCACGGGCATATGTCTGTAGGACTCATTTCTCTTCGTGCCGCTGTGATTTTAGCCCAGCTGCTCTAAGACAGTCAGGTCTCCTTCCTGAAGAAGTGTCATTTTAAACTTGCTAGTGGAGGCATTCGGTTGGTTGGGCAGTGCTGACTTTCCTGTGGCCAGCGGTGTCCATGCAGAGACATTTGGCAAGTGACCTTGTGTAGGGGTGTCTCCAGGGGCTCTGCAGGGCCTCACAGTCGGAGGCGGGACAAGCAGAAGCTGGCTGGGTGGTGCTTGGGCCAGATCCCTGGCATTCCCTCTGGCCATCTAGGTTCTGTGGGCCAGCCCCAGCCGTCTCTGTCCCTCTTGCAATCTCCGTGATCAGCATGTGCTTCTAGAGGGGGAGCTTTGATTGCAGGTTCTTTGTGGCTGAGTGTGGCTGGGATTCGTGGTTGTATGTATGGGGCGGGGGGGAAAGAGGGAGCCAAGAGGGTACCCCATGCCCCACCATGGTCCTCTGTACATAGCCAGAGTGGGCAGGTCTGGAGTCTCCAGGGCCACTGCCACCAGACAGGTGCCCAAGTGGGGATGTTGGTGAATGCATTCGAACAGGGCTCCCTGTGGCAGCTGATACCCCAGGAAGTATCTCCTCTCTGGCCAGGGGGGCAGTCCCAGGGTGTCCATGTTGGAGGTACTATGCTCTCAGGGGGTCCTCACTCCAGTCCCTTCTCCCTGTGCCGATATGACCCTCCCAACACTCAACTCTTGACACGCTGTCTTCTATCCAGACCCCCTCCCCGCCTCTCCCCCCATCCAATGAAGGTGGGATCCTCTGGACCAGCCCGGCACTGGGCTGGCTGTCTGGAATGCAAAGGGAGCCCGAGTTCTGTTGATGTTTGATGCCTGAAATTCCAGCACAGAGCTCCCTCTGTCCCAGATGCACCCCGTTCCAGGCAGCACCTCCCCCGCCCCCTCCCCTCGTCCCACTGAGAGCGGGTAGGCAGGAAGCCTGGTTGGATGAACTCTGGAGCTCAGGGAGGGGGTCCCTGTGGCCTTGCCCTCCGAGACCGCACTTAGTACCTGAGGATGGACATTCTCGCCCAGCACCACAAAGGCCTCTCCCTGGGTGGGAGGCCAGGGCAGTCAGGAGGGTGTTTACTCCCCCTAGTCACCGCCATGGGGCTATGTGCCCCTCTACCCTCGCCCTTCTCAGGGTCGGGGGAGGGAAGGCTGGGGGGGCCTGGACAGGGCAGTACAGAGTCCCAGATTCCAGCCCTGGGCCCACTGGCTTAGGGATGCCAGCCCCGGGTAGGTGGGCTGTGCCCAGCAAGACTCTCCCCTCGGTTCAGCCAGACCCCTTTAGAATCATGTTCGGAGGTTCTGGGGCTACGGTGGCTGGGGTGTTTCCTGCACGTTTGAAATACAGCCTGCTGGCTGGTGGGAGCAAGGGATGTTTTAATTCCTAATTTAGACTGTTTATCTGCAGAGCTCTGGAGGCCGGGCAGAAAGAGACAATGTTCCCCCCCACATACACCCTCCCACCCTTCCCAGGGTGCCTCCTGCCTCTGACACTTGAGCGCCTGGTGGGCATAGAGTGGGGTCTTCCCTCTAAACCCCAGCCTAGTCAGCCCCAGGGCACATCTGTGCAGTCAGCTAGGCAACACCCAACTTCCAAGAGGGGCAGCCCCATCCCCAGCATTCTGGTCCTTTCTATGGACCAGCAAGTCCACCAGCAGGATGGGGCGGGGCCACAGGCCTCGGGAATTCCGAGGAATCTGAGGCAAGGCCAGCAGATTCAGCTCTGGCCTCTGGTCAGAGTTTCGCCGTAAAAGAGAACAAGAGAAACGAAGACATGGGTGGGGCAACTTGGCCAGTGAAAAGAGAGTCTGACCTGCTCCCCAGCCTGGGCAGAAACCCCCAGACCCCCCACACACATACACACATTCCTGACATCCCTAATGACTGCTGAGGATCCATGTTACCTCTCTGGTTTTAATTAGAAAAGTATCTTTCTCCAGCACTATGATGGGTGAGGTCCGGGCTGGCTTCCTGGTTGCCATGCCAACCAGGTTTGTGCCCCTTCTGATTGTTCCTCCTGGCACATCCTCGAAGAGCAGAGTGCACCTGTGCCTGCCTGAGGGTGTGTCCTTCACACATGAGCACGGAAGGAAGGCACGTTTTAAAGCTTAAGGGGTTTCGGCAGGTGTGTGGCAGGGAGAGGCTGGGACCCCTCCTCTGGTGAGTCCTGGGGTGGACACTGGCTCTCGTCTCCTGTGCGCTGTATGATTTTATCTCCATTCTGTACATCCCCTTGTCTTTGGGGGCACCTGTGACATGCTTGCCATTCACGGTAACTCGCCATCAGGAGGATGCACATTGTTATACCAGGCTGGGAACCTGCATTTTAGAGGGTGGAGGGACTCGCTGAGGGTCCGCAGCTCTTGGGATGGTATTGTCCCATACTTCATCGAGCAGCTGCCCAGCACTGGCCACAGGGAATCGCCTTGGGACCTTGGTGCCATGGGTGCAGGTGCTCCAGGAGGCTGTGCTGGCCAGGTCCCCACATCCAGCTCTGCCTCTCACTCTTTGCCCAAATCCTCCCCTGGCTCTGTCACCACCCCCACCCCGCGATGTCTCCCCTCTTCCTTTACAACCCCTGCCTCCGGCCGACCAAGCCCCATTTTGGTCCCACACAGGCCTCTGTCATGCTGAACAGTATGTGCCCCATCCTCCTGGGGTGCAGTCTGGAGGAACCCTGGTAACCTAGTGGCCTCCTTATGGATGCATCCCAGGCATCCCCAGTCTTTTGGGCTGGAGCCCCTGAGAGCTTGGAGGCCTGCAGGGGACCTGGGCTGCTTGGGCAGCTGCTGTGCAGTAAGTCATCGTGGGGGTATGAGGGTGAGGCCAAAACTGGGGGTGGTGACGATCTCTCCTTGGAGAAGCTTCCTGGACTGTGGCAGCTGGTCTCTAGCATGCTGGAAGCTTCCCAGGCCCTGCAGCTGCCCCTTTTGGATGGCGAGCACCCCTCCGTCCACCTGATGACCCCAGACCTGAGGCCTAGCCTCCCTTTTGCTCCCATCCCATCTGGGGCCAGAAATCAAATTGCAAACCCTCATATCCCTGAACCTTGGCCTCACAGAAGCTTCCAGAAATGGGCATGGGGCAGAGAGGGGGGCCCACGCTTTAAAATGTGCCTTCCTTTCGTGCTCATGTGTGAAGGACACGCCCTCAGGCAGGCACAGGCGCACTCTGCTCTCTGCTGGCTTCCTCCAGAGCTCTGTGCCCCAGGCTCGCCACCCCCCCCCCCGCTTCCGCCCCCGGCAGCATGCCGCACAGGCCTGCAGCAGGAACCCCAAGACGTGGGAACAGTAGATAACCCACGTGCCTGTCCTTGGAGCGGGATTCCCTAATTAAAGGATTTATTATTAAAGCGCCCAGCTTCCCCAGAGCTGCTGGCCTACAACCTTGGAGACAGCCCTTAGTCCAGCAAGCAGCCTCCTGGGCCCTTTGGGGGGTAGGGGCCAGCGCTATGGTGATGTATTCAGGTCTCTGGCAGATGCAGGGAGGGGATTCTGGGGGGAAGCATGGGAGGGGCACTGACCTGCAGTTGGGTGGGGGGCGTGGAGTGCTGTTCATGCAGAATGGCATCTGTGTGGCTGAAGGGCCTGGAAGCCCTTTCATGCCCGTGAATGTTAAGGAGTATGTTGAAGGGTGGTGGTTGTTGGGGTCAGTCGGAACCCAGGGGCTTTCTTTGGGTGGGCTGGGTGCCATGGGGTCCCTGAGATGGGCAGGTGCAGGACCATGGAGGCCCAGAAGGGCATCCATGGAGTGTGGGGGCTGTGGAGCTCTGCTGGTGTGGACAAGGCTTCGGGGTGGGTCTGAGCCTCTGGGGGCAGGAGACCTCCTTGGGAATGTGGGAGCAAGGTGTGTTTGCTGTCGACAACTGGCCGCCCTGTTCTCCAGCCCGGGCTCTAGGGACCCCCTCACTCACGGTTAATTGAGGCCCCAGGAGCTCTCACAGACTGTCTCAGTATGCACCTCATTGGAATTTAAAACTGGGAAATTTAGAGATTGCTGTTCAGTAATTCACTTAAAGCAACAATAAACCTCTTATGTATTAATATTTTTCTCTTGTGAAGGAATATATTTTCCAAAATGTAGCAAGAAGAGGAGCACTTTGCAGTTTTGCAGTCTGGCTGCCTGGCCTGATGGGAACCCAGAGGCGGTGACATGTGCCTCCTGCCATGCTTCCAGTCAGGTCAGGAGGCCTCTGGGGAGACAGAGTGCCTAGCAGGTGCAAGTGAGGGCTTGAGTCCTTAGCCCACGCTGAGAATTCTATAGGCTCCTTCCGAAACAGCTTCTCCTGGGGTGAATGTGAGGTCCAAGGACCCCATTTTCCAGATGAGGTGAGGTCTTCAGCACTTGAGAGAAGTACAGGACTCCTGGGGTCCTGACCACCTAGCCTGGCCCCAGGCAGTTGGTAGCCCCAGTTTGCTCACCACTGCAATTCAGTTGGGCACAACAGTCTAGCTGGCGTAGCCTGAGCCCTGCTGCCTCACCCGTCAGGCCCCTCTTACTCGCTTTGGCCTCGATTCCCTCCCAGAGCTCACCCTTGGTTGGGACTGGACCCTCTGGAGGACACACACCAGCACGCAGATTCCCCCCCTGAGGTGTGGAGCCCGAGCCCCCACCAGCCTGGACTTGAGGGGCAAAGGCCATTATGTAGCCAGGTTGCAGGTAGGAGGGATGTTGCTCCATGATGCTTGGAGGGAAGTTAGTGCCCTGCCTGGCTGTGGGGGTTCAGTGTGCTGTGGCCTCCCCACCCCCAACCCCAGCAGGTGCACCTGGTGCCTTCCTGGATGCGATGAGCGTGGACAGCCGCTGTGCTGGGGAGGGGAGGGGAGAGAAGAGGAGAGGTTCCCCGTTGTTTAAAAAAATGACTCAGACGATTCACAGAAGCCATTCTTTTCCTGCTGGTTTCCAAGAATTTCACTCAAACATTAATGGATTGAGTTATTAGGGGATCGATTCAGGTGCAGGTGGCTGGAAGGGAGCCAGGACAGGCCTATCCGTGCTGCATGGCTGTGAGACTCTCTGGGGCCAGGCAGCAGGTGGGAGGTACCCACCCTCATCAGCCAGGCTGGGCCACTAGCTATGGGCTGGGAGGTGGGGACCAAGAGCCTACTGTGTGTATAGCCTGTGTGTGTACAGCTGTTTCATATGAGGCTCAGCATGTTTCATGACTCAGAGGGTGAGGGCCCACTGTGCAGAGTCCTTCATCCACAGCCCCCATCTGATGGATGTGGGTCCTATTGTGTGCACAAGACTGAACCCAAGCCCTACATAATTCGAGGTCCTGCTGAGTGATTTCATGAAGGCCCTACTGTGTGCAGCAACCCAAGTGCATAGCCCCACATAATGTGCAACCCTGCTGTCTTCATGATCCATTTGAGAGTGAGGTCCTACTATGTACCTACCAAGCAAAGCTGGCTGTGTGCAGAGTTCCCTGGAGGGTCCATCTTTCTGTGTAGGGGTGAATAGCCCTTCCCTGCAGAATTGGTGGCCAGCCTCAGGCAGCACAGGGAGCCTGCCCTCTGTGTGGACCCATCCCCTTTTGTTTGCTTGTGTGTTTTTGTTAAGCCTCATTTGAGTGTATTTTTCCCAATGATTTTTAGAGAGAGGGAAGGAGAGAGTGAGAGGAACATCAATGTGAGAAACACACATCAATTGGTTGCCCCATAGTCATGCCCAAACCAGGGCCAGGGATTGAATCTGCAACCCAGGTACGTGCCCTTGACTGGGAATCGAACCTACACCCTTTTGGTGCGAAGGCCAACATGCTAACCACTGCTCATGCCAGGGCCCCGCCACCTGTTTGTTACTGTCCTCTGCCCGGCTCTGTGAAGGCCAACTCATATGTGTCCAAAGGACCTGGAGTGGTCCCTGATACATAGCAGTTGCTCAGTAAATGACTGAGTGAGCAGAGGAACTCCTGGGCTAGCTCAGGAAACTTCTTGGAGGAAGAGTCCTTGGTCTGGGTTTTGAGGGATGAATAGGAGTGTCCCCAAGGCAGGCAGGTAAACGGGTGTTGCAGGTGGTAGGCTCATCGGGATTGGACTTGGAAGGTCACGTCAGCCCAGTGTGCTCCAGTGGTTTTATCAGGCAGAGTCTGGGTTTCCAACTGTTATCACCACCGGGGCTCTGCTCCCAGATCCTACATCCTGGTGGCCACCCAGAGGTTGGAGTTCCTGTGGCCACTGCCCCGTTTCCAGTCACGTGGGTGTGCTTCGTTCAGTGGTCTCTGCATGCGGTGCTTTCGACTTCTCTGCAAATTGGCTGGCATAATGGTTCCGCTGGGTTCTCAGCTTAAAGCATTTCAGCCCATTAAACATAAACACTATGTCTTTTGAAATGTTTGTGCCAGGGCCGCCTTGACTGTGGGTGTTGAGCATGCCGTTGCATGGAACTCTAATTAGCGCTACGGGGAGCCGGTGTCACCCGTCTGAAGGACTCCTTCTTTTGTCCCGGGGCATGGGGTTCTGGGGCTGAAATGAAACACCAGGAACCTGGCCTGTGGGGAAACATGGCTCCTGCCCCCGCCCGCATGCATTGGCAGCTTCTGGAAGTCCAGCTATGCACGGCCACCTGGGTCAGGGGCTTGGGTCCAGGCGCCTTTCCCTGCAGAATTGGTGGCCAGCCTCAGGCAGCACAGAGAGCCTGCCCTCTGTGTGGACCCCAGCTGCTGGGTCTTTCTCTGGGAAGTAGCAAAGACAGCCTTGGCCCCAGGGAGGGCAGAGGGACTTTGCAACACAGTAGAGAGTGGACCCCAGCTGCTGCTGGGGAAGCCAAGAGTGTCCTTTGTGGCAGGGCAAGGCCCTTTGAGGCGGGTGGGGCTTTGTCTGCTTAAAGCATTTCAGCAGAGAGTCCAGGGCACAAAGGGTACCAAGTTGAATGTGCACTGGGGTCCTGGGCTGGCCAGGCTCAGGTTCTCCGTGACCTAGCAGGTAACAAGTCCTTAGCCTCAGTTTACCCACCCGGAAAACAGAAGAGCTGGAAGGAGACCAGGGAGAAACTACCCTGGCGAGAGTTGCCATTGTCCAGGTCTTTCCCTTTCTCAGCAGTCAGATATCCCTGGCCGCTCCCCAAGTCTCTTCACCCCAACTTCTGGAAGTCTGAGGGGATGGGGCGTCGTGGCCATCCACTCCCCACCACCACTTCCCCCAAGGGAGCTCCAGCCAGGGGGTGACCAGAACTGACCAGCAGACAGGAAGGTCTCTCAGGGAGGTGTGAGCCTTAGGGAGTGTGTTTGTCGGCTCAGGGCTGCCGAAACCAAGTGCCACAGGCCAGGAAGTTCAGCGCACATTTATTTCTCAAAGCCCTGGAGGCTGGGAGGCTGGTATCAGCTTGGGCAAGGCTGGTTCCTCCTGAGGCCTCTCCTTTAGTGTAAGTGTCACCACCTCCCTCCCCTTTCACCCTCCTCCTCCGTGTCCTCAGTTGTGTCTGTCCCAATCTCCTCCTCTTATAAGGACGGCAGTCACATTAAATTAGGGCTCATCCATGTGGCACCATTTTACCTTAATCATTTTCTTTAAAGGCCTTTTCCCCAAATACAGTCACATTCTGAAGTCTTGGGGGTTAGGATTCTAAGGTATGAATTTGGAAGGGACATGACTTAGCCCATAACAAGAGGGTGGGAGACAGGGCTAGGAGGAGAGAGAGGGAGGGAAGGACCCATCAGGGGTGGCCAAGCAGGGCAGGTGACGGTGGCCTGGGCAGAAGGGTGCAGGGAGCCAATGTCCCCTGGGCCTGGCTGCAGGGCCCTTTGCATCTTGGCTTCAGAATTCCTCAAGTCAGGCGTGTGCGACCCGCTGTGGCCCAGGCCAGAATGTGACCCTGAGCTGTGGGAATCTCCGTCCTCTGTGCAGCAGGCCATCCGCCCTTACTTCTTGAGGACATCAGCAGTGGCACTGTGTAAACGTCAAGTCTAGGGACTGGGCTGGGGTGGTGGGGATCAGGCCCTGGGCAGGGGTGGCTGCAGGTTGTGGGGGGGGGGTGCAGCAGTGCTGGGTGGGACACTGAACCCAAATCTGGCTCCTTTCACTTTGAAGTTGACATTCTGAGGGTCTGGCCGCCTTTTTTAAATGTCACTGCTATTAATAACACGGCGGGCAGAGGGAGGGCGGAGGCAGACGCCTGGTGTCCCAGCCTTTAAGGCCAGGGGCCTTTAGGACTCAGATGGGGTGGTGATGGGGTTGGGGGAGCAGGCTGCCCAGGCCTTCTCAGAAGCAGCAGCATGGGAATGGGGTATGCTCAGTGCAATGGCAGACTCCACTGAACCTTGAACTTACTGCACATGACCAGGAACTTTCTTCTCCCTGAGCTTCTGTGTGTCCCTCTATGAAACAGGATGCCAGAATCTGGCCTCCACCGCCCGCCCCCTCTTCCCCCCCTGCCCCCACACACACACAGCCTAGGCCTTCTCTGTCTCCTGCTGTCATTCCCCACCCCTCCTGTGCCCCGGGCCACCGAGCATACGGCTGGGTGCTCCCAAGTCTCAGCTGAAAGCCTCGTACTTCCTCCCATGGCCTCTCTCACCACAGCCTCCCCCACCCCCCAGATTCTAGTGAGGGTGATTTTGCACTGAGGTTGTCTTCTGACTGTGCTTTCTTGGTGCCCTGTCTGGTTCCCATCAGCCCCCGTGCGTCACCCCCATCATGTCATCGCAGGATGCTGGGTTCTCTGGTCAGCCCTGTCTGGCTGCATGGCTTCACTTAGGCCAAGATCCACGGGACATTTTTTATAAATGAGCAGGGGGTGGGGGTGCGGGGAGGGTGTCACTGCCCTGGTGGGGATCTTGTCAGGCAGCACCTGTGTTCTGTGTCCATACATTTGTCCTTCAGCAGCCCCACTGGGGCTGGTCTGGAGGTCAGGGACCCTCTTAACTCCCAGTGATAGGACTCTTCTGGAAGGTTTGGGTGCTGCCCACAGGGGTGGGGCCTCTGCCCAGCCTAGGGCCCTGCTGGAGCATGTAGAGGGGCCCATCCCTGTTCATTGAGGACACTGCTATGTGTGGGGCCTGGTGTGACAGATGCCTGATTGGTGGTGGCAAGCAGATGACCAGGTGGGCCCAGCTGTGGAGGACCCTTGACCCTGAGAGAGGTTCAACACTCCTCTGAAACACTGCTCCCCAAACCTGCTTGGGATATAAAACACCATGCCCTGTGCCCTTTCCCGGCTGTCACCGCCACAGTCGGAGGGGGCTGTATTTTTATCCAATACCCTAGGAATTCTTGAACACCAGAATGTCGGGGAAGGTGCCTGGGAGCCAGTGGGGAGGGTGTCTGGTCCCGTCTGTGGGTGGGGGCTGAATTCTGGGGTCTCTGACCTTGACTTCGAGGCTCTGATGCCATTCCCCTGTCCTCCCACCATAGAAGAAGGCCCTGGCTGACCTGGCCCTTAGGGTAGGGGCTGAAGGTGGTGCCCTTGTGCCGTGGAGCATAGGCCGGCCAAGAGGGGGCCTGTCCTTTCTTTTTAATAAAACCTGGTTGACAGGCAGGGCTTGTGGGGAAGCCAGGATTTGCAGGGAGCGGCCAGTGTCGGGTGAGGGCCGCATGTACCTGCATGCCAGGGTAAGCCGTGCTTCTGTGTGTGAGAGGTATATGTCCACATGGGGTGCGTGCCTCCACCACAGTTGCTGTGCATCCCAGCTGTGAGCTGTCTCTTAACACACAGGATGAGACCGAGAGGGTCACCAGCGGAGGCAGGCGGGAGGGACTCGGCTGCCTTGGTTTCCCTCTTGAGCAAGGGAGGCCAAGCCTGGCCAGGCAGGCTCCTGGCCCCGGAACAAGGTGGACGCGTCCCAGGTGCTGACCCTCAGCCTGTAGATGCCCTGCCACCACTTCCCAGCTCCCAGGCAGGGGCTCACCCTGATCTCGTGCAGGTAGGAGCCTCCTTCAGCCAGCTTCTTACAGGCCCTGGGCCCCCTTTTCTGGGGTCGAGCCTACAGTGGGGCGCTACAAGCCTCGTTCCCATGGAAGAAGCGTCCAGTCCCCTGGGGTCGCTAATTCAGGCCCCAGGCAGCTGTGCAGTGGCTCTGAGGCAGTTATTTCTGGCCTGAAGAATTCCTGCCTGGAGCAGGCCCTGCAGGCCTGTCCCCATGGGCAGGCGGTCATCTTTCCCAAGGGCCCCTCCTGGCTCTGTGCCCTCTGCCCACGCCTTTCCCTTCTAGGGTCTGGTGGGGGTGTGCAGACCCCCTCCTTCCCCCAGGGGATCCAAGATGGGGGTGGGGGGGCTGGGAAGGAGTCCTCACCTGGTAAGGCCAGTTCCTTCTGAGCTTTCCTCTCCCAGACCCTGCCCTAGGAGCGGTCTGAGCCCTCGACCCTCCGCTCCCAGCCGGAACTGGGCCAGAACCATGACATGGATAAAGGGAGCCTGGAAATGTGGGAGACATACAGCGCTGGGGGCCGGCCCCACTTTCAGGCCAGACACTTCTGGGAGGAGGGCCTCCCAAAGCACTTGTGCATGCCACCACCAAGTGGCTAGCGAGGGCTCCATGAGGCTCTGTGGGCTGCAGAGCCAGACTGTGTAGGCATGGTGAGTGGAGGTAGAGACGGGGCACTTTTCCACTCAGTTGTGCCTTGGAAAAAACCTCAAATCAAGATCTTTATTAAGAGCTAAGCAGAGACATTAGCTAATTAGTGTGGTCTTTAAAGCTGTGCGGTTCGGGGAGCTGTGGGCATATGCTCGGCTCCGTGGTGTCTGTGTATTTCGTTTAGTCCTGGGGGTGGGGATCTCCTTCCTGAGTAAAGCCGACCTCCAGCCCCTCTTAAGGTCTCAACGCTTTAGAGGTGTGCACCTTAGTATGTGGGGGAGCACGTGCATGTGTGATAGTGTGTCGTGCGATTGTGTTTGTTGTATATGGGTGTGTGCACACGCACAGACAGTCCTGCTCAGTGGTATGTGTGTGGGGTGTGCAAGGCATGCCAGAACAGGCAGTGCACACATACCCAGACGCCTCTTTCTAGTGCCCAGTGCACATGCGTGCCATGGACACAGGCTTGCTCTGGATTCTGTGTGCTACGCGCCTGCCACCACTGGGCCCTACCGGCTTGAGTCAAGGGGGCTGCCTGCCTCGCCTCTTCCCTCCTGTGGCAGACAGGCACAGACACCACCGCCAGGCCTCAGTAATTTTGTGGGCAGAGTGGAGGGCAGTGTCCAGGTGTCGGGCTCTGCTGGGCCAGAGGCAGGCCTCAGCCCCGAGCTGTGGGAAGCCAGAGACCCAGGTCCTGCCCACCCAGAGGTGTGCAGTGCCCCCCTGTTCTGAGGGGGTCCAGTGTAGGCCGGGGTCAGCACAGGGAGAAGCTCTCAGAACACGCGCTTGGGTCCAGAGAAAGGCTGTTCTGGCAATGGAGTCATGCACTGGGAGAGCGATGAGCTGGGTGTCTCCCGTGGTATGTGGACTCTCGGCCCCTCTGCTTCCCAGGGGAGGTGCTCTCCCAGGGGCAGCCCAGCCCCCCTCCCCAACTCCTCCCACGTGACCCTGAGCCACGGGGAGAACAAACAGCTCCATGTTTGGCCGGCTGGCTCCCCACCCTGGCCAGCTGAGCGAGTGTGAGAACGAATGTGAGTCACGCAGGCCCAGGCCATGGTGGGTCGGGCTGAATGGGGAGAAGGGCTCCCCACCGCAGGAGTTCAGCCAGAGGGAAAGCTGGGAGGGAGTTGGGGTTCACAGCAGAGGGAACAGTCTGGTAAAGGCTAGTGGGGTGTACACTGGCCAAGGGGCTGAGAGCCTGCAGGTGGGGACCCCGCTCGGCTGTCCCCGTTCGTCATGACCATGGGTAGGCCACGGCCCTGCTGTACCTCACAGTGTCAGGGCATCCTAGAACAGGTGGCAGGCCTGTGGATCAGAGGGGCATGAGCAGCCTGCTGGGTCTGGCAGTCATCTGTCCCCACATGTACAGATACAGAGGCAGCAGGGAGCTGCCCTCAGAGACCAGGGGTTTCCCTGTGCAGAGCCTGTATGTGTGTGTTGGTGGGGCTCCTACTGACCCCCAACAGGGCCACTTAATTTCTAACTTCCAAGTAACCTACTTGCAGCCCAACCAGCTGACACCCGCCCTTCTCTAATCTCTGCACCCACCCTCCTTCTCTCTGGCCCCCTTCTTTCTCAAACACTAAGGTAATCCTCTGGGCCCTGCCCTCTCCCTCAAGTAAAGCCCTGTGGTGATGGCTTCCCGAAGGGCAGGTTGGCAGGGGGCTGAGCCTCAGGGATTCTATGCCTATGAGCTCTCAGTGAGGAGTCGGGAGGGTGGGATAGGGCAGTGGTCGGCAAACTCATTAGTCAACAGAGGGGCAAACCGGGGCAGCTCACGAGCCGAAGTTTGCCGACCACTGAGCTAGGGATCCCCCTCCCAGAGCCCCTCTTCTGTCCTTCCGGGCTGCGGGCTATGCCAAGTCCTCCTCAGTAGTCAGCATCTTGTCGTCATGGCAACAGCTTCAGGGAAGAAGAGAAACTTCCTTCAATAGTGGCCTCCTGCCCCTGCCCTCAGAGGCTTACTTGGGAGGTCTGAGTGCCAGTCCGGGCATCGGGTTTGAGGATGCGCTCGGGGCCTGCTGTGGGAGCTCTGAGGCACTGTCCACTCGCACAAGCTGTTGGATGAGGTTTCTGTCACTCATGAGGCGGGGGCTCCCTGGGGCCATGGCAGACCTTGGGTGGCACAGTAGGCTGAGGATCCAGGTGGCTGGCTTTGTCCTGAGTCCTTGGGAGACAGATGCCTGCTTTCCCCCAGGGCCCTGGATTGGGGCCCCCTGTGTTATAGGGGGTTGGTGTAGCCATCTGGAGACAGAGGCCCTCTCCCATGTTCCTGCAGACAGTGACTTCCCTCCATAACCCCAAGTGAGAAAGCTGGACTGTAACCGAGGGGGGTAGCTGCAGAAATGACTCTGCCCCCTTGTGTGGCTCAGGAGGTCCCCGTGGGCCTGGCACAGTTACATTGGAATTTCTTCCGCCACACAGGACCCCTTGTTTCAACCCCCTGATTCTGGCTACACAGGCATCATCGCCAACTGCCTGTGGGCCTGTGAGGGGGCCACTGAGGCTGTCGGTCATTTCCACCTAACGGGAATGCTGGAGCCTAGGCGGGGTGGGTAAGGATGTTTTATGCCATTGCCCAGCAGCCCCAAGATCTGCATCTGAACATCCTGCCCTGGGCTGGACCCCATCAATGCAATTGGAGCATAATTAATTAATTACCTCACTAATTAACCAAGAGCTTTAGGGAATAATTGTCCCCAGGCACTGGGGAAGGCCCATCTAATCTGGGGGCTGTGCTAGTGCCTCGAGGGGGGCCAGCTCCCCCACACTGGGGCAGAAGTGTTAAGGCCTCAGGAGTCTCTTCCTGGACCCCCTGCTGACAAGATGGAGGCGTACAGTGGGGAATGGGTGATAACCCACCCCACAGGGAGTAGGTCCATACCCTCTGCCCAAAGTGGGTTTTCAGTGTCTCAAGATGGGGAACCCACCCTCCCCACCCCCCGCCTCACCGCCAGGTTGCCACACAGGCTGGGTCCCTGAGACCAGGAGCAGAACCCTACCTGAGGCTCCGGCCAGGGCTGAGTCCCGAAGTCTTTGGGCATCACTTGCAGGAGAGGTGAGGCCTGTGAGGCCCTGGAGTGGAGGCCCTGGAGTGGAGGGACCTGCTGGGGGATCACACCTGGCTCTGGGGACAGAGAGTGGATGCCAAGTGGCATGACCTCGGCACCCTGTCTGCAGCTATGGCTTCACCTTTGAAGGCGCAGAGAGCCTGGCTCCCCGTTGGTTAGACTCTGCCCTGCCTGCTGAGAATTAGCTGCAGCACAGCTGCTGGTCAGACTCCTGAGCCCCTCACCCTGGCTGGTGGCCACTGAGGTCTGTGGGCGGCACTGGACTCTCTGTTGCTGGACCCCACCCTTTCCCGGCACCTGGACCCACTCGTAGGAGGCAGATTTCAAACAGCATCACCCAAGGCTGGTTGTCAAGAGGCCTCCAGGAGGGCTCTGGGATGCTGGAGGCTCCCAGGGTGTGCTGGGGAGCACATGGCCTAGAAGGTGGCATGCACCCAAGTTGGCCCTGCTGCCCAGCTCAGATGTCACCCATCCTGTCTGCCTTCTTGAGGCTGGCTCCCTGGAGGTGCTCAGAAAAGCCCACAAGAAGGTGGGAACCGTCCCAGGACCCCAGTTCCGGGTCTGGGCGTGCACTGCCAGGCCTCCTTCAGGATCCCCGCAGGCGTGAGGCTGGTCAGGGAGAACCCCCTCGTCGACGACGGTGTATGTGTCAGCTCCCTGTTCAGATGCCTGGCCAAGGGAAGAGGCTGGTATGAGTCTGTTGCCGTGGCAACTTGGAAGCACTGGGTCACCAGCTGAGGCGCTGTGCCTGCTGCTCCACAGCAAGGAGCTAAGTGTGCCTGCTCTGGGTGGGGAGGGAGCCCCACGTGCTAGGGGAGACCATCAGGCAGGGGATCCTTCCCTCCCCACCCCCACCCCCACTTATGCCACCAGTTCCACAGACCACGCAGCTGGGCTTTCTGACCCCTCACTTTGTTAACTGCACAAGCAAAGCAGAGGTGGGGGGAGCAAAAGTGGCCTCTTGACTGCTCCCGAATCCACTCCCTCCCTGAGCCCCTATCTCACCCCCTCCCCACAACGGCCATGGTTCTTCCTATTTGAGGGGGGGCTTTCAGAACTTCCCTATACCTTGTGCTCATGTATGTTAACATGTTCTAGAGAAGCGTTTTTCTGAATGAGGCTTTTTCATCAATGGGGTCACCTGTTTCCACCACTGACCCTTCCACTTCATCCTCCCAGGATGCATTTCTGTGCTGATACAGGCAGCACTGCAGCCTCCTTTCTAGCTGCCTTGTGCTCTGTGGCCTCACGCACCTGGCAATAGACACATGTCCACTGAGAACCAGAGCAATTCCAGGGCATTTTTTAACCTTACAAGGTAACAAACGGTGCTGCCTGGCTCATCGGGCCTGCACCCTGGCCAGGGGGACTTAGGTGGCTGGTCCTGGAGCCTCGACGATGCCCTGGAATTGCCCTGGTTCTCAGTGGACATGTGTGTAGACTGGGGCCAGCAGGGTGGGGTTCAGGAAGCTGTCTGCTTTCTGAGAAGGGGCTAGTTCTCAGAGTTCCTCCACTGAGTGCTACCCACTGAGCCCCTGAGTCTGCAACCACCTTGGTCTCTGGCGGGGTACATTTTTGGGCCCCAGAAGCTACCCTTCTCGCTCCAGCCCTGCTGACTCTCTCACCTGTGTGGGCTCAGTTCATGTTCCCTCTCCAGTGGCCCAGGGTCATTTATTTCTGCAGGATGGGCTTTCTCCCATGAGTAAATGTGTTTTTCCTTTCAAGCAAATTGAAAAAGCAAGATTGAATGCCCCATGAGAATGAAGGGGGTGGGGGAAATGATGGCAGGCATGGGCATGCAGGCAGGGGGGTGGCAGGCCTCCCCATGCAGAGCAGTGGGGCAAGGAGGGTTTTGCCCACCTGGAGTCCACGCTAAGCAGGGAGCATTTGGCCGAGATGCTGGGGCCTCAGGCCCCTACGGTGTGTCTGGGAGCGGGCGTGCATGAGTATGGATACCCTGGACCTACTGGACGTCCATCCTTTGCAGCTTGTCCTCATACTTCCCTGCCAGTCGGGCCACTTGTCCACACCACATGGGAAGACCTCAGATCCCGAGTCTGATCGGGGTTGGAGGCTAGTCTCTGTGATTGTAGCCCCACACATTGTCAGTGTCCCCATGCTCACCAGCCGAGGCCCTTTGCCTTGTAGAGAAGGCTGGAGCAGTGGTTCCCAACCTTTTCTTGGCCACGCCCCACCTAAGCATCTCTAAAATCCTGATGCTTTCCTGCCCCAGGACATAAAATTTTTATTATTCCAAAAGTGAATGCCTATTCACATGGAGGAAGCCTAAAAGGCCATTAACTTGGTCTAAACAAGCTTGCAAAGAACATGGCATCCATGACAGAAAAATAAAAGAACAAAAGGATAGTTGAGGTACTGAAGAGAAAATCACTAAGAAATTGTTTAAAAAAAATAATATGAAGTGATATGAAAAAATAGCAAATAAAGTCTCAAAACATAATAGAGAAGTGAAATGCATAAATATGTCACAATATATATATTTATAGACTGTATATGGCCCCTAGAACCATAAGAAATGCAAAATACTCACTGTTAAAAACTCATTCTCAAATTGCCCCCCTGTGGGACATGTGCCCCACGTTGGAAACCACTGGCCTAGAGCTACTTCTCTTGGCAGTGCGGGGTAGAAGGGGGGCAGGAAGCGGTGCCCAGGCAGGAGGCTCTGGCAGTGAAGTGAGGAAGGGTAGGGGGCTGCTGTAGGTACAGGGAGTTGGGAAGACTACAGTGATCCCGGCAGGAGCCAATGTGGCCTGGTTGGAGTGTCCTGAGTGGTAGGCTCTGGGCTGCCCCTCCCTGCACTCCCCCTTCTTCCTATTGCACGCCCTGGTGCCCATAGGGGCTCAGGGAGCTCACATCAGGCTGTTGTAGATTCTGCCTAATGGAGCTTAGCTGGCTGAGCAGATTGCTCTGGGGGGTAGTGGCAGGCAGTGTAGGGCAGGATTGCGCAGCTGATACCTTCTCTTCCTCCCTGACCTGGAGTGTCTGCATGATCTCATGACAGCCTGGCAGAGAGCCGGCCTGTGGGCCTTGCACCTACACAGCCTGCTCTTACCATGGGGGGCCAGGCAGCAGCCATGCCTGGGGATCACAGCTCTTGCACCACTATGTTCCCTGTTTTGTCTATGGCCCTGAGGTTAGAACCGTATCTTAGTGGGATGCCCGCTTCCCTGTCTGTGTCCCGCAGATGAAAGGATCTGCCCTGTCCTGACCTTTGTCCTGCAAATAGCCAGTCTGCCACCCAGTATCCTCCCTTCCGTGTGTCTGGAGCCATCATGGAGGTACAGGGTGGTATTTGTCAAGTTGAGGAACAAGAAGGGGGGCTTGGAGCCTATTGGACACTTTACAGAAGAGAATTTGAATGGATTCCTTAGTGTCTCTCTTCCTCAACTCAGAGCCGGGTAGTGTGAAAAACCGCTGGTTCTGGGCAGGCGTGGGGATGCTGCCTGTTAACAGTGAGGATTTGATTCAGGGGTCAGGACCACCGTTTGGCCCACACTGCCCTGCACCATGCAGGCCTCCCTGGACACCTCTGCCCTGTTCCAGGACCCTGGAGGCCACTGCATTGGTGAGAGCCCATGTCAAGGTCCCCTGCTGTTGCTGGTAAGGGTCTGACAGCCCCTACCATGTCCTGAGCGGCCACAAGCCCCTTCTCCTGGCTTCCACGCATGCTCCCAGCAGCCCCAAGCTTTGCCCCCACTTTCTGGACATTTCCACCAGGTAATGACCAATGTGGGCTTTGCATGCCAACAAGGCAAGCCCTAGGACCTGCTCAAGAAGGCATTTGTGAGCCAGCACCATCTTCAGAAAGGCCTTTGGCGAGCTTTCCTTAGCCAGCTGGGAATCCAGGAATGAGAAAGGGCTATCGATGGGGTAGTTTCCATTAAAGCCTGGGTGAGTGGTGCCCCTCCCCAGCCCAGAGCATGCCCAGCAGAGGGCCACTTCAGCACCACGGACAGCGACCACTGCCTGCCCTGCCCTGCCCCCTGAGCAACAGCCTCCTGGCTGAGGGGGCCTGTCATTGTGTAGAGGGTGGGTTATTTGGGATCTTTGGAGCCATGGTTTGAGAGGTAGCACTTGCCCTGGGGAGAGTCACTCCAGGCCCCTCCCTGCCAAGCTGTACACCAGTGGCCTATTTGGCTGGGGGAGGTCCCTGTAGTCTCCCTCACCTCTGTTTGCAAAAGGGATTATCAGCGAGGTCCCAGGGTCAGGGCCTCACTGCCATTCATGAGGCTACCAGGCTAGGGCAGAGCCACCCTGGCTGCACAGTCCCTGGGAGACTGTCTCACTCAGCTGAGGACCCAGGCCCACGGCCCCTCCACAGCCAGGACCCAGGCAGCTAGAGGACCCCCTTCCCATGCCAGCACGGGCTCTGCCTCCTGACCATGCGTCAGCCTGGCTTTTTTGGACGCACAGTAGAAATTGATTCTAATTTGCAACACTTGGTTCAAAACCTAAAGGATTTTTTTAAATTAAAATCCAGAAAATCCATCTGTGTAATTAAGCTTCTGGAAGTCACTGGGCTTCGTGTGATGAGTGTCCAGTTGGCACTGCATGTCCTCAGCCACCCACCAAGGCGTGCCGAGCGGGCGGCTGTGACGTGTGGAGGTTGGCCTCGTGTGCACACAGGAGACTGATGGAGCCCTCCCTGGGCTGGTTGTCCCCAAGGCAGGAAGGGCAGGTGGCTCCATGGCGTTTCTCTTAAGAGCCAAGCATAGGCGTGTGCACCTTCACACAGACCAAGGCAGGGTCTCAGGGCCCAAGCGCAGGACCCTGGGGTCTTGTCCCTCCCAGACATGTGTTTGGGGTGATGGGGGGAGAGGGGTAGGGGTGTATCTTAAGGATAGTAGCCCCAAAAGGATGCGTACTTGCAGGGATGGATGGAGAACGTTCTGGTGCCTGGGATGTGCTGACGGGGTTGGTTCTTCCAGCCATTGTGGTGGTGTCTCCGCTTCTCAGATGAGCCTGTGTTCATGGCTGCCCTGCTGGGTCCTGGGTCACTGTCGCCATGGCTGGTTGTCCTGAGCTCTCAGGGTGTGCCTCGTGGCAGGGAGGTACAGTGGGAGCTGTGCTTGTTAGAGGTTTGAGGAGATATAGATCTGGGGACTCCAAGCTGGCTGTCTTTGCAAGTTGCCGGGGTCCTGGGTTATAGTCCCTGCTGGGGAGTGGGGCTTCCTACCCCCTGGCCTGAGTAGCCTCTCATGGGCCCTGGCCCAGACCAGCTCCGGACACACCCACTCCACTATTGAGGACTGAGCTCCTCAGCTCTGCCCAACCCCAGCTCCAGGGTCCAGAATTGGTCCCTGCAAAAATAACCCAGATCAACCAATTCTTATATCTAACCCTTCCATTCTTGTCCGGTGCCCAAGGATCAGCTCCCATGTGTGGGCTCAGCATCCCATAACACAGCCTGGGGCCCTTGGGTCCCTCAGGTGAGTCACCCAAGCCCCCAGTCTGTGCTGTGGGACTACTGCACAGTGTCGGCCTCATGGGTTCCGCAAGATTCGAGATAGAGCCATTCTGATGCATGGTAGGTGTGACATGGGTATTTGGTGGCCCTCCCTCATACCTGACATGGCAGCCCTCTCCTCTTCCCCAGTACCACCCACCGAGACACACACACAGCAGACTGGCCTCCCCGGCTAGACCTCTCAGCCAGTTCCCACGGGGCCCTCTGTGCTGCCCTAGCAGGACACCAATTTCTGTTTTTCCACAGCCAAATCACAGCAAAGGCACTTGTTACTGCTGAACCCATTAAGTGTAATTATGGCGCTCTCGGTGGGAACGTGTAATTACATCGGTGGCTCTGTGCCACGCTGCACATCATGCTGTGGGCCAGGGCCTGCCTACATCAACGGTTGCCCTACCCTCACCCCAACCCAGAGGCTGGGGCCAGAAGGGTCTAGACTGGCTTCCAGAGTACCACAAAGGAGGGGTTCACAGGATGTGACCTTCTGCTTCTCATCGCTGAGCCCATCCACCTGTACATATAGGGGCCTAGAGCCTCCACAGATCCTGTCCCCCCCCCCCCCGCCCATGATCTCATCACAGCACAGCCCTTGCCAGTTGGTCCCCATGGAGCCCCTCAAAGGTGGGGCTGCATGGAGTCCCAGCCCTAGTGCCACCACATAGCTAGGCACAGGGTGGGTGCTCGGGGTGCTCAGGGCTACCTTATGGAGCACAGCTATGTGCCAGGCAAGGGTCTTGCTGCCTTGGTTACCTCCTTCATCCATGAAACGTACCACCAAGGGAACATGGGGAGGAGAACAGAAAGGCACCCATCTGAAGGTCGTGCTGCAGCTGTCACCCCAGTGCAGCCCCCAAAGCCAGGCAGGGGCTGCAGGGCCTCAGCCTCAGATTTCCCAGAGCTATCTGCTGACAAGTGGTGTTTTCCAAGCTCCCGTGCCCCTGCCCCAGCTGGGCTCTTGCTCTCTAGCCTGAACAGGGCAGGCTGGCAAGCCCACCTTAGAGTGGTGTGGCTCCTGGTGGGAGGGGATCCTGACCTGGGGATGGTGTGGGGAATACATGAATTCCCCCGAAGCCCTGAGGCCCTCCCAGCCATAAAGGGTAACTGCCTGTGTCCACAGAGTTCTGCTAGGGACCCCACACATAGCCCTTCCCCTCCCCCATCCTGGTGGCCCTTCCCTCATACCAGATATGGCTGGCCTGCCACAGGGCTCCCCAATTTCTGATGAACGAACTGGTGCAGGTGTGGGGTGCCATCCTGCCCTAGGCAGCCACTGAGTGGACCGCTACACCAAGACCTTCATGAGGCCATGGTGCCATCTGGTGGCCACTCCCGGAATGAGCAGAGTTCTCACGGGTCTGGGGTGGCCTCTTGTTCTTGTACCCAGGGCCTGCCACCCCAGAGGGTGGCTGAGGCACCTGTGCTGGGTATACGCAGTACCTGGGATGCAGCACCTGCTGTTGGCTTAGCACCCTCGGGCCCTGCCCTAGGCTGGATGCCCTCCTGCCAACAGGAAGGTGCGCTTGGACGTGGCCCTCCAAGGTAGCTTTTGCTCTCAGGACCGACTGGCTGGTGGGGGTCAGGAGGATATAGGGGATGTTCTCTCTCCTTTGGCCTTCACCCACATCCCATAACCCTTTATCCAAACACACAGTAGGGCTGCAGGCCCAGTCACTGCACTGCCCAAAAGCTCACATCCTCCTCCTCCACCTGCTGGAGTCACATGGGGGACGGGGGTCAGTGCAGGCCATGGAGAGGGCTCTGAGGCCCCGCTCCCGCTGAGGGCATCTGCAGCACTTGCCGGAGTCTAGGTTGGGCAGCGCTTGTGAGATGCTCACCTGTGTGCGACCTATTTAGTTGGGAGAAAGCTGGTGGAGGGGCAGCAAGTGGTCTCCAGCTTCCATCTAGAGTCCTAGTCTGTGCCTCAGTTTCTCTTCTGTGCATGGGGGTTGACAGTGGTATTTGAGACTGGTGTCAGGGCTCTTTCCCTCAACACACAGATGGTGGGGCAGGTGCAGGGGTGTGGAGGGCTTGGCACCCTGGCAGTGGTGGGGGCAGGTCCTGGGGTCCAGCTCCCCCCCCCCTCCCTCCGCTTCCCCGTGGCTATCTACCAGCCTCCTTCATTGACCCTTAACCCAGTTGCCTGCCCCCACGTGGTTCGAGCACGTCAGCATGCTGGTCATCATGCTCAACTGCGTCACCCTGGGCATGTTCCGGCCTTGCGAGGACATCAAGTGCCGCTCGGAGCGCTGCATCATCCTGGAGGTGGGGGCCCCGGGCAGGCGGGGGCTGGGCTGACCCACTGCCATGAATGACCCTGAGGGACATCCGGTCCCTGGGTGTGGAGCGTGCAGGTCCCGCTCTCAGACCCTCCTCCCACCAGGCCTTCGACGACTTCATCTTCGCCTTCTTCGCGGTGGAGATGGTCATCAAGATGGTAGCCCTGGGGCTGTTCGGGCAGAAGTGCTACCTGGGCGACACGTGGAACAGGCTGGACTTCTTCATCGTCATGGCGGGGTACAGCTCCCTCTGCCCACACCCAGCTCTGCTAAGCCAGGGGCAGAAGTGGCCCCTGGCCTGACCACGCCTGGCCGGGAACCCCACCCCGCAGGCCCCCCGGGTCCTCGGGTCCTCCAGGAGGAGGAACGAAGCAGGTGCTCTCTGGAGGGGTCCGGGTGCAGCCTGGTCGGAGGTGTGAAGCCAGGGGTGCCTCTGCCAGGGATGGCACCTGTCCTGGGAGTCCCTGCGCCAGAGGTGCCCAGGAGGGCGAGGAGTGCCCAGTGGTGATTCAGAGTCGTGCTCCTCCTGCCTCAGGGTCCAGCCTGGCTGGGTGCATGGCTTGGGGACCAGCTCTCCAGCGTGTGGTCACCTGCTCACCACCTGAACCCCTTCCTCTGCCCTCCCCAGCATGATGGAGTACTCCCTGGACGGACACAACGTGAGCCTCTCAGCCATCCGAACGGTACGGGTGCTGCGGCCCCTCCGCGCCATCAACCGCGTGCCCAGTAAGTGACCACCCCTCCCGGACCCGGGGCAGACCTTTATGTTCTGCCCGCTCTGCTGAGAGCTCTGCGAGGCCCACGGGGTCACAGAACCAGATGCCACGGTGCAGTTTGGGTTCTGGACCTTCTGGCCCCAGCGCTGGGGGAGGAGGGCCTTTGGACCCTGAGCGTTTGCCACGGTTGTTCTGGGCCACATCAAGGGGGGCGGGTGGCTGACTGTGGGGTCCTGACTCCTCATCTGCACAGCATTGAGGGGGATGCTGAGGCTGGTGGCTTCGACTTTTGGCCCATTTCTGTGGTTCTCACGGTCGAGCTCTGCCAGAGGCCCATGGTCCTTCAGGGACGCGTGGAGAAGCTGCTGGGAAGTTCTGCAGCTGTGTGCTGGGAAGATGGCCTGTCCCCCCTGGTCACCTGCCCCAGTGGGATGGTTTGGGGGTTTTCTGTCTTCAGGGTGTTCAGTGCTGAAGTCAGGGGCCAGTGCCCATGTGACTGTCAGCTTGTGTGTGCATATGTTGGGGGAGGAGGGTCTGTGTGTACCATGTAACTGTGTACACAGCCTCGCTGGCTACCCGGTGGCCTTGGCACCCCAGCCCTTAGTACTTGTCCTGCATCCCTCACTGGGATGCGATGTACCCATAGGGCGGGTGCTCCCTCCCCCTGGGGTCTCCACTCCACCCAAGGGCAGGTAGGTCAGGGTTGTGCTACGGGAAACCCAGTGCAGGGCTCTGCCCATTGTGATTCCCAGAGGGACGGAAAGACTGCTCTCCAGCCCTGTTCCAGCGCCAGATCCTTAGGCTCCCAAACACGTAGGCAGACCAAGCTCAAGTTGCTGGGGTCCCCAACACTGCTGTTCCTGTGACAGAGCTGGGGCCGCGGGACTGACGGCCGTCCTAGGGCCTGCATGCGGCACGGTCCTGGCCAGCAGCCTTGCTCCCCTTGATGTGGGCCTGACCCAGAGGCGTCATTGTCCCTGGGGCCTGCTGGACGTGTGGGGGCGGCTGCAGTCCCGGCAGAGCCTACTGCCGTGGAGAACAGTGGGAGGCCGGGGGTCAGATCCCCCCAGAGGTCCCTGTGCTGATGCCTGCTCGCCCCCCGCAGGCATGCGCATCCTGGTCACACTGCTGCTGGACACGCTGCCCATGCTGGGGAACGTGCTTCTGCTGTGCTTCTTCGTCTTCTTCATCTTCGGCATCGTGGGCGTTCAGCTCTGGGCCGGCCTGCTGCGCAACCGCTGCTTCCTGGACAGCGCCTTCGTCAGGTGCGAGCCCCACCCCAGCAAGCCGTGCCCCAACAGGCTCTTCCAAGCCACCTGCCCACAGAAGTGCCTCCCCAGCCCCACCCCCAGCAAGTGCCTTGGCACTGCCCCCAGGGGCACACCCTTCCTGGAGGACCTCCAGCTTGGACCTGGGGTTTGGTTCCGGATCTCTGTATCTCTTATCTTTGTTTTTATGTCTGCTACTGTCTCTCATTTCCTGTTTGTCTTTCTCTGTGTCTGTATCTATTTGCTCGCCCCCCTTCTCTCATTGTTTCTTTGTATCTCCCACTGTCTACCCCTCCCCCTCCCTCTCCCTGCCCCTCGCTCTGTCCCGTGCCCCTCACCGGGCCGCCTGCCCCCAGGAACAACAACCTCACCTTCCTTCGGCCATACTACCAGACGGAGGAGGGTGACGAGAACCCCTTCATCTGCTCCTCGCGCCGAGACAACGGCATGCAGAAGTGCTCGCACATCCCCAACCGCCGCGAGCTGCGCGTGGAGTGCACACTGGGCTGGGAGGCCTACGGGCAGCTGCAGGCCGAGGGCACGGGCAGCACCAGCCACAACGCCTGCATCAACTGGAACCAGTACTACAACATCTGCCGCTCCGGCGACTCCAACCCCCACAACGGCGCCATCAACTTCGACAACATTGGCTACGCCTGGATCGCCATCTTCCAGGTGGGCACTGGCTCAAGACTGCGTGGCCGGTGACCTTGGTTTCCTGTTGGGTGCTGGGCATACCATGGGGAGGGGGTGCCCTACCAGCCCCACAGCCGGACCCTAAGGGAACACAGGCCGGCCGCCCTCCCAGGGCTACGCTCCCAGGGCCATCTGGATGTCCAGCCACCTGCCCCCCCACAGGTGATCACGCTGGAGGGCTGGGTGGACATCATGTACTACGTCATGGATGCCCACTCCTTCTACAACTTCATCTACTTCATTCTGCTCATCATTGTGAGTACAGGGCATGTCCCGGTTGGCTGGGCAGGACTTTCTCAGCCGTGGGTGTCAGAGAGTAGACGTGCCTCTGGGTGGTGACAGCTCATCTCAGATCCAGAGCTCCTTAATGGGTGCCATCCTGGCCCCAGGGCCCATTCGTGAGCCTCCGAATGCCGCCAGCATACCCCATCCAGCCTCTGCTTTCCCTCTTGGGACCCGGCATTGGTGGCGGTATAGGTGGGGCAGCCGAGACCCAGGGCTTCTGTGCCGCCCTCAGTGGGAGGAAGTGGAGGTGTGGGAGGACAGAAGCCAGTGTGGGTGGGAGGGAGATCCCACCCCCAGGAGCCCTCAAGTAGTGCCCCAGGCTCTCCACGGTCAGGTTCTGACTGAAGGTTGCAGAAGAATCGGGACTCAGCACCATGTAATGAGCTCCCAAGCAGGGCCTTCCGCAGTGCGCATGGCCCCAGGCGTGTCCCTCACGTGGTCCGGGCGGGGTCTGCGAGGACCCAGTAATGAACACAAAAGGCAGATGTCTCCGATAACTCTCATGAGCCGGGGGGAGTTTCACACGGTGACCGGGTCCCAGAGGACGGCCCGAGGGAAAGGGCAGATGGGACAGACCTGAGGAGGAGGGTCCCCCACGTGTCCTCCGTCTGTCCACAAAGAGATGAGAAGCGCCTACTGTGAACCGCCTGGTCCAGATGCTGGCGCAGCATCCAGTCAGACGGGACCCCACCATCATGGGGCTCCCCACTGGCCACACTCAAGGCCATGCTCCCAGCCCCTCGAATGGGCGGCACACAGTAGGCCTCAGCATGTCTCTCATCGGGCACTCACTGTTGTATAGAAACCACAGCCTCCGCCTGGCCTCCGGGGCAGATGGGTGTCCGTGTCCCCTCTTCCCCAGTTCCCTGGGGCACACAGCCTGGTGAGCGAGGCTCTGGACGGGCTGTCGGAAGGCTCAACACCGCCCGCCCGCCACAGGTGGGCTCCTTCTTCATGATCAACCTGTGCCTGGTGGTGATCGCTACGCAGTTCTCAGAGACGAAGCAGCGGGAGAACCAGCTGATGCGGGAGCAGCGCGCCCGCTACCTGTCGGATGACAGCACGCTGGCCAGCTTCTCGGAGCCAGGCAGCTGCTACGAGGAGCTGCTCAAGTACGTGGGCCACATCTGCCGCAAGGTCAAGCGGCGCAGCCTGCGGCTCTGTGCGCGCTGGCAGAGCCGCTGGTGCAAGAAGGTGGACCCCAGCAGCGCCCTACACGGCCAGGGCCTCGGGCACCAGCCGCGGCGGGCCAGCAGGCGTGCAGCCTCCATTCACCATCTGGTCTACCACCACCACCACCACCACCACCACCACTACCACTTCAGCCACAGCAGCCCACGCCGGCCCAGCCCTGAGCAGGGCACCAGAGACACCAGCCTGGTACGGGCTAGAGCGCTGCCCTCACCACCCTCGCCCAGCCCCGGGCCACTGGATGCCGAATCAGTGCACAGTGTGTACCATGCAGACTGCCACGTGGAAGGGCCGCAGGAGAGGGCCCAGGCGGTACAAGCTGCGGCCACTGCCACCAGCCTCAAGCTGGCCATGGGCCTGGGCACCACGAACTATCCCACCATCCTGCCCTCAGCACCTGGTGTCGGCAAAGGAGGCACCAGCCCCAGGGCCAAGGGGAAGCGGGCCAACAGGCCTCCAGGAGCCGGAGGGCGCAGCTCCCTCAGCCTGAACAGCCACGACCCCTATGAGAAGATCCAGCATCTGGTGGGGGAACATGGTAAGGACTGCACCCTCGCCCTGCTGAGAGTGGAATGGGTCCCAGGGTGTGGTCTCCACCTGTGTGCCCTCCAGGGAGGCCCTGAGCATCCTCATGAGCCCTGCTCTGTGCGTGTGTGCTCCCTGAAAAGGGAGGGGCTTTGGCACCTCACACTCTGACACAGCAAGGAGGGGAGAGAGGGCACCCATTTGTTCACCTGTGGTAGCTCCAAGCAGCCCATGGCTCAATGGACCATGAGCTTTTACCACATGGGTGAGAATTCTGAAGATGGCAGAGTATTGCCCCCACCTTGCCCATGTTCACAGCCTGGCAGCTTCTCCTGAGGAGTGGTCAGCCCCACTTCTGGATAGGGAGACAGGCAAGGAGTGCAGGTTACAGTGCCCTCAAGAGTTGGAGGGGGCAGATGCCCACCTGGCACCTCTGCTTCACCCACCTCCCCACCTCGGATGGGTGGTTGAAGGAGAGACACCGGGTCCCATGCAGATGATAAGGCCCTCCCATGTGGTGGGTACAAGTGTGTAGACCATGGTGCACCTAGACAGGGAGGGGTGTGGGTGGGATCATTGTGTGTGCCCTTATGCGCGGTGCCCGGGCTGTGACAGCCAACATGTCACGGCACCCATACTTCTAGCCCTGCACTCCCCATCAGGTGGCCCCAGCCTCATGGGCCCCTGAGTCGTAATGAGTCCAGGCCACAGCTTTGGGTGCAGAGGGTACCTGGGTCCCAGAAGCTGAGCACGAGGAAGTGGTGCACAGTGCTCTTCCGTCATTCTCACATCTGGCCCAGGTGGGAGGATGATGGCCGATGTGTCAGATGACAATGTTGAAGTTAATTTCACCTTTAACATGGCTGCTAGAAAGTAGCTCATGTTACATTTCTGGAAGATGCAGCCATAGGACAACTGAATTTCTCTGCCCCTCTGTATCCCTGCCCCTGAGGGAGAGCAGAGCACACCTGTCCAGGGTGTGCATGAGCGTGCCCAGGTGTATGCATGTGTTCCTAGGTGTGCATATGAGTGTTCCAGGGAAGTGTGTGTTCCTGAGTATGAGTATGCCCAGGTGTGCACGTTCACCCTACAACAGCCTCTGTGGGGGCGTGGGCCCACCCCAGGTGTCACACCACGTGACCTGACTCTGCCTGTGCCCTTCACCCCTCAGGACTGGGCCAGGCCCCCAGCCGCTTGTCAGGCCTGAGTGTGCCCTGCCCCCTGCCCAGCCCCCAGGCGGGCACGCTGACCTGCGAGCTGAAGGACTGTCCGTACTGCGCTAGTGCTCTGGGAGACCCCGAGTTTGAGTTCAGCGACTCCGAGAGTGGAGACTCAGATGGCAACGTGGTCTATGAGTTCACACGGGATGTGCGACACGGGGACCACCGTGATCCCATGCAGCCGGCCCCAGGGGCAGACACACCAGCCCAGGGCGGTGTGCGGAGGCGAACACAGCAGCGGGTGGCCTCGGGCAAGCCTGGTGGGCTCGGCCACGTGTGGGCCACCGTCAGTGGCAAACTGCGCAGGATTGTGGACAGCAAGTACTTCAACCGCGGCATCATGATGGCCATCCTCACCAACACCCTGAGCATGGGCATTGAGTACCACGAGCAGGTGGGTGGGCGCAGGGATACCTGCCCTCTGTGAGTCTCCACTGTTGGCATGACCCCTGGGGAGCACATTTCTTGTGTGTTTCAAGATCTCAGCCTCTTCGGGACCCACATTAGGGCTGTGGAGGTGGGGGGGACAGATGATGTTTATCAGTTACTCAACAAATGCTCACCTCTCCTCCTTGGGCGGGGTCTCTGCTAAGTGGTGGGGGAGTGGAGACCAGCCAGCCCCAGAGGCAGTGGGAGCTGAGGGTGTTTACCAGGTCATCTGGTGGATCTTCTCAGGAAGAGCCCCTCACCTGGTTCTTGCAGAGAGGCCCCCCCTTACCTGAGCCAGACCCACCAGCAGCACCCGATGGGGTGCCTCTTGGTGACCAGAATATGTGGGGATGTGGAATGGGCCAGGAGGAAGAATTGTGGGGTGCCCAGCTCCCCAGTTGACACTGCACACTGGCCCAGGACAGGGCCACACCGGGGGCTGGGGGGGGGCGTGGCCCACAGCGGGTTTGGCAGGAGACCGTGTCCTCTCAGGACCAAGGTCCTTTTACTTTTAATGACCAAATAGACTTCCTCATCTCCTACCCATTGGTCCCTTCAAGTCATGTAAGCCATATTTTTTCATCCTGGAGCAATTTAGGGGCAATCCTATAGGTGTCAATCGTAAGCAGGCCCAGGCGGGAGGCGCTTTCTTGAGGGTCAGATCCAGGCCAGGGGTAACAGTGGGCTTTGACGGACCTCTGCACAGAGGATCCTCCGCCACACGTGCACACAATACACACACAGGTACACAACCCTATAGGTCCACAGATACACATATGCAAGGCTTACCCATACAGACGTGAAAACATGTGCAGGCATGTAACCATGCGCACATCTACCACCCGTGTAGCACATTTTCAGGTATTCAGACACAAGCAGGTCACATATACAGATAGATGCACATCTGCAAGCATTTACCCTAGCACAGGTGTACACACATGCTGGTGTACACACACAGGATAGAGTGTCCCCAGCACGGTGTGCCAACAAGGAAGGGTGTGTAAGGGCTCCAGAGCCTGGGCCAGCTTTCGGAAGCACCTTACTTTCACTGTCTATGCCCCAAGCACCCCCACACCCACCCTGAACCCTGGCACAGGTACTCCAGGCCCTGTTCCCTGGAAGTCTTCAGAGCCCTAGTACACAGACAACCTGGTGGGAAGGTCAGGAAGGGCCAGGGGGCCGAGCCAGAGACAGTGGCAGAGGGAAGGCTGGATGGGCCAGGATCCAGCCTGACAGGCTCTCCCTGGGGCCCAGCTGCCTCCTTCAGACAGCAGCCAATAGGTTCCTAAGCTTCCTGCTGTAGCCTCTGGGCCTGTGGCCCCTTGATGCAGCCTTACCTGCTCCCCATCTTGGGGGCAGTGACCCTTCCCTGATGGTCCTGCTGCTGCCCACAGCCGGATGAACTGACCAACGCCCTGGAGATCAGCAACATCGTGTTCACCAGCATGTTCGCCCTGGAGATGCTGCTGAAGCTGCTGGCCTGTGGCCCGCTGGGCTATATCCAGAACCCCTACAACATCTTCGACGGCATCATCGTGGTCATCAGGTGGGTCCCCATTTCCCACCAAGGCCACAGGGTTCCTAGAGGCTCCAGTGTCAGAGCAGAGTCCCAAAGGGGGAGGCACCACTGGTAGTGTTTTCTGGTGGGCTACAGGGGTACTCTGGCGGGCCATGGGGATACTCTGGCAAGCTACAGAGAAGTTCTAGTGGGCCACGGGGACCCTCTGGTGGGCCACGGGGGTGCTCTGGCAGGCTATGGAGAAGCTCTGGCAGGCCATGGGGTGCTCAGTAGAATCCCTTCCTGCAGGCACTGTGGGGTACACAAACTTAGGTCAGCTGCATGTCAGGCGTATGTTTCTAGAATCTACCGGCGCTATTCCTTTCAGGAAGAGAGTGAGTGCTCAGGTCCTTCGGCCTCCTGCCTGGCCTCTGTTCGGGCTCAGCCTGTGAGAAAGCCAGCCTCCTCTGCAGTGTCTGCTGCAGCAAAGCCCACACAGAAACAGAAAGGAGCAGGCAGGGGGGACTCTGGAAAAAGTTTCTCCTCAGGAGGAAGTGAGGCCCTTGGGAGTCAGGGGTCCCCACCTTAGGAGCGGGGGCAGGGGTTGAGCAAGAACAGACAAGCCAGGCACGGCTGTGGAAGGTACAGGGTGGGAAAGCCCCAGTTGAGCAGCTTCTGTCCGGGCCAGGGCCAGGGCTGGCAACTAGTTTATTATCTTCAGAGGTGTTGCCACGGTCCCTCAGCGCCTCTGGGCACCTTGATGCAGCCAGGCCCGCTGTTCCACATGGGGTTGAGCGCAGGCCACAGTGGCTCCCCGGCATTCCTGCTTCCGGGAAGAGGAAGTTGGGAGTCGGGGTTGGTGCAGGGATCTGTAGTCAGGGAGTGGCACCTCCTGAACCTGGGCCTGGCCCACAGCGTCTGGGAGATCGTTGGGCAGGCGGACGGCGGCCTGTCGGTGCTGCGGACCTTCCGGCTGCTGCGGGTGCTGAAGCTCGTGCGCTTCATGCCGGCGCTGCGGCGGCAGCTGGTGGTGCTCATGAAGACCATGGACAACGTGGCCACCTTCTGCATGCTGCTCATGCTCTTCATCTTCATCTTCAGGTGGGCCCCCGCCCCCTGCCAGAAAAGGAGCCCTCCCTGCTGCACTGGCCTTGTGCTCCTGGCTATGGGGCTGTGGGGTGGGGGGCAGCGGGAGCCTCAAAGGTTCTGCAGAAGCCCAGTTGCTGGGTGCCTTCCATGTGCAGGTGTGGATCACGTGAGACCCGGGCTGGGCTCTGCTCTCATGGGCACACAGCTGCATGTGGGGACAGGACGGACCTCTGGATGGACTGATTGGGGACTGAGCAGAGAACAAGGGGACCAGAGAAGGGGCGGGGCAGCCAGGCTGGAGGTCATCATTTGTGAGCACCTGCTGTGCCAGCCTGGCCGGGACTCGGGGAGAGGCTGGGGCGGAGGGCAGCCCAGGCAGGCGAGCGAGGCAGGCAACCCAGGTCCCAGCCCCTGCCTGGAGCCAGAGAGGTCTCTGGTTGTCCTTCCTTCCCCTGGCCTTGGTCTTCCCCCCATGATCATCCCATGAACCAGAAAGCAGGGGACAAAGTGGAGGGAGGGAGGGAGGCCTAGAGGAGCAGCTGCTGGGTTTGAAGGTGAGCAGGCAGAGTGGTCTCACCCACTACGCCCCTTCTCACCCGACCCCCCTCACTCCTGCCTCCCACCCTCAGCATCCTGGGTATGCACCTCTTTGGCTGCAAGTTTAGCCTGAAGACAGACACTGGAGACACGGTCCCTGACAGGAAGAACTTTGACTCCCTGCTGTGGGCCATCGTCACCGTGTTCCAGGTACGGCCTGGGCGGGACTGGAGCAGCTGAGCTGTGAACAGTAGGGCAGCGATGTCGTCCCCTAGGGTGGTGGCATGTGTTCTCGCTGGCGCAGAGCTGGTTCTGAGGCGCTGCCAGCATGTCCAAGGGGGGGTTAACCCCCAGTGTCCCCTCTCCCCACCGCGTCGGCCCCTCTTCGGGTCTGCTCCTCTCCTCTCTGCCTCCCTGCCCTTCTCCCCCAGATCCTCACCCAGGAGGACTGGAACGTCGTCCTCTACAACGGCATGGCCTCCACCTCCTCCTGGGCTGCCCTCTACTTCGTGGCCCTGATGACCTTCGGCAACTACGTGCTCTTCAACCTGCTGGTGGCCATCCTGGTGGAGGGCTTCCAGGCAGAGGTGAGGGGCTTCCAGGCGGTGGGAGCCCACACAGGCTGACACGGGGCGCCTCCGTGCTTCTCTCCCCTCGTCGCATGGGCCTTCCCTCACCCCCACGGCCACCCCCGCCCGCCCTCCCTGTGGTGAGCTCCACAGGGGTGCATGGCACAGATGGCTCCCACTCAAGGGGAACCTCACACACGCCTCTGCTCTGGGGGCACAGGGCGACGCCAACAGGTCTGACACAGACGAAGACAAGACGTCTACTCACTTGGAAGAGGATTTCGACAAGTTCAGAGACCTCACGGCCACAGGTATGTGGGGGTGATGGGGGCAGGGATGGAGGGAGCGGGGCACTCAGTGCCTGTCCTGACCTGGCAGAGATGGGGCTCCGGGGGCAAGTCCCAGTGGGCAGACTTCCCTTCCTGAGAGCCTTGCGGGCACCGGTGGCTCCCCCCTTCCAGAGATGAAGATGTACTCCCTCGCCGTGACCCCCAACGGGCACCTGGAGGGCCGGGGCAGCCTGCCCCCTCCAGTGATCATGCGCACAGCGGCCACGCCCATGCCCACCCCCAAGAGCTCCCCAAGCCTGGACACGGCCCGCGGCCCCCTGGCCTCTCGGCGTGGCAGCAGCAGCAGCTCCATGGACCCGCAGCCGGCCGACCAGAAGCCTCCGGTAGGGACTGCCCCCTGCTCTTGGCCTCAGAGCACCTTCGGGCTCCGCGCACCAGCTCCTCATGGCCTTCTCCCAAAAGTGGGTGTGGGTCCCACATGCCGGCCCCCACCCCATCCCACCTCCACTCCCCCCCGAGTGCTTTGCTTTCTGTAAACGGGGCAGGAGTTGCTGTGCTTATGGGAGGAGCAGAGAGGCCAGACGTGGAAACGCGTATTTGATCCTTTTTCTCTGGTAAAATGTCAGGCAGGAAGTTTTATCTGCCAAATCGCAATAAAAGGAAAACTGGCAGAGCGTAGGCCAGAAGGAAAAACAGGAAAGAGACTGCAAAAATTTATAAAAACAGCACGCAAACCATGATTTGGCCAGGGGGAGGGTTCTGCGTGTCAGAATCAAGTGTCCCACGGGGGCTTTTCAGACAAACCAGGAAGTGCTGTCTGTCCCCAGGGCCACAGCCAGAATGGCTTTTCGGAAGGCCCGGGTCGGGTGGGCAGAGCAGGACAAGCTAACCGCAGAAGGGGCATGGGGTATGCACCGGAGGACATCTTCCTGTGGGTGGCAGGAAGGGAACCCGGGTGGGCAGGTTGGGCAGGTGATTCAGCTACTACAGCACTGCAGCCCTGAGGGAGGTGGGCAGGAACGCTGAGGAGCATTAAACCTCAGCCATGCTAGACCCGGGAGGTGACGTGCATACAGCAGAGAGGATGGAGGCTGGGCGCAGCAGGTAAGTCCCTGAATCGAGGTTGGTTTATGTCCTAAGACATCAGCCGCACTTCTCTTTACAAGGCCAGAGTCTGCCAGTTAGTAACTGATTTGGGGCCCCAGCCCAGAGGTGAAGGTCAGCTGGGACGCTGTCTGAGGATGGTCAAGGGCTGGTCCCAGGCCCACTGATGACCTGCGCCTACCCTTCCGTCCTGTGGCAGGAGGCCTGCTCGGCCCTAACACTTGCTGGCTGCATCTCCAGCTCTTTGTTAACGGCTCTGCGCTCAGGCAGCCCCTGGAATAGCCGCGCTGCTAGCCTCTCCCTAACAGGATGGTCTGCGCATATAATCCCACTCACAGGTGTTAATAGTGATGGTGGTGATGCACGAACAAGTCCCACCCATGGAGCCACCGGGTGGGGAAAGGATCCTGTGGCTGGGTGCCCTGAGCCTGGGATGTTTAGGGGTACTTGAGGACTGGCCCTCTTCCCTTCTTCCCCTTCCCCTGCAGTCCAGCCTCCGAAGCTCCCCCTGTGCCCCCTGGGGCCCCAACAGCGCCTGGAGCAGCCGCCGCTCGAGCTGGAACAGTCTGGGTCGCGCACCCAGCCTCAAGCGCCGGAGCCAGTGTGGGGAGCGGGAGTCCCTGCTGTCTGGTGAGGGCAAGGGCAGCACAGACGAGGAGGCTGAGGATGGCAGGCCCAGGGTGGGAGCCTCGCCCTGCACCCGTGCCACCCCGCTGCGGCGTACGGAGTCCCTGGACCCCCGCGGCATGCTGGACACCCAGCCTCTGCGGCCAGCCTCCCTGCTGCCCACCAAGCTCCACGACTGCAACGGGCAGATGCTGGCCCTGCCCAGCGAGTTCTTCCTGCGCATAGACAGTCACAAGGAGGACCCAGCCGAGTTTGACGATGACATGGAGGATGTGAGTGGGCGTCGGGGCACACGCCTCCCTCCTGTCATGGGCTGGTTCCGGAGCAGAGCCTGAACATCATTCTGGGGGAGGGGGGACCGCGCGCGGAGGGGGGTCCTCAGAGGAAAGGGGAGAACGTGGGCAAGCTGAGCTGGGCTTGTCCCAGCTAATGGGCCTCAGTTGATCCTCGAGAGCTCTGGAGCGGGACTGGCCCAGGTCAGCCCCACCTCCAGCTGAGGGCATCTTGAGCCCTGAGTTAGCAGCCGCTGGTGGGTCTTCCCTGGTGAGGGGAGAAGACAGGCCACCTTCTCAGTGAGGCATTCACTCCATTGCCCAGGCCAGTTTCACAGGTGGGGAGGGCTCGGGGGGCGGGTCTGAGAACGTCTGTTTACCTGGCCCCATGGGTTCCCAGCGTGGGTGGCTCACCCTGCACCTGCCTGTGTGGGAGGATAAGCTGGGACCCCAGGGTGGAGGGCTGGCTGGGAGAGGCTGGGACCCTCCTGAGGACCTGCATCCTCTCCCAGAGCTGCTGCTCACGCCTGCGCAAGGTGCTGGAGCCCTATAAGCCCGAGTGGTGTCGGAGCCGTGAGCCCTGGTCGCTGTACCTTTTCTCCCCGCAGAACAGGTAAAGGGGGGTCTTGGGTGGGAGAGACAGCGCCCTTTTGGGACCCCACGTTTCCTGGCAGTTAGCTCTCCCTGGGCCTCTGGGTCGCAGGGTCGCAAGGTTCTCCCCGGACCCCTCACCCAGCGCCCCCGCCCCCCACTCCAGGTTCCGTGCCTCCTGCCAGAAAATCATTGCTCATAAGATGTTTGATCACGTCGTCTTGGTTTTCATCTTCCTCAACTGTATCACCATTGCCCTGGAGAGGCCGGACATCGACCCGGGAAGCACCGTGAGGCCCCTTCTCCTGGGGAGGGGCGGGTCCCTTGGGTGCAGCGGGCCCTCTCACCGCCCTCTTCCTGCAGGAGCGCGTCTTCCTCAGCGTCTCCAACTACATCTTCACGGCAATCTTCGTGGCTGAAATGACGATGAAGGTACCTGCCCCTCAGGAGAGCCCTGCGGTCTGTCCTCTGGGCTCACAGCCCCTCCTGCCCAGCGGCTCCCGCTGCTGCACCCCTGCCCCCACCCCATCTGCTGCTGCACCTCAGGCCTGAACCCTCCTCCTCTGTGCCGGGACAGGTGGTGGCCCTCGGCCTGGTGTCGGGCGAGCACGCCTACCTGCAGAGCAGCTGGAATGTGCTGGACGGGCTGCTGGTCCTGGTGTCCCTGGTCGACATCATCGTGGCCTTGGCCTCCGCTGGTGGTGCCAAGATCCTGGGCATCCTGCGTGTACTGCGCCTGCTGCGGACACTCCGGCCTCTGAGGTGGGCAGGGCGGCGGGGGCGGGCAGAGGGGGACAAGGACAGATGGGGTGGGATGAGGCTGGGAAGGGAGGGGATTTTGGCATGACCTGCGCCTTCTGCACGGTGGCCCCTCCCTCGGGATGCCCTGTAACTGGCCCCCTCTGCCCTGTGCAGGGTCATCAGCCGTGCTCCCGGCCTCAAGCTGGTGGTGGAGACTCTGATATCATCCCTCAGGCCCATTGGCAACATCGTCCTCATCTGCTGCGCCTTCTTCATCATATTCGGCATTCTGGGGGTGCAGGTGGGCGGCCCGTCTGAGAGATGGTGGTCTGGTGGTCAGTAGCCATTGGGCAGCCCCAGGAAGGTTCAGCCTTGCCCCTCACTCTGCTGTCCCAGGAGGCCCCTTGTGGGGGTTAGTGGCCCGGGGGGCACTGGGTTGGCCCTCTGGGTGACCATCTGCCCTGTCAGCTCTTCAAGGGCAAGTTCTACTACTGCGAGGGCACTGATACCAGGAACATATCCACCAGGGCAGAGTGCCGGGCTGCCCACTACCGCTGGGTGCGGCGCAAGTACAACTTCGACAACCTGGGCCAGGTGGGCAGGGTGAGGGGGGGGCCGGGAGGGGAGGGGAGCGGCGAAGGGGCTGGTTGGGGGCAGGGCCAGACCTGGAGTCCCCTGAGGTCCGCCCCCAGGTGATCCTGGATGGCCTCGCTCTGGAAGAAGTGGCAGGACCACAGGACTCCAGAGCTGTGGGCGGGTCTGCTGGGTGGGAGGCCTGGGGGAACTCCGGGTTAGGATGCAGGGCCAACAGGAAGCAGTGACCACCCTGCTGTGGCCCCACAGGCGCTGATGTCCCTGTTCGTGCTCTCCTCCAAGGACGGCTGGGTGAACATCATGTATGACGGGCTGGACGCGGTGGGCATCGACCAGCAGGTGCGGGCAGGCAGTGGGCAGCCCTGGCCCTTCAAGTGGACCCTTTGGGTACCCTCTGGGTCCTCTCAGGGAGCCACCTCTGAAAACTTCCGGAGAGTTTCGTGTCCTGGGGCCCCTTCTCTGACCCTGCAGGCTGCAGCACCGCGGGGCCCTGGGCGTGGCTGTCCCTGGGCGGGACCCTTGGGCGGCGGGTGCCCACGCATCCTCCTGTGTTACAGCCGGTGCCCAACCACAACCCCTGGATGCTGCTCTACTTCATCTCCTTCCTGCTCATCGTCAGCTTCTTTGTGCTCAACATGTTTGTGGGCGTCGTGGTGGAGAACTTCCACAAGTGCCGGCAGCACCAGGAGGCCGAGGAGGCTCGGCGGCGCGAGGAGAAGCGGCAGCGGCGCCTGGAGAGGAAGCGCAGGAGTAAGGCGCTCCCGGTGGCGGTGGTGGGTGGGCGCCTGTGGGCGGATGGTGGCCAGCAGGGGCAGCAGGGACAAGCCGAGGGACGGGCTTTGAGGCTGGGTATCTGGAGCGCCCTGTCTGGCCCTGCTCCCCTCGGCCTTCCAGCCCCAGCCTCGCCAAATGGCTCTGCACGCTGCCCGCCTTGCCTGGGCCTGCATGGTGACTGGGCCCTCAAGGGGAGCCAGGCAGAGGAGGGCAGCTGCAGCAGGAGGCAGGGGTCCCCACCCAAGTGGCACAGGAGATGAATGAGACCCCAATTCTCACCCACCATCGCTACTGAAAAGGGTTCACACCCATGAGTTATGCCACGGGGGTGGGGAAACTAGCAAAGTTGTCCAAGATAGACAGAGAGAGGGTCTTAGGGAGGCTCTACCCAGCTTGGGAGCAAGGAGGGCTTCCTGCAGGAGGGAGCCGCTGAGTGTCTCGCCCACCGCAGCCAGCTCAGACCATCTCCTTGTCTTTCCAGGCACTTTGCCCAACCCAGGTATCTGCCCCCCACCCCGCATGCCTAAGCCCCTTGCTTCTGCCAGCCCCTGCACGGGGCTGCAGGCTGGCCTGGCCTCCGTCCTTCCACCACTGCCCTGTGGAAGGGCAGACATCGCAGGCGGGTGCCAGGCCTGCTGGGGTCTGCTGCAGGGTGGTGGGCATGGGACGGCCAGGGTTGGGCGCCAGGCGTCAGTGGGGGGAAGGGGCGTCCACTCCCTGCCTGGTGTCCAGGCCGCTGCCTGCAAGCTTGAGTGTGCCCATCTGCCCAGCCTGCATGCCTGGCTGCTTCCCTGCCGTGCTCTGGGATCCTGCCGGCTCGTGGCTGCTCCATGTCTTCAGCGCTGGCCTGGCCCTGCTGGCTGCCGGCCCCTTTGGCTGCTCGAGCTGAGCCGACCTCTTCAGTAACCGCATGCCAGACCTGGGAGAATGAGGGTCTCAGGTCGGGCTCAGTCCACTAGCCCTGCTCTCCCAGGCTCCAGGACAGTTGGGCCCGCCTGGCCCCCATCCCTGCATGGTTCTGTGGCTGAGGCAGGTCCTCACGGGCAGTGGTGGCAGCTATGTCCTCGCCCAGTGGGAGCTCAGTGGGCACTGCTATGCTCTGAAGGGGGTACTGCAGGGAGAGCATTTAGTGCAGACAGGCCAGCTGGTGAATGCATAACTCCCCAGGTGATGGCCATCAGATGGACCAGCAGCCGGCAGACCCCAGACAGGAGGCAGTGGCCACTGGCCACTTGGAAGATTAGGAGGGGAGGGACTCTGGGCTTGGTGGCCAGAGGACAGCTCATGCCCAGATGGGGGCGGGGGGACCTGCCCCCTAAGAAAGCTCCCATCTGCTAAGTGTCTCAGAACCCCAATGCCCGCCCAGGAGCATACCATGAAGGCCCCAACTTGGAAACCCCGGGCAGGGCCCCAAGGCAGGACCAGGTCGAGTCTCAGCTTCCAGGGCCAAGCCTGGGGCTGCCCTGAGGCCACTCATGCCCAGGCCTCCCACCCTGGGTTGTCCATCAGACAACAGGATCCAGATTCACAGGGAGCTACCTCTTACCTAAATGGGCCCCCCTTTCTTGAGAGAAACGCCCTCCTGCACCCTCCTGCAAACCCCCATATCTGAGCCCGGAGCCCTCCCCCAGCCCCACTCTCACCATCTAGCCCTGGTCACAGGCGCCCTCTCCCTGCAGAGGCCCAGCGCCGGCCCTACTACGCTGACTACTCGCCCACCCGCCGCTCCATCCACTCGCTGTGCACCAGCCACTACCTCGACCTTTTCATCACCTTCATCATCGGGGTCAACGTCATCACCATGTCCATGGAGCACTACGACCAGCCCAAGGTGGGGCTCGGTGCAAGACCCTGCCCACCCTGCCCAGGACCAGTGCGGGAGATGAGCTCCAGGGTGCCATGGGGGCAGGGGGGTCCAGCACCCAGTGGGTGGCCTGGTCAGGAGGTGGAAGGTGTTAGGTCTGCAGCCCTGGATGAGCCCTCACTCAGGTTTATGAATTGTGGTTTGAACAGAGGATCCTCCTTTTAACATCAATTGAAACTCAGGGCCACCTGCCCTGGAGAGCCCACCCCCATCCCTACCCTACCCCACCCCCACTACGGGTGATTCCATCTCGAAACTCTGGCTGTTGAAATGTCCGAGTCCAGCTTCCCAGGCTATAGATTTCACAGTCCAGGAAAAAGCCAGACAGAGCTGGCAGGAGACAGGCGGGCATAAGTGGTCAGCTTGTGATTTCACTCCAATTACATCTGCATCGCCATCATTTCATTAAAGAAAGGACACCCCCTCTCCCGCCCCCCTCCATGGGAAGGGAGGAGTCTCGGAGTATCACAGCCTTTGAGTCGGAACCTACTCAGCTCTTCAGGAAGCTGAGCTCTGGCTGGCAAGGGCTGGCCCTTGCCAGCCTTTGGGTGGGGCCTGGGCAAGGTGGGTCCAGGAGTCTGGGCTCAGAGGGGCAGGTTTCCCACACCTGAGAGTTGACCACAGAATGCTGCAAGGGTCAGTCCAGGTGATGCCTTCCAGACCTGGCACAGGCCGCATATAGTAAGCGCTCAGTAGCTGGGCCTCAGACCTGTCCTCTGCCTGGGGGCACCCAAATGGGTACAGGAGAGAGATGGGGCAAGGTGACCAGAACCCAGGCACTGAGTGCCTAGTGCCATGGTGGGGTGGTGGAGGAGGAGGAGGAGGAGGAGCAGCCCAGGCAGGGTGACCTCCACAGCCTGACACTCTGTCCACAGTCGCTGGACGAGGCCCTCAAGTACTGCAACTACGTGTTCACCATTGTCTTTGTCATTGAGGCTGTGCTGAAACTGGTGGCATTTGGGTTCCGGAGATTCTTCAAGGACAGGTATGTGGGGTGGGGCCACCTGGTACCCTGAAGGACCCATGGTGCTCTTGGGGGAGGGAGCAGGTGAGATCCACAGCCCTCCCCTCTGGTGGTCCCAGCCTTCTGTCCACAAAGGTGAAGGGGCTGAGCAGAGGTGTGGGATGCACCTGAGGGGTGACACCAAGGCATACCTGTGGATGACATTAGGATGCCTCTGGAGTGATACCGGGGTAAGCCCCAGAGTGACAGCAGGACAGAAGACACTCCAGGGTGATAGGGAGGGAGCTCCTACTCTCGAGGGCTGTAGGGGAAGGGGGTGGCGAGGGGAGGGGAGCAGCATGACACTGAGCCCAGTTTGGCGCCCAGGTGGAACCAGCTGGACCTGGCCATCGTACTGCTGTCCATCATGGGCATCACACTGGAGGAGATCGAGATGAGCGCGGCACTGCCCATCAACCCCACCCTCATCCGCATCATGCGTGTGCTCCGCATCGCCCGCGGTAGGCACTCTGGGGACACAGGGCCACCCCAACCTCCCTCCTCGCCATGCCCCAAGGCCTCAGCAGGGGGCTGGTGCTGGCAACAGGAATGTCAGGGCTGGGTGATCCTGGGGCCTGGCCCGCTGGGGAGGATCAGACTGGCCCAGCCCCACCCAGTCCCTGACACTTGGCTCTTGGCCCTAGTGCTGAAGCTGCTCAAGATGGCCACAGGCATGCGGGCCCTGCTGGACACGGTGGTTCAAGCCCTGCCCCAGGTAGGCGCATGGCTGCCTCTGGGGTGGGCACGCCGTTCACCCCCAAGAAGACAAGCCCTGCTCATGGTCATTCATTCAGTCAGTCATCTGCACTTGTGATAACCACATTTATCACCCCAACGTGTGCAGGAACTGGTAGCTGTGCTGGGAGGGAGATGGCTGTCTGCCTTCTGGGCCTCGGTCCCTCTGGGGAAGATGGACAGCCAGTGCCCGCCTTCCCCGGTCCAGCACTGGGCACAATGGGATGAGGTCAGAGGACATGGCCAAGATGGTCTTCTGAGTTCCGAGAAACCCAAAGATTGGGTGTTGACTGAAGGCCTCTCTCTTCTTTCGGAGCTAATGCAGGCCCCGTGTCCCCACGCTGACCCTTTGTGACCTCTTGAACAGAAAGAAACCCTTTGCCCCATCTGTGCAGTATCCAGTCCTTCCACCAGTCCAGCCTGTTCAGCTGTGTGTCCATCTGTCCATGGTTCTCTTTTGACCAGCCATCCGTCCACCTAACCACCCATGTGTCCTTCTGTCTGTACCCAGCCAGCCTCTCACCCCACACTGCGTATCCATCTAGCACCTTCTCTCAATCGCCTACTGGTCCACATGCCTGTCTGTCCACACCCATCCAACCATGCGCCCACCAGCCCTCCATATGCTTCCTCCCTCATCCAGCCCCCACTCATCCCCTTAGCAGTGTTCCTCAGCCCTGTCTGAGTGACAGTCCCCATGGTCCTTTGTGCCTGTGGGAGTGGCAGGAGGGGAGGGAAGCCTGGGCCTGGCCATGCCCCACTGTCAGGGGCACTGGAGGTATGTGAAGACGGCACTCTGCCTGGAGGGCAGCATAAGTGTTGGGAGGGCATGTTGGTGAGATTCATGGTAGAACCTCAGCTTTGGCCTCCCCATGGGGACCCCAAGGTTGGAGGCAGACCCTACACAGAGTCTGCCAGAGCCTTGGGAGACCTCCTAGGTCCTGGGGAGCAGAGGTACTCGAGGCAGGGTGGATCTGGGTGCAGGTTGGGCATAAAAGGTCAAGGAGGGGCCTTGAGCACCAGGCAGGACAGAGAGCCCCTAGGGAGCATGGGAGCGAGGGCCAAGGGGGGTGGGTTAAGAATGAGGCTTCATACCTACCTGGGAATTTGACCTCCTACCTGACAAAAATGGGGGGTGAGGGTGGCTGGTGGGCGCTAGGCACTGATTGCTCAGCAGGCGGGTTGAGGCCTGACCTGGTTCTGCTTCTCTCCTGTGTAGGTAGGGAACCTCGGCCTACTTTTCATGCTCCTGTTTTTTATCTATGCTGCCCTGGGAGTGGAGCTGTTCGGGAGGCTTGGTGAGTTGCAGTCCAGGCAGGTGCAGACACACACACACACACACACACACACACACATGCTGATAGCTTGGGCCACTGGCCAGACCAAGGCAGGGCCCCTGCTCACGCAGACCCATGGCACACACATGTACACATACGCACCCAGTGTATAGCCCAGCAAGGAAGGCAGAGCCACACGTGAACCCGAGCAAGCATCCACACACAAACACACACACATGCTGCCCTAATCTGCACTGGTTCCCCGGGGACAAACATGTCACCAAGGATTTTCTTAAACCCCGTCTGGCCAGTCTAGGCAGGGGGCAGTGGGGACCCTCTCTGGCAGCCAGATAGGGTCCCTTCCCCTTCCTGCCCGGGTCTCCCGAACAGTTGGTGATGGAACATGCAGTGGCTTCCAGGAGCCACCAGGGGGCCTGTGTGAGGCGGCTGAGGTGGCTGTCAGTTTGGGTTCTGCCCGGAAGGAGCTCCTGGGACCTGGCAGCTAGTGTCCCCGGTCCCAGCCCTGACTCCTGGCCCCTGCCCCCGCCTCAGGCTCCGGGGGGCCCCATGACTCCACTGAGGCCTGGGAGCGTCCTGACCCGAGTCGGGGCCTGGGAAGCAAGCAGTGCTAGGGCTGAGCCAGAGCGGGCCGGCCCCCAGGCAGCGGCTTGTCCACCAGAGAGCCCTCCATCTAGAACAAGCAGGGCTTTGGGCAGCTCCCGTGCCAAGGAGGAGACACCCCGCCCTGTTTTGAAGAGATGTGCCCCCCATGTGCCTCCTTTGGTGCCCACCTGCCACGGACCCCCAAGCTAGGCAATCACTCCATGCCTCAGAGGAGCATGACCTTCTTCCTGGCACGTCTCAGGCGCCCAGCCAGTGTGTGCCTGACCCCAGCGTGTGTGCCTGACCCCGGCATGTATGGCTGACCCCAGAGTGTGCCTGACCCCAGCGTGTGTCTGACCCCAGCGTGTGTCTGACCCCAGCATGTGTGCCTGACCCCAGCGTGTGTCTGACCCCGGCATGGCTGCCCCAGCGTGTGTGACCTGGCGGATCTCACCCTGCAGAGTGCAGTGAGGACAACCCCTGTGAGGGCCTGAGCCGGCACGCCACCTTCTCCAACTTCGGCATGGCCTTCCTCACACTGTTCCGCGTGTCCACGGGGGACAACTGGAACGGGATCATGAAGGTACCAGCCCGAGCCAGGCCGGCGGAGCGGTGGGGTCGGCCTGCGCCCTCCTGCAGCTGCCCTTCGCCCACAGGACACGCTGCGGGAGTGCGTCCGGGAAGATAAGCACTGCCTCACCTACCTGCCGGCCATCTCGCCCATCTACTTCGTGACCTTCGTGCTGGTGGCCCAGTTCGTGCTGGTCAACGTGGTGGTGGCCGTGCTCATGAAGCACCTGGAGGAGAGCAACAAGGAGGCCCGTGAGGACGCCGAGATGGACGCGGAGCTCGAGCTGGAAATGGCGCAGGGGCCGCCCGCGGGGCCCAGGCCCGCAGCCCCACAGAGCCCGGGCTCCGGCCCCGAGGTCCCCAACCTCCTGGTTGCTCGAAAGGTGTCTGTGTCCAGGATGCTCTCTCTGCCCAACGACAGCTACATGTTCCGGCCCGTGGCGCCCGCCTCAGCCCCTCACCCCCACCCGCTGCAGGAGGTGGAAATGGAGACCTACGTGGGCACCACCTCCTCCGGTATGACCCCCAGGGTCAGCTGGAGAAACTGGGCGGGTGGGAGGACATAGGCAGCCGGACTTGGGCAGGTCGGGGGTCGGGGCTGGTGACAGCTGCCTTTTGCCCCAGGCTTGACCACCGAGGAGCACCTGCCACCTGTGGAGTCCTGCGCCTCCCTCCAGGCCTTATCAACTTCGTCCTCCCCCGCCAGGGGCAACAGCACCCTCCTCACCCTGCCCCCTCGGGGTACGGCCCGCTCCCCCAGCGTTAGCCGCCTACTCTGCAGACAGGTAGGAGGAGCCCTCCCTCCCCAACTCCTGCACAGCCTGAGGGGGGGTCCCTTTCCCCATTAAAGGATGAGTGATGGGGGCACTGGGGAAGGGTGTGCTTCATCCTAGAGCTCATGATGACAGAGGCCCCAGCCACCAGGACCACACACCCCCAATTTGGGCAGCAGCCTCAGTGCCCCACCACACCCCACAGTGGTTCCTATGGGCCTCAGGAATCCACAGACCAGCCTTCCCAGCCTCAGGGTACCACACTGGGCTGGTGGTACACAAGGTTTCCTCGGCCCAGCTCTGCCCAGCAGGGTTTCAGGGGCCCATGACAGGCTCCCCCTACTCAGGCTACTCTGCTCCTCACGGCCCCTCCGTGAGTGCTTGGCACCCGCATACAGAGTGGTCTCCAGGGTGGCAGGGATGAGGCTGGAGGACAGTGACACCCACACCAGGAGCTCTGGGCCCCATCTCACCCTGGATCCCCACCTCGGGGGTGTCAGAGCCCCTTCTGGCCCAGGTGGGGAGGAGCCTGCGCCCCGGCTACTGACTAGGCTCTGCCTGGCCTCACCTGACCCCATGCCCTTGCAGGAGGCCCTGCACACCAACTCCCTGGAAGCACAGGCTGACGGCCCTGCGGACTGCGGCCTGGACTTGGGGGAGCCTGATGGGAAGACCCCCACAAGACAGGCATCCCTGGGGGACTCCCTGCGGTCCCCTCCCCGCTCCCCGAGGCCTGCCAGTGTCCGGGCCCGAAAGCACACTTTGGGACAGACCTGCATGTCCAGCCAGCTGCAGGCCCCAGGCGGGGAGGTGGCGGAAGCCCCAGACCCAGCCGACGAGGAGGTCAGCCACATCACCAGCTCAGCCCGAAGCCCCTCGCCCGAAGCCCACCGGGTGGTGGCTGGCAAGCCGGACCTGTGCAGGCTCTACGGTGTGGACGCTCAGGGCCTTCTGGATCAGCCTGGCCGGGCAGACCAGCACCGGCGGCCCTCAGTGGAGCAGGGTGGAGGGGACAGCCGCTCAGAGACTGAAGAGGTTAAGGCCCAGGCCCTGGAGGCTGAGCCAGCACTGGGGTCACGCAGGAAGAAGAAGATGAGCCCCCCCTGCATCTCCATAGACCCCCCAGTGGAGGACGAGGGCGCAGCCTGGCCCCCTGCAGCAGAGGGTGGCAGTACCACCCTGCGGCGGAGAACCCCGTCCTGTGAGCCCGTGGAGGGCTTGGGGGTGGACCCTACCAGCAAGGGGGAGCGCTGGGGCCAGGTTCCCTGCCGTGCAGAGCACCTGACCATCCCCAGCTTTGCCTTCGAGCCGTTGGACGTGGGGGGCCCCAGCGGGGACCTGTTCTTGGACAGTGGTCACAGGGTGGCCCCAGAACCCAGAGCTTTCTCAGGGGTCACAGCACCTGCCGAACCCCACAAAACAGAGTCTCCTATCCCCTCCAGCAACCCCCCAGAGAAGGGATGGGGGCTGTACCTCAACGTCCCCGAGAGCCCTCCAAAGAAAGCAGGGTCCCCCCCAGCCAGTCCCACTCCTGGCAGCAGTGCAGATGAGCCTGTGTAGCTGGGGACACGATGCCTCACAGGCTTGGCACTGGGGTTGGGGTGTATGCAGTGGGGTGGTGGCCCCAGGCAGGGCCAGGCATGGACCCCAGCTCGGGCCCTACGTTGGGCAGAGGAGCCGGGAGGACGTCTGCCCAGGGAGAGGGAGGCAGACGCTGTTCTGGTGAGAGGAATAAGGTTGGCTCCTCAGACTGGGAGCCTGTCAGTTCGGGTTTGGTTTTTACGAGTTTGGCCTCTGTGGTCAAACTGTGGCAGCCTGGTCAGCAAGCAGTCCCTTCACGAGAGAGGACCAGGGACCAGGACCATAAAGCAACCAAAAGGAGAAGGTAGGGGCTGCCCGGCAGAGTCCCGTCCTCACATCCACTTATTTTCATAGGGAACTCACGCTTGGGGCCACTTGTGACCTCGTGGGTGGCCGCCCAGTCACCAAGGCCCCCGCAGCCGTGCCTCACCATCACTCACAGTCTGAGCTCCCATCCATTTGTCCTGACCTCTGCCATCGCTGTTTCTCCATCTCCCCTTCTTGGACCCCTCCCTGCCATTCTGTCCAGAAAACGCCCGTGGACTCTGGTCTCTGTGAAATGCCGAAGCACCAGGGGATGGGGGCCAAGACCCCGAGTCCAGCCCTCCAACGGCTGTCCTGGGGTCCAAGCAGAGCCGTTCCCATGGGTCCCTTCGTTTCATTTTGTTTCTCTTATCAATTCAGGTTAAAGTTGCAATAATTCGATGCAGAAAATTCAGCTTCTGAAGTTGAGGGAATGGGGGCAGAGCAAACGGAATAAACATTAACTTATTTAAGGAACAAGTTGGGTAGCCCTCAGAATCTCAGTCCCACCTGAGTGGGCGGACAGCTGGATGGGGACCGCCACCCCAGCAGAGTGGCAGGGTCCTCTCCTGAGGACCTGCCCGCTGGTGTCCCTCCCCCTCCCCCCGACTCGAGCAGATTCACAGTCGGGAAGTTCCAGAAACGTTGAGCTCATCATAGCAACAGCACACGGCATTCAGCTGCACCTGACAACATAGGGAGAAGTTGTTGCCAGAGCTGCTAACAGGGAAAGGTGCTGGGGGGTCTCCACCGGTAGAGCTTTGCAGCGGGGCAGTCAGGTTAGCACTGCAGAAGGCACCCCACTCTTGCTATCTCCCTGCCCTGGAGTCCTTGACCCCTAGCCCTGACCCTTGACCTTGTCCCATGTCCTACTTGCTTCCAGAGACCAGGGCTTGTCTGCAGCCCCATGGCTCCATTCCTTGTTCTCAAAGCCTGATCTAGGGGATCTCTCATGAAGGCTCAGTGTGTCAGAAACATCTAAAATCCCGTGACCAGCGTCACCAACCCACCCTCCCCACTGTCCCTGTCCTGCATCCGTCTTGCAGTCCCATGTCACCACTGATCTAACGGACACAGCATCACTGCCCAGCGTGGGGCACCCCTATCTGACTATCTTGTCTGGCCAGGGCCTGATGACTGAGCTGATGAGGGGCCTCCGGGAGGGACTGCACTTGCCCAGCTCCAAGTCACAGGCCTGGGTTGTAGGTGCCTCTGTCGCTGATCCCCTGGTGGGTGTGCAGAAAACCAAGGTACATAGAGGGTGAGAGTGAGGACGTGGCTTCTCAGGCCACTGATCTGTCTCCTTCCAGCACCTGGCCTGGAGATGTGGTTTGAAGGTGCCTTGACAATGGACAGGGATGGCAGTGGCACCATCTCTGAGGACTGCATTGAACCTGTCACAGGAACATACCTGGAAGGGTGCACTTTGAGGAAGGGGGAACTACCCTTCTGTCCAGCCCGGAGAGGGGCGTGCAGCCCTGGCCAGCACTCCCAGGCTCTGCAGTCCTGATGTCACCCATATGTAGGTTGGGGGCTGGGCCTAGAAGACCCCAGGTTCAGGTTCTCTCTGCTTCCTGGACCCCCAGTGGCTTCCCTGGTCCCCGAACAATGGGCCTTCAGGGCATTCATCTATTTTAACTCATTTGCCTCCAGCATTGAGACCCCTCATTCCACCGGCACCCCATACATGCTTTCCTGCACACCCCCAGGATTGCAGCCCTGCTCTCCTGCAAAAACCTCCAAACTCCATAGGTGTGGTCCCCTTGATGACTGTGATGGGACTCATTTCTGTGCCCATTTTCCAGAAGGGGTGGCATACCCCAGAGTGCCACCTTCACCTGGACCTGGGGTGCGGGTCACCAGCAGTCAGTGAACGGGGCCTGCACGGAGCCCCTACAGGAGGACCCATGTGGGCACAGAGGAAGGGCTGTCCCCCTGCCAGTCCCCTTGGCCCAGTGGAAGGCCCGCTTGACCTCCCTGATAAGCAAACACAAACTTTATCTGTCACTGTTGTCGGCTGAACTTCTCAAGATCCCAGGGCCAGATAGAGGAAGCGGGGTGCCCAGCCTCCTCCCTGGTCCCCCAGTGAGGGGGTCTCAGCCCCAGGCCCCGCCCATGCACCTTTC